>VWZN01003869.1:239814-259823 GCA_013396955.1 Regulus satrapa
GGCGCGGCTGGTGGGGCAGGGCGTGTGGGCGGCGCTGACCGGGGGCTGGTACCACGACCCGGAGCAGGGCGCCTTCACCAACAGCTGCCACCTCTATCTGTGGCTGTTCCTGCTGACGCTGCCCATGGCCCTGCACCTGGTGAGAGGGGCTGCGGGGGGCGGGAGGGAGCCGGTGCCGGGGTGGGAGCCGCGGGGCCCGGCCCTCCCGCGGCAGCGGCGAGGGCGGGTGCGCCCGGCGGGCTGTAAGCTGCCCTCTGGGGGGCTCGAATGTTGGGCATTCTGCGCTTTACCTGAGGGTTTTGTGTCTAAAGGTTGACGGGGTGAATCCGCCGGCCGCGCTGGGCAGGGGCCGGACCCTTAGCCCTCCCTAAAGGAGTTGGGTAGGGGTGCAGCGCCGGCCTCTGCAAGCGCTGAATGACCGCGGGGACGTTTGTTAAGAAATCTCGCTCTGAGACAGGTGTTTTTGTTTTGTTTTGTTTTGTTTTGTTTTGTTTTGTTTTAAAGTTTGATCCAGTCTTACCTTCTGAGAAGGGTAAATAAATGGAAGAATCCAGATACCATGCAATTAATATGCCCTGCTGAATGTCACTGGTGAATCACATGGGGTTTTTTGTGACATGCAGCTGCCTTTGTGCTGAAATTTAAACTTCGCAAGTGAATAATAACTAGAGTTTGTTTGCTGGGCTTTAAAATTTATTTTCCTGAAAAGCTGGAAACTTTGGCTCTTGTTTTTCTGTGTTTTCCTACTGTGTGAGGAAAACTTAAAGTATGCTGGATCATCAAATCTATTTTGGTGTGTCCTTCAGTGATTATAGGGTAATATTGCTTCTGTTAAAAGCAGTTTCCGTCCATTTGGTTCCTGGAGTGACTCAACTAAATTCTCAACTTCCAAATAGGTTTTTTCACCCTACATGGTCAGATATGGGCCTGATTATCAAAAGCAAGGGGCATTTATGAATCCCCCTGGATGTGAATCCCCCAATCCCAGCGGAAATCAAATCTTGTGTTTTTAAGTGTGAATTGGTATGGGATTTTGTGGCATAGATTGCAGTGAATTCCTGTAAGACTGGCTCATGGAGTTAATGAACCAGAATAACAATATGCTTTCTTCTGATGGATTGCATACTTCCTAAGCAAACCAGCAAGAGTCTGGCACTGTAGGACTTGCTGTCCAAGTCATATGTGTGATAAAAAACGAAAAAAATTGTAGGCTAACATTTTGTCCCAGTTGATGTAAGTAATGTACCTGGAATGATTCTTTGTGGGAAACTTTTGAACTGAAGAAGGTGTGGGGCTTGCACAAAGGAGCACTGGACTGTAGGTCAGAGCTAAGGTACAAGTAATATTTTAAGGAAGAGAAAATGTAGCTTACCTACTGAACTCTCTTGGGCATCATCTTTGCCTATCTAGGTGGACTTGTTTTTTCTGCAGACTGACTGACTTTCTGATGAATCATCTGGTTAAATGCAGGACTTGTGGTCTTGAGCTGACATATTGATATGGGATTTTTTTGTCCTTGATAAGAGTAATGTGTTTATTACGATGGCTGCCTGACAGTAATTACGTCCTTAGCCATTTTCTTGTTTTCAAGTGGTTTATTTCTAAGGCTCTGTAAACTTTATGCAAGACATCTATTCTTCCCACTTAGAAATGTGAACCTGCTTTTTAACAGAAGTTTTTTTTTTTCTGGTTTATAAAAAAAAGTTGTTTATAATATTCAGTAATTTTTGGGGTGATATTTATGTTACATACTTGGCAGCAATATTTTAGATTCAGCTAAAGCATTCAATGATGTTTCTTGAAATAGCAAAATCAAAACAGATCAGGGTACTACTTTTAATGTTTTTCATTTGCTTGGGATAATCTTTTGTTGAAGTCAGAAAAATATCTCTGAAACAGTGTGATTTGAATCAAATGGCAAAACTCATCCATCTGTTTTTAGTTTTTTCACAGTGGCTCAGCAGAGGCGTGCTGACTGTAGCATTGAGAAGCTTAAAGTATCAAGTTGTTTCTCTTGTGTGGATCCGGAATTTCTTTCTCTAGCTTATTCAGCATAGCTTACTTTGGTACTAAGGATTCCTTTATTAGCTTCCCCACCGCTAAAAAACACAGATCTGTGTTTCCATTACTTTATTTGCTTTATCATTTAAACGTCAAAAATTTGCATTGGATATTTGGATCATCACTACTGTTCAAATCAAATTTCAAAATTATAATGAGATCTCTTCTAACTGTACCATATCAACTTTCACAGTATAGTAAAAATTAAAGTGATCTTATTCCACCAAACAATTGAGGATCCCTAGGTGTTTTGCACATGAAAATAGTGTTAACTCATAAGTATTCAGTCCCTGGGCTGAATTCAGCCCCAGTAAAAAACCAGTGACCTAGAGATGCATCTTTGGGAAATACTTATACTACAGCTTATTTTACAAGCTCAAGAGAGTGTGCATCGTGTTGGGTGACTCCCCAAAACAACATACTGAATGTTTCTCCTGCCTCTTGTTGGACGGGGAACCCTTGAACTTAGTGGGTTGTTACTTCTTACACACCGGATCTTCAAGTCATGCTGTGATAGGAGAAGTACAGCATGGCAGTATAAGGGTGTGGGCACATAAATTACTCAGAGGTAAACTGTGATAAAACTAGCAGTGTGTCAGCAGCTTCCAGTCCCACTTGGCCGCCTTTTACCTTGCTCTATCTCTCTGCAGAAGTTAAGGATACATGTATCTCTGCAGTAGAGAGATAGGCTACCCTGTTACGTACTGTATTTACTGTGTGGCAGGATGCACACTTGGAACTCAATGTACACCCCTGGAGTTTTATTTGCTACCTGCCTTCCTGTGTTTCATATTGTGTGATGGACGTGTCTTAGTATTGATTCACCTTAATTGACACATAAACATGGATCTTTGGCCCCAGTGCCATATTTCCTAGGCATATCCCTGATGGTGGTGGCTGACTGCACATTTGTTTGGTAGTTGCCTCATTTGTGTTCTGGAGGACACCGAGACCCAGGTGTGGTCTGAGTGAGGCCCAGGTGCAGCACTGCCTTGCTTTAGATGCCTCAGGGGCTCAGGCAGTGGGTAGTACGTGTCTAGGTCTAAACACCTTTTGCCATTCAGCCCGCTTTACACGGTGTGATATTTCGTTCAAAGGTTACATACTTTTATGTGAGTATCTCAATCACCTCTACCTTTGTGCTTCTCAAATAATGTCCGTAGACACGTGAAGGAGAATGTGGCTGTTCTTTGAGCAATCTCTGGACAGGCAGAAGTCCCAAGCAGAGGTGCTTCTTAACATGGTGATGTCAGCTCTGTTGTGTTTGCAGCAGTAAGTTGGGGCACATTTGGGGCACACCAGCCTGTATTTCTGGCTGTGACCCTACGCTATTCTGGTGCAGGGTACAACAAGAGAAGCTACCGGAGAACAAAAAGTACATTATGGTAGAGTTTTTAATGGGACAAAAACGAAGAAAGCTAGGGCTACAGCTTCCAAAGAAACCTGTGGGAAGTCATGAAGCCTGCTTTCTAATGAATTTGTATTTGTGGATGTTTTCTTTCCTAGCTTCTAATAAGATGTCAGCTCAATTGAAGCCTTTCCTGTCAATGGGGTGGCACCAAAAGGTCAGAGAGCCGTGTGGGTTCCTCTCATTAATGGAGGAGGTGTGCTGCTGTGACCTTGCCCAGTAGGGTGTATTCTCTTAAAGTTTGCTGAATAACTTTTTAATTCTGTGGGTATTTTTCAACTGAGGGGATGGAGTGAGATGATGAATATGAAGACACATTGTGTGATTATAAAACCTAATTTTTACAGAAAACCAGGCTAATTATAACTACAGTGTATCAAAAGTGACTCTGTCATCTCATTCCTCAGTGGTCTATTACTTAATTCCTCCTTTAGTGTGGATTTGATAGCTTTCACCTGTCTGTACCTGGGAACACAACTGCAGTCTTATGACACTGGTACCTTATGCAAGAGGCCTGATTCGGAGAATGGAGGAACGGCCCGATTCCATTATCAGCTCCATCTTTCTCCTAATTCCTCATGTGGACAGGGAGCAACCTGCTGGCTTGTAGCACTCAGCCTGCCCCAAGATTCAGAGCATTAGAGATGCACTAGCCATTGGCAGTATTGGTGTGGTGAGCTCACTAAAACACAGCGTATCTCGGAGACCACGGGCTGGCTCAGGGCACAGCTCCGGTAGCTCTGGTCACAAGGTAGGGATGAGGACATGCAGCACTCAGCATTTGCTAAAACTGGCCCTGTTTTCCACTCAAAAATCTAGGAGCTTCCTTTGAGTCTCTCTTGTACCATGATCTCTGCACGTATAGGCTGTGCTACTGGAAATCTATTTTTGTTGTGTCCTCTTGACATTATTCATGTAATATTTATTAAGCTTTATGAATGTCACCTATAAAGCACTTATTTTCTAGTGGGCCATTCTGAGTTGTTATTTAATAATGAGTGGTTGATCTGTGCCTTTTATTGTACAGTTGACGAGATTCCTTGGAAGGTGAACAAACCTCTCTTAAGTCATTACAGCTAAATTGGCTGTCGCTCTTTGGGAAACCAAGCAATTTCCAACTCGTTTTGTAAAAACATTAGTCATAAACCACAAATTCTTTAACCTCAAGTTCTTCAACCTCATCTACTAAGTTTTATACCCTGAGAACATGACCTTGCAAATGGATCCTCTCTCTGGCCTGAGTTCACTAAGGGTATGCTGAGAGTTGGTATTTACACAGTACCATGAAGTACTCTTAACAGACTTAAGCCTCAACTTGTTTAAAATCATGTCTGTCTTATTAGGGATCATTTGTAGTAGGTCCATCCTAAATAGTTCCTCCACTATTGTGCAATAGATTCTTTGAATCAGAATAGTCATAAAAAAGGATTTGCCTGAAAATTTTCATGTGTGTGTCTTAATGGTATGAAGTCCCAGTGAGCCAAAAGCAGCATCAGAATTGCATCCCACTTGCTTGTCACAACACAGAAATTATTCAATATATTAGTTTCAACATCAAGATAAATGTGGTGACTTGTTCTGAAAATGACATAAGCGTGCCTTGTTGCCTTCCTTTTACCTGTGTGGTCGGGGTGATCTATGAATTTTAAAAAATGATTGATTTACTCCCAAAGTAAAGACCATTCTTAAAAAAATGCCTTCAGCAGGTTTTTTGCAAGTCCTGATTATTGAAAGCCTTTTTGTTTTTGTGTGTTGTTTGGGGTTTTTTTGTTGTTCTTGTGCAAGAATATAGTAAAGCTGTGTTTAAATAAAACCCCTAAAACTTGAAAAGAGATTAAACTTACTGTGAGACTGCAGTTGTGTAATGACAGTACATAAACACGTTCCACGACTATAATGGTAAAGACTTTGTGCAAAGTCTTATGATAACTGCAAGTGTCCATTGCTATGATTTGCCCTTTACTGTAAGGAAGTATTTGTATAGAAAAGCTGTTAGTATGTCATGTCTGTGAAAGAACTTTACAGACTATAGTTGAACTGTAATTAATTTTAATGACTAAGAGCTGTGGTACTCATCACAGATCAGCAAACAGATCACAGACAGCTGCAAATTAACAATTATGTACTTTAGAAAAAGAATTCAAAGAGGTTGTGTCATAGTTTAACCCCAGCTGGCAAGTAAGCACCACACAGACAATTGCTCACTCCTGGACCCTCAGCCAGGACTGGATGCCTCTCTAACTGTGTTTTTATTCATTTGTTTTGACTAGTCCTGACTAATTATTTAAAATTCCTTGGTGGTTAAGGTATTAGGGAGCATGTTGTGAGGCATTAGAAAATGGACATCAAACTACAGTGTCTTACAATTGAATCATAATTGACATACAGGGTAAGATGACAGAATTTTTCTAAATGTTTCCTGTTTGTAGATAACTAATGCTTCATTTTTGTGTCTGTATTTTTATGAATTTATAGTTTAGGAAAGGCTGCAGCTGCATCAACATGGGAGTGCAGTATTTTAAAAAGCTTTATAATGTTTGTCAATGCTGATATTTTGCTGATTTTGATAATAAATGATATCCAAGCTAATAAAAAGAATTCTTGTGAAATTACTTGAAACTTCAAGAAACCCTTAAACCTTTTCTGTGAGCAGAACTCAATAGATATATTGTATTTAAAAAATTTAGCAGCATCTACTCAAAGCAAACTGTTATTATTGTGTCTTCATTATTTCTTTCTGTAGGCTTTTCCAGCAAATTCAGTGACAGTTTTTGTGTACTGCAGCTCGGTGACCGTTTTCTTCACAGTAATAAAGGTGATCAGCTACCGTTTGCACCTTATGTTTGATAAAGGTGAAGTAATTCAACAAAAGCTCTCAAGAAAGAATGGAAGGCAATGTAAAGATGCAGAGGTTCCAAAAGGAGAAGCAGTTCAGTCTTCAAATTGTAGGTAAGGTTTTCATTGCATTGCTGGGACATGATGTAAAATGGGTGAGTTTGCACCATGGTCCTGCATAGCAGAAATGTCTGTTGAATGCAAGAATATTCCTTACAGCTGTATGAAGAATGACACTTTCAAAGACTTGTTTCGTGCTTGTCAGTTGGGTAGCTGAAATGTTCTTGTGGTGAAGCAGGCCAAGCTGCACCTGATTCAGAGGTCGGACACCAGCTGGGTGGTAGAAGAGATATGCACTGGAGGTGCTAAGGTGCTAACAGATCCTGATGAAAACCTGGAATAAGTTTTCTGGGGAAGCCTTTAATGCTTGCTCCTTCATTTTCCTACTGTGTTTATATGCTGGGAGGAAGCAAGGAAGTGGCAAGCACCTGTTGGTAAAGAAAATACTTTAATATCATGATTTTGGAAGTCAAGGCAACCTCATGTTGCCTTTGTGTGCTTGTAGTAATTTCCTTCTCAGGTCACACCTAGATGCGTAAGTTGCTTTTCCCCCTGATGTTTTATTGTGACTGCTTATCATGCTTCTTTGCTCCTGTTCATGAGGAAGGCTAGTGCTGCTTTTATTTTTCAGGGGCATGTGGTAAGTAGTTGTAGCTTTTCTACCGAGGAGCCTTTTCTGCATATAATCAATAAGGCTGCTTCCAGGCTGTGATGGTATTGAGGGTGTAAATAGTAGTGAGGTGAAGACTAGTACTGACATATTCCAGATTTGTGTATTGGTAGAACGTTCCACTATACACTCTTTGGAATAAATGGAGACCCTTCCTGCTGGTTTTTCAACCCTGAGTCATACAAACAATTGAAGCTGGCAAGTGGCTTTCAGTGTTATGACAGATGTGAAAAGTGTTGAAATGAGGTACATCTAAAAGTGACAGAAGCAGAGAAATGTCCAAAGCAAGCCTAAATTGCATAGCTTTGTTAAATACATTAGAGACCCCTACATAAATAATTTTATAGATTTTTTTATACAGTTTTAGAATTTTCAAACTAAATTTTTGGTAGAAAAAACAACCCCATGAACAAACCGAAGAGCCCAGCCCCATGCCTTTTGACATTTTGCCATCGTGGGTTTTTTTTTGTTTGTTTGGGTTTTTTTTTTGGGGGGGGAGAGGGGAGGGGGGTGTGTGTTTGGTTTTTTCTGGTGTTTTGGTGGTTTTTTTGTTGTTGTTGTTGTTTTTTGGGGTTTTTTGTTACATTGAATTATTTTTGCATTATACCTGAGAAAGAGAATATTTGTAGGTTATTGATAATAAACCATGTCCAAAAATACCTATTTATATCTATGGAAAAGCTAGTGGAACATGCATGTAAAAGGAGTTAGTGGAAGAATTTAGTGTATATCCACAAAGGATCACTAAATTCAATAAATCAAAAAATTGCCTTATAATATATGAAGTTAGTAATGGTTGTATATTTGCTTTGCCTAGACCAGAGGAAAAATATTTCTAATTTTTGGTCTAATAATTCTATTAGTACTCTTTGTCTTGCATTTCAAGTAGGTGTTTTGTGGGAGATTTCCAGATAAACAGGCAATTAGATAAGGCTTATGTACTCAAAGACTTACAAAGCAAAAATTATGAAAGGAGTAGCTTTTGATTGTGTTATATCTAAGGAAAAGCCCAAATAACCTTTTGTGCCAGTACATGTGTATGTGTGTGAGACAGGCTAAATGGCATTATATATGCATAGGGAGGTTGAAGAGATGTTGTTGAATTTCTCATAGTTCTACCTCTGAAAGCATTATAATTGTTTTACATTGAGGGGTTGTTATTTTGTTTTAAGCAAGCTCTCTTGGTGAGGAAGGAAGTGAGAAAGGCATTACAGTGTTTTTACAGCCCTGTGCTCTTATCACTGGAGGGGAAAGAAGCACTATTACTTCATTGTGCTGTGCCACTTCTTCCTATTTTGTTCTTATTTGTCATCTGCTTCCCAAAACTCACTGTGATGCCCTGCGGTAAGAAGCATTGCTTTATCTTTCATGTGCTTCCCCTTCAGCAATAACTCGGGGGATCATGTCGTCGGTGAGACCAGCCGAAATGACTCCACCCAGACAATTCCTGACAGTTCCAGAGTGCAGGCTCCGCACTCGCAGGACTCGCCTGGAGCCACGGTTAGTATGTGCAGTCCTCCAGCAGTGTCCTCACCTCGTGCAGTCCGCAGCTCACCGCACCCAGTTTTGTGTTGTCAGGGGCTCTTTGCTTGGAGCATAGGCCTGCTCCAAGCAGGAATGGATCATTCCATGTATCTAATTGGCAAGGCTGGCAAGGCTGGCGGCCAGCCTTGTCCTAAAGCTGCTTTTTTGCAGAGCTGAAACTGTCGTACATAATGCTGCGCTTCTTAGGAGTGCTCTCTCTGCTTTGTAGATAGCAAGGGGCCTTTTGAAATCTTGCCAAGAGCAACTAGTTTTTTGGGGCTGCTTTGAGAGGAGGGAGAGGCTAAGGCAATCAGCATTATTTTGTTGCCTCTGAAGGGATCTGCTCCTAGAGCATTAATAATTTGGTTTTGTGCAACTAGACTTACGGTTATAAAATGAATCAAAACATCTCTTCGGTATTTAAATGAAGCATAAAAGCCATTTAAATCTAGGAGATGTCTGCAGGAGGTTAAAAGTACATATATGTGCACTCAATGCCATTGGCCGTACTTAATAAATCAAAGGTAGATGAAGTGATGGTGATGTATGTAAATGTTGTTATAGGAAACACTCATTATAAGCTGAAGAAATTTTCAAAATATTAAGAAACAGAATAATGCTTTCTGTATAACCTTAAGATATTCCCTTTGCTTACTGTGATAATGTCTTTAATTATGTACTGCCATGCTATTTTTTTCTACAGGACTCCTGCCTCAGTCAGTGCAGAGGATGGTTAGTGATTTCTGAATAAGTGGCTATTTGATACTTCATTCTGTCTTCATATTCCTCCACACCCACCCTTTATCCCTATTTACTACAAATTATTCAAATCCTGGTCTGAATCAGAACTATTTCTTCATTTCCTGGAGTGTTTTTACCTTTTTGTAGCATCTGTATGATTCACAGACATTAGTAGTTCTTTTGGTTGTTATTTTTTAATGAGGTAAAATATTTTTCACCTTGTTTCTGTCCTACTCTCCAGTATTCTGGTATTTGTCCATTCTGCAAACATATGTCTGCCTGGGATCTCATCCTAGTCTCCCACTTCCAAACATGTAGGTTGGGTGTTGTCAAACCAAGTCTCCTGTTCTTGCTGCCAGGATACCACCATGACAAAATAATAATTTCCTTCGGGTTTTGGTGCCTGTCAGTCAGAAGAGAGTCACAATCTTTTTCTTATTTTTTTTAATGTCTTTTTTTTCTTAATTATGTACTTAGGGTGTTGAATTTAAACTCCTGAAGTATTCCTCTGGGGTATTGTGTTTAGTTTTGAGCTTCCCGTTTAGTTCCCGTGCACGTTGAGCTGCTGGTGAGAATCCAGCAGAGGCCACCAAGGTGATTGAGGAGCATGATGTGTGAGGACAGGCAGATGGGATGTTTTAGCCTTTGTAAGGCTAAACTCTTTTGTAGAGGTAGAAGAAGAGCTTACTGCTGTCTTCAGCTTTCTAGTAGTAAGGTACACAGCAGATTAAGCACACTCTTCTCAGAGGTACCCAGTGACAGGATAAGAAACAGTTGCTGCCATGGAAAGCTATAGCTAGATCAATTGCATTTAATGTCTTTAGTGTGGGGTTGTTTTGTTTTCTGGTGGTTGGTATGTTGTTTTGGTTTTTTTTTCCCTACAAAGTGAGTGGTCAAATACTGGAAGAGGTTTTCCGGAGAAGTTGTGAAATCTCCTTCTTTGGAGATTTTCAGAGCTCTATTGGAGATGGCCCTGAGCAACCTGCTCCAACTGTAACTGCTTTGGGTTTGTGTGTATGGCGGAGGGGATTTGGACTAAATGACCTTCAAAGCTTTCTTACAATCTGAATGATTCTGTGTTAATTTAATGTCTCTGTCCTTTACTTTTCCATTGAGAAATACTAACCAATCCTAGAGGCCAAACTTTTCGTTCTAGTGCTTTGGAAACGCATAGTTGGAAAAGTGGAACAGATGAACGTATTCTATTCCTTAATGATTCAAAAATAATTTATCTTGGATTAGGCACTGCAAATTTTTTTTTTAAAGAACATCTTGCTTTTTTTCTCCCTCCCCAAACATCACAACAATTGCAGTGATGCGGTTTGGAGCAGGACTGTTCTATAACCATCTCACTCACCCGCCCCTTGCATTTTGTACAAGGTACATGTTCAAATTTCAGTGGTTTTAAGCAGCTTACCAATGCTGTAATTAACCTTTGATTAGATAGATATTGATAGCTACATTGATAGATGTTTTTTTCCCAACAGAATGTAATAAATGACCATGCTCATCTTGTGTGTTTCTTCTCATTTTTTAGGACCTGCCGACACGGGAAACTATTGAAGATCTTAGAGGTATTTTAAAAGCTTTAAAAATCCACTTATACTGTTGTTTAATCATTGCTTGGCACGAAAAAGTAATGGCATAGAGGACCCCATAGTGGGTTCTGTTGTGCCTTCTGTTGGGATCTGAGTTGAAGAGCCAGAACTAAATATCAAGAGTATTCTAACAGACTAAGCTTTCTCAGCTGTCAGCCAAGCTGTTTGGGATTCAACCTTTTGAGGGGTGTGAAAATAGCTCTCCCCATATTGATACAGGGAGATGAAAGACCCTTGCCCCATATTCTTGAGAAGCTCCGTGCTTCTGTAAAGCATTAAACTAGGAAGCTAGCACTTGGATAACTCTGGCTGTAAACTTCTGTTGTGATTTTCAACCTTTAGCTCTGTGTTGTATATTCATGTATGCCTTACTTTCCCTACACTTCCAGTTCTTGAGATGTCATAATATTTTAAATTTGGTTTTGTTTTTTTTGTTGAAGCTGATCACCATATCCAGTGTGACCATTTAGGAACTGCATTAAGTGATGTAGCAAACATGCAGTATTGGCATATTCTTTCACCTTTCCCTAAGTGGGGATAGTTCTGTAAAATATTTTGATTTTGAAACTAGCTATTTCTTCAGCTATTTTGATTATTTAAATAGACATGCTGCTATGCTTGTCCTGATGTGTATTGCATCTTGCTTTTGTAGTATTTCATATATAGTTACCAAAAAAACCCCTCCTTTCTTTGGAACTGTTTTAATCAGCTATGTCATCTGTGCTGCCTTTGCTCTGCTCTGGATCAGGTTTTGTTGGTTAAAGATCATACTTTAATAATGCTTAGTGGTCATGCAAGACCTAATGCCCAAATGTTTTTTCTTAGGTGTTATGGTACTAGAAGACCAGGCTACACCACCAGTTTCATCTACCTCACCCTGTATCAATGCAGATATATTACCTGTTTCTACAACCTCTGGTTCAGGTGCCACCACATCAGAAACAGCAATGAAACCAGCTGCTATGGAAATATTTCCTGGTGATGGAGTACATGAAAAAGGAGTGAATGGACAGCCTTGTGGCCCTCATGGATCCCAAGATATTCTTGTGGACAGAGACATAGCTAAAAACTTTTCCAATATTTCTTCATCACTAGGTGATATTTTAAGGACTGGAGTTTCTTCAGAGCCATGGGACACTGAAAATTCAGTTATTTCAGACCATTTAAGTAATCCTAAAAGCTACAAGAGAGAGCAGTTGCCAGATGGATCACCACAGACAGGCTTTACCAGTAACTGCCCACAGTGCAATGCTATTGCAAACAAAGAGCACGAGCAGATGGAAAGTTCTTGCAATGCTGGTAACAGCCATGAGGACCTTGATTGCTCAGACAGTGAGACTGCTGTTGCAGTTGTGGACAATTCTCTTCCTGGAGACCAGCTGTGTGAGCCCATTAAAATTGTCATCACAATGAGTACTACACCAAACACCACCCTCAGTGACCTACCAGGCTCTGTCCACTTACAGGCCCTGGAAAGTGAGAGAACAAGCTCAGCCCTTGACTCTGGTGTAGTTAGAGCAGGCTGGTCAAGTCAGCAAACTAATGAACAGCTCAGAATCCCTGTTATCACTTTTGACCTGTCTGATGACAGTAAAGCTAAGCCTTGCTCAGAAGTTAGTGAAAGTGACAGAACTCCAGAAATGTTGAGGGCAGAGCTGTCATCCAACCAGTGCTCTGGCTATGAATCGGGTGATGCAGTAAAGGAGCTCAGCAACCCAGCAAATACACCTCTAGAAACTAACACTTGTTCAGATCCAAATCAGGAAAATATTTTGGAAAACGTCCAGACTGTGGATTTGAGTTCTAAGGAAGACCTGCATAACCTAGACCCGCAGTCCTGTAGAACTGCTCATGAAAAGAGACATATGCGGGTGTTGAGTGTAGACAGCGGGACAGATGTGCTTTTAAGTAAGAATTTCGTGGAGGTATCTGATAAAGAGAAGACCTTGCCAACCTCTAAATCAGATCTAGAAGCTAAAGAAGGTCAGATGCCCAATGAATCTAACTTTCTAGAATTTGTCTCCCTCTTGGAATCTATTAATACCTCAAAGATGAAGACAACTAATCAATCCACTGTCAAAATGGAGACGACAAAGGAAAATGGGCTTGTTGGAGGTATTATGCATGGATTACAATTCTTTTGGAGTAAACATATGAAGAATTTGATTACTTAAAGCAGCTTAGCTGGATATCTGTAGTAAGGCAAACTCCCAGAGGAACACTGGTTTTGCTGTTAGGGCCAGGGTAGGGCTGGACTTGGTGGGACAAAGTGGTTTAGTGGTAGTGTCAGCTGCAGTTTTAAAATATTTTTATCGTCTTGAAGAAAACTTTTTTTTCTTCCTCTAGGAAACTAGTGATTACCTTAGTAGGTATCTGTTATGTATTTAGTATTCGGTACTAAAATAATGTGTCTGGATTGTTAGAATACCAGAAGTATCTCGCAAAAATCTGTATAGTTATAGCATTACACCTGCCCTTGCACATTTTACCAGGTGCATGTTGAGGAGTTGTCTGTATGTGTCTAAGTATGAAAGCTGGAATTGTTACTGAAGATGGTTCAACTTTTAGCTAACATATGGAGGCACGTATATTTCTAAATTTCCTGAATGGTTGTGGGTTGCTTATAACTAAAAAAGAAAAATCATTTACTTGTTCTCAATAGGTAAGAGTTTTGATTTTAAGTCTCTTAAAATCAAAATATTTGCATTTTAAGGATGAAAGTTTGGTGGCTGTTTTCAGTGAAAGCCCCCAGTATTTTTATGAAAAAACGTATATTCCCATGCAAATTTCTATTTAATCAAGAGGGCTTTTATTTGAAACAAAGCCAGTCAGCTAATTTAAAAACCTACATGCAGTACAATTTATAGCTCTTGTGTAGGAATTTCTGGTTTTAATCAGCATTGTCATTGCTGTTCTGCACTCTGTGACTCTTTTGTCTTGGGAAGGACCGTTGGTTGTAGTGTCTCTAGGAGTCCTCTAGCAAAATTAGTGGGACCATTTAATGAGGATGTGAGATACAGTGCGGTGAAGGCAGATGCAATCTCAGGGTACTTCCCCAGGTGGTCAGAGCAATCGGCTTAGAAGATCAGAGTACAAGTGAAACAACATAACCTGTATCTTCCCCTTTTCCAGAATATTTGTTTTATCTTAGATCCTATAATAAGCTGTTTTAAGAAAGCGTAAGGGGATGCAGTCTCAATACTTAATTTGCATGGAAGGTAAGAAATTTGATGGTACCTTAGAAGAACAGCTTGGCACTCCTGTTTTGTCTGCTCCCTGTTCTACCAGATTGTTCCTGCAAGAGCTTTCCATCAGATGAAAAATGCCCAACTGACTTAAAAGGTTTTTAAAAGCTATTGTGACATGTGTGCTTTTATCTTGTTAAAAAAAAAAAAAAGTAGAATTATCTTCTCAATGAGTAATTTTCTTTTAAATTGCATTTACCTTTCACCCTGTCTTTCTCTTAAGTCTGTCTTATCCAATGTATTACACCCCTATCTCATTCCATCTTTCACTTGGGTCCATTTTGTTTTTCCACTTAAATTTCTAGTTCTGTGCCTTTACATTCTTAGTCATCCCTTCTCAGTTCAGGCACTCCCCTCCTGTGCCACCTCCTTACTTCTTCATGTCAGTTTGCTCTCTTCTTTCCTTCTGTTCTTCCTAGCAATCCACACTGTTGCTGGTTTAGGTTTTCAACTCTATTGAGTCCACCTAAAACTGTTGCCTCCTCACAGCTTGCATTAATTTCTCCTGTACTTCCTTCCTCTCAATTCTTTCCAAAGGAATTAAGAGAAGGGTAAATGTGGGAGAAGTGCATTTTGCTCTTCCTAGACCTGCTGCCTCTCTTCTGGTGTATCTTACCCATCTCTCCCACCTTCTCAGGCTGTTTATTCTTCCCTGCAGTCTCTGCCCTTCTCTATCGAGTTTATCAGCCTGCCCTGCTGGCTCCAGTCTGTGCTCGGGTTGCCCAAGACAAGTGCTGAGCAAGCCCTGCTTCTCACCTGAGCCTGCTGAGCCCTGCTGGATTCCTGGGGTGCAGAGTCATCTACCTGCACAACAGCACACAGCAACGGGAGGGGTGCAGCAAGCAGATTGGGATTTTTAAAATTTTTTTCTGTTCCTCAGTCATAGAAAGGAGCATTTACACAATAATTGTATTTCTGAGTGATGTGACTTAGCTGGAAAAGAGAATTTCAGAGATAAATTTAAAAAGAGAGAGTGCAGCTAATCCAGAAAGGCCTTTCAGACAAGTACCCTCAGATGATATGAGCAGGGAAGGTTACTGCATGAAAGAAAGCAATGGATAATCAGAATAAGTCAGATTCCACAGTGAAAACAAAACCCAAACCCCCAAACTTATTAATGTGTGTGTAGTTAATTTGCTTTAGATCTGGTGAACAAGATTCTAATGCAAGTTAATGAAGAAACAGAAGAATTCTGCTCTACTCTCAAACCAAGCTCTCATTTAATGACTTGAACTGAATTTTGTAGAATCATAGAATGATTTTGTTTGGAAGAGACCTTAAACATCATCTAGTTCCAAACTCTTGCCATGGACAGGGACAGGATGCTCAAAGCCCCATCCAGCTTGGCCTTGAACACTTCTAGGAATAGGACATCCACAGCTTGTCTGGGAAATCTGTTTTGGTGCCTTACTACCCTCACAGTAAAGAATTTCTTCCTAATATCTATTTTAAATCTTCCTTTTTCTATTTTCTTAAGTCTGTACTTTTGTGAGATGGTGAAGTTGAGCTGCATACACGTGCAATTTAGTGTCTCTGTTTGCAGTGTGGGCTCAGCAAGTGTCATCCTGAAACGGAAGAGGGACTGGAAAGGGGGTGCCCTGCAGGAACAAAGATGGGAGCTGTGGATTCTGCACCTTGAACTAGTGTTGTGGGAAAAAGGAGATTCCATCTGAACTCCTTGAGCTTGGAAGAGGTAGTTCAAAGGCAGTTATTTTTAAGAGCAAGTATGCTTTGTTTTCCAGTCTAGTCAGAATGTGCTGTTTGTTAAAATAAATTACTGTCATTACTGGCAGCTTCCTCTTAGCAAGACTGAGTTTTAGGAATGAGAAAGCCTTTAATTTGTTTACAGCCTTGCAATTGCAAATATGCTTTAATAATATAGTATCTTGGAACAGATCTGAATAAACATTATTCCCACATTAGAGTGGTTGTTAAGAAAAGCGTGTGTCTGTGTGTGAGAATACAGAGTCAAGCTGTGCACCAGTTGTTTTGAGGGAGGAGGTTAGTTCTGTTTGATTTTTGTTCTTTTAACCTTGCAAATTGTCTAATTGGCAAAAGTTAGCAATAGATGTCAGGTCCAAATGAGCATAAAATGCACCCCAGAAAGGTTTCTATTAGGCAATGTGGAAAACTTGGCAAATTTCTGGAAAGCTGGATATTCAGAGCTGTGTGAAAGAAGGCTGATATTCATCATAATTTGTGGAAGGTGGGGAAATGTGCTCATCAGAACAGTCTGGCAAGTGAGTAAATGTCATGGATGGATCTTTGTGATGGGTGGTCCCTCTCAGAACTTGTATGTTCTGTGCAAGTAGAAGAGTTACCGTCCTGACCACATAAGCCTTTGCCAGTAGACAGCTTGGTAAAATGAAGTATGAGAAAATTAAAGCCTTTCTTTACACTTCTATGGGTGCCAGATTTAACCTGTTAAAATACAGGATATAAAAGCTTAAAGAGCTGTTTGATAGCCACTCCACCTCTTCTAGATTGTGAGAAAATACCACTGACTCTGTTGCTAAAACTGACTTTCAGACCAGTGTCCTTTCAGTTTTGAATCACACTTGTACCACCCACATGATCAAAGTGTGTTGAAAGCCAACTGCACCTTTTTTTCAGTCTTCAAGAGGTGTAAGAAAACTTGGGGTTTAGTGGCTGCTTTGGGTCCCTCTGATGTGTCTTGAACCAAGTGAAATCAGCAGACCTATACAGGGCAAAACCTCCTGTATGTCCCCTTTGGCATAGCTGGCTTGTAATCTAGGACAGGCAGTGTTATCACCCAGGGAGCAAAGCCTGCTGTGGGAGTGGTGAGGGCTGGCGCGGGAGAAACTAAACCAGGACTGCATGGCCTGAATTTAGATGTTTTGCAGGCTCATTTTAGAAAAGGTACTCATCATTCTGGGCAGTGCACAAACCACAACCTCGAGTGAGTTGTTCTGGATCCCAAGCAATTACCCTTCTCCTATAAAAAAACTAAAACATACTCCTCTGGGTATTTTTAGACTCTTTTTTATTTTTTTTCCCCCTTGCATGTGAGAAAGAGGACTATCACATGCCATGTAGTCATGGGGAAGAGGAATTTTGTGCATTGAGTCACTGGTGCAGTTGACAGTGGTGGTGGGAAGTGACAGCAGGTGATTTTGCTGGCAGGTGGGTATCATCTAGGAAATAAAGGCCTGCCTGGTGCTAGCTCATCTCTTGGAGCAGCTGGGTATCATCCCTGACTCTTGTGCCAGAGAGGAGCCACCTGGCATGTGGTGCACCTCTTTGGCATGCAGAACTCATTTCTCTGAATCTGATGCTCAATGTGTAAGGCTAAAATTTTAGGTTGTCAGGTTAAAATTTTAAAATGTCAGTCTTTAAGTCAAAGAGTTAGTAGTATGTATGATGACAAGTCTGACATCTGCAAAGCAAACATGAGGTTATTTCAAAGGTTTGTATTCTGATGTAATTGTTAGGTATAATGATTAGGCTACTTATTCCTATCTCTGCTGCTGACACAGGAGATTGTTTTGAGCAAGTCACTTCCTGTAGCAGGTACAATGCCTATTGCTAGTTTTTCCTGTTGCTTCAGGATTAATGTGGCAATCCTCATTAGTGGACAATCCCATGTGCTTCTTCAGTGTTCATGCTGAACTCTTCTACCAATTTTTGGACAGTGTGGTGTTCCCTGGGCACTCCCATTGTTTGGTGGATGACCAGCTTAAATATCAGTTTTTTCTTTTAATGTATTTGTGGGATAATAGGCAAATTTGGGTTTAGAATAAAAAAATAAGATAGATGTTTCTTCTTAAGCAATTACTGAAGAAAGGATTAGGAATGTTTTTAGGATTTATAATCCATGTAATAGGAATGGTGCAGTTTCCAGCTTGTAGGACTTTGGTTTAATGTTGGTACTAACAAAAGCATAGAGTTATTTGAAATAATTTCCTT
This sequence comes from Regulus satrapa, assembly GCA_013396955.1. Lineage (NCBI taxonomy): Eukaryota > Metazoa > Chordata > Aves > Passeriformes > Regulidae > Regulus > Regulus satrapa. The sequence continues at coordinate 257,884 of VWZN01003869.1, forward strand.
GTGGTTGAACAGGCAGCAAATATATTGTAAAGTTAAAATTTCTGTTTTGGAGCATAGTGCTGAAGAAAGTGGATTCTTTAGCAAAGCAATTAATGAGCAGAAGAGAGACAGGCTTAATTAGCCTAATTCTGTTTGCCCAGGTTTCAAACCAGATGGTGTTTGAAATTATGACAGCAGTGGCATTTTGTTTTACAGGAGTGAGCTGTGATGTTTGGGATTAGGATATGTAAGTAAAAGATGAGGAAGAAGGTTAGGAAGACTCTGGTAAGGGGCCACAAATAGTAAAAATTTTTGGGGAAAGATACAGAGCAGTAACACTTCATTCTAGTTACCTGATAATAAGGTAACTTTAAGGTTGAGATACACTTTATTTATTGTGATTACTGTGTCACAGAATTAAAGAATGGTTTAGGTTGGAAGGGACTGTAATAAATATCATTTAGTTCCAACTGCCCCTCCCTCCTTGGGCAGGGATGCCTTCCACTAGACCAGGTTGCACAGAGCCCCATCCAGTCTGGCCTTGAACACCTCCAGGAATGAGGGCATCTGTAACCTCTCAGGGCAAGCTGTACCAGTTCCTCGCCACCCTCACAGAGAAGAATTTATTTCAAATATCTAATCCTAACCTGCCCTCTTTCAGCTTAAAGACATTTTTCCTTGTTCTGTGATTACATACTCTTGTAAATAGTTCCTCTTCAGATTTCTTGTGGTCTCTCTTCAGGTACTGAAAAGCTGCAATTAGGTATCCCTGGAGCTTTCTCTAGGCTGAAATCTCACCCAGCACTTCTACCCTTTCCTTGCAGGAGAGAGGTTTCATCCCTCTGATCATCTTTGTTGCCTTCCTCTGGGCTCACTGTATTAACATATGTACAAAGGCTGGAATAATTTCAGCTGGAAAATTGTTCTAGGCCTTTTCCTAGAGTATAACAAAGGGTTGTTTATAAAGATGATTTGGGATGCTTAAAATCTGTTCTGTAAGTGAAAAAGTTACGTGGCAAAAGAAATTATGGTACTGTAACTGCTTTGAAATTAAGAGTTTGTTTGTCAGCACTGGGATGGTATATTTTAAGTTGATATGCTGTTAAAAGTCTTTAGTGCAAAAAAAAAAAAGCTTACTGAAAGTATCTTATATATGGGACATATAAGAATTGTTCCTTTTCATATTTTACCATGCTAACTTAAGCTTGTGTCTGTGTATCAAAATATGAAAATGGTGTACAGACCAAAAAATGGCTGTTTATGCAGGACTCTTCTGAATCACCCTGCCCCAAGACTGATTTAGCCATGAATCCTGATAGTTACACCTCACATGTCTGAGTCATGTGGCATATAATTTCCAGATAAATCATGTGATTATTGCAGAGCCTAGGTCTGATCTTGATACTAACTGTGAGCCCAGCCGTGCATGAGCTGGAGACGTGTGGAACAGTGGATAAGGGTAAATGGCACAGGGAAAAGTGCAAGTACACTGCCATGTTGTCCTCTTACCTGTTTGCAACTACACTGCCATATTTGTCCAGTCTGCTCTTGCACTCGGAAAAGGTTTTCCCTGGTGTTTCAGCTTTGCCAGCACAATTTCTGCGCAGGGAGCGTTTGGTGACGTAGAGCTGGTTGCATACTGTGACAGGACACTCCTAGTCTAGACACCTCTATCTTCATTTAAATACTGAAGGTGTAAGTCACCTGGAAGATGAGTAATAATCTTGAAAACCAGTCACAAAGCCATCATGGCCCACTTTTCCAGTGCTGGAAGTACTCATCACCATGATACTGTCTGATTGGCATATAAAGCCCATAAGAAGCAGCATGTTTAGGTTTTTGTTATTGTGACTCTCTACCACAGCATGAAAAAGAAGTCTGCAAGGCTTGTGGCTTGGAATGGAAAAGAGAGAAGCATATTCTGAAACCACTTGATAATCAGATTTGAAACAATCTCTCTA
>VWZN01003869.1:262171-326015 GCA_013396955.1 Regulus satrapa
TTTTTCCTTGATCTGAAGTGTTGAACAGCAGGTATTGCATGAAGTCTGAGTAAAAGTATGTTTCATTACACTTTGCTTGGTACAAAAAGCTACAGGAGTTACTGAGGCATCTCCAACAAGCACCCCTTTTTTCCACTTAAAGCATTTAATTGTCTTAGTTGCACTTGAAAATCCTAATAGATAATTTATTTTGCTTGTAAATAATGCACAGTTGAGAAATGTTTCACTGTTCACCATGAATATATGCATGTGTAAAGAGGTAATATAAATATAGTTGGCACTCAAAGTCGTAGAAATTGGATAAATACTTCATGTGTATTTTTAAATCTATAGTTCTGTATTTTCCAAGCATACGATTATCTGCTGTGAAATTGGTTTGCCAGTTTGTCCTGCACCAGGTGTGTGGCCAGTGTGGGAGAGGGATTAGGCACCTCTCTGCTTTCCTGTCTGAGAGGACTATTTCCTTTAAAATAAGGTGCTGCTTTCCCTTTTGTAAAAGAGGAATGGGCCAGTGCTTCTGCTTTTCCACTGCCAGCATACAGAGTTTGGGAACAAATTACAGCCTCCCAGGAAGCAGCCTCTTACCATTCTAGATTAGGAACAGATTGCTTCTCTCTGAAACAATAGGAGAAGCAAAGCAGAAATTCTCTCTTGTCTTCTGCTTCACACAGTGTGTTCTTAAAACGGCCCATTCATGAGAGTCAAAGTACCTCCTCATCCAGATGTGTGGTTTTATTGTTTTATAAGTAATGATAGTGCTTTCCATAAAGCTAGCAACTAGTGCAATGGTTTGGATTTTTATTTTTAGATGCTCTTGTTCAGTAGTTAATAAACTAAACTCTTGAAAGTCATCTGTGGAGAGTGGCTCCACTTCACTGCCCTGTTTTCCAGATAGCCAGATGACGGAGAGAAAAGAAGAAACGATGGGAACAGAAAAGCACTGTGAGCAACTTCCTAAACAGGAAAGATCAGATGTACAAAGCCAAGATCGTGCTAGTACTAGTCCGGTGCTACCAGAGTCTGCCAAATTTGCAGCACTGTAAGGCCAGTTTACTTTACAATTTTGTACTTCAAAGATATGATGTAAGCTGTTTTGTTTCACTGAGTAGAAATGACATAAACTTTTAATTAACCTTTCTTTCTCTTTGTTTTATTGAGAACAAGAAAAAAGTTCCTCATAGTAGTTTTGAAACATTTTTGTGTCAAGTTACCAGGGCAGCAGGCAAAGGCAGATAATCTACCGGGTAACTTCTCAGCAAGACAGTTCTGTCTTGCAAGTAATAAGTGGACCTGAGGCGTCTGTACAAGATGAGCTCTCCGTGGATGCAATGCATGTGTTCATAGATGAAAACGGTGAGTTTATCTGGTTGGGATAATTGCAATGCATGAAGAAATTTCTAAACACTTCAGATGTCCTGGAAGGATGTCACTCTTGTCTCTTACTGGTTGCATGTTTTTCTGTGTGTGTGGAAGAAAAAGGGTTTAGTAATTTAAAGTCAGGTGAATAATAAACAGAGTTTTTCCAAATGTACCAATGGCCATCACAGACCTGAGCCTGAAGTTTATCTTCCAAGCATCATCCTCAAAAGGTGCTGGCTAGGCCAGAAGACAATTTCTGTACCATCCTGACATTTTCTGCTTGACTAGAAGTTTTGCACTGACCTGGCTGGGCAAAATGTAACTCCTTTTTCCAGTTTCATTCTTCAGATGGCTCAGACTGAACTCTTGACATGGTGGTGCTTGCTGGCATTTGGAGCTGTGATCTGCTACTTCTTTAAATAAAATTAATGAGCGACCTAGTTTTGCCCCAAGCATATACTTGAGATGCCACTGCTCTGAAGCTATTCTTGGAGTCCGAAGCTGTAGGATGGGTTTGAGCCATATTGGCTCATACCTCTGAAAGACAGCTGTCCCAAAAGCCTATTTCCTTTAAAGTTGCCTTCAAAACCAGCATGGGGTGAGTGGTACTGGGTCTGTGACCCTGGAGTTACTTTGGTTTTCTGCCTGTTCCTCCTGGCCCTGGTGGCAGCCTGCAGCTGCTGCTGTGCTGAGGGCAGAAGGGCAGCAGCTGCCAATGGGGCAGGAGATGCAGCCTCTGGGTCAGCCAGCCCCCACCCTTGGCTTTGTGCTGCCTCCAAAAACAGAGGAGGAGGAGCTGTGATTGCACTTCTAGCAGAAATTTTTGCTGCCTTGTACTTTCTGACCTCACCTTTGTGAATGAGAAGAGGAAAATCTGATTTCATGTTTTATGGAGAACTTGCATTTATCGATGTGCTTTGTGTTTGATTTACATGCTTTTGAAGTTTTCACTGTGACTTCTGTGTATTGATTTTTCTCAGGTTTTCAGTTGTTCAAATAATAATTTCCTTTCTGACATCTAAAATGAATCAAATGCACAGACTGAAAAATATATGTTTATAAATATGCCTGACCTAAAATGTGTATTTTATAAATTTTCTTGTGAACACAAATGATCACATCACTGAACTGACATTTTTTCCCTCTGTGTTTTCTAAAGGGGAAATTAGATCCTGCTATTTAAAAGCTGGCTGTCAGAAGGAAGGAAATTTTAGACATCAGCTATCAAACTGTGATTGTATGTCAAATGCTCAGTAAGTAAGCCCTTATTTTTAGAAACATTAGAAGTTTTTATTGCTGGAAACTATGAAACGGTAGCTGTGAAAAATGCATGTGAAGGGGAGAAGTGGTGAATAAATGTGCTAACCTTTTCTAGAGAAGTCAAAGGATGAACATTTTTTTGCTTTCTGCTAAAACAGTGACAGCTTTATAAGAACATAGGAAAGAAAAAGTGAGAATGAAAATCAGAGCTATCCACTTGACTTTAATTACTTTCTGGTAATAGCCAAAGGCAAGTGGAGCTATTATTTTAAAAAAAATTGTAAATAAAGTAAGTGGGCCTGTTATATAAACCTTGTCTTGTTTTCTTCCCATACATGTTGTATTCTTGGAAAATTTTTAGTGCTGTGTCAGTGTCAGTCACTGACCTGTGGATTCTAGCAGCAGAGCTTTTCACCTGCCCTTAAATCTCTAATGATAATATGCTACTCTGATGAGGTATCCAAGCAATTTCCTTTTTTCAAAAGTTTGTTTTTAAGTGATCCATAGAAATCCTGTATTTATTACTGTTTCCACACTCTTCCTTGTGATCTCTTGTTTGCATATCTCTAAAAAGAATTCTAGCTATTCATAAGTATTTTAATTAAATCATTTTGGCTTTCATACTGTTTTACAGCATTTGGAGAAGTTGAGTGAGAGAATGAGAATTATCTTTTTTTAATAGCAAATATTGTTCTTCAAGTGTTTCTGTGGAAGCCTCACTAAGGACCCAGCTTTCAGTGGAGAATTTTTAAAATGCGAACCAATGTTGAAAACAGCGTTAGCATTTTTGATAGAATGCTAGCATGAGAGACATGAGAATAATGCTTTTATTTGTCAGTGGGTGAAGAGTCAAAAATCCCCCCCCTCCTCCCCCCCCCATAAAATTCAGTTTTGACCTAAAAAATCAAACATTTTACTTCGTTCTGTTCATTTCTTGTAACTCTATTTGTTTCACCTTGCACAGAACACCCTTTTGCTCTCCCTTCCTATAACTATGAACTTGAATCTGTCCTGAATTCAGAAATAGTTTTCTGCCCCCTGACTTTTAGCGGTTAATTTGTTTTTAATCAAAGGAAGGACCATCTTCCTTGTCATGTAAGAAGTCATGCTGAATCTGCCTTTGCTAGATGCTTATGTGACTCCTCTGTCCTCCTATGCTGTTTTCCAGTGGTGGTTTGCAGACCTTAAGGGATTAGGTTTATTTTTAATGGGTCTACTCACTACTATCTACTCATACTGTTAACAAAAGTAAGTTCACATATTCTTTACATGCTTGTAATTTCTTAAGATGAGCACCTTTGCTGGAAGTCTCAGAGCATAGTGATAGTTCAGACCTGGGAATGGAACAGATCAGCAAAGAGGAGTGGGTTCCCAGACTGTGTCTTAGTGGGAGTCAGAGAGAAGCCAGAACATGAGCATTTCCAAGAAGAGAATAGCACGAAACCAAGTGCAAAGCAGAAATTAATATGAAAATTAAGGAAGGGGACAAGGAAGCTTGGAGTATGCTTAAGCTGGTCTTGGAGGGGCAGTTTGTAATGTCTAAGCTGGAGAGATTAGTGAGAGCTATTTGTTCAGTGGGCAGTTACTACCATCTGTGACTAGACAGAAGGGTACCACAGGAAGGAGGAAAGGATTTTTGTATTTTCTTCAGGTGTTCACTATCAAATAGTCTTGTATTTGGACAATATGGAGCACTCACAGCATATAAAATAGAGGAGCAAACCTGCTTTAAGGACAGTACAGGAATGATGCATCCTTCCCTCTCCACTGTCCCCACCTGCAGGTTTGCTCATCAGTTGTGTCAGGTTGCTTTCTTTTTAGCTAAAGACAAATCAAATGATCAGTGTAGGAGAGGTTATTAGCGAAGAAAAAGGCAAATACGATAAAATAAAGCACAAGACTTAATCAGGGAGTGCTTCATCAGGACAGAGGATCATAAGAGACCTCTTGCTTTGTGGGTGTTTTTGGGAGAGGCAGCACACTTGTTGCTGGTGTCTAGGAGCTGTGATGCTTCTGGGTAATGCAGCCGTTGTGAAAGGGGAAGGAATTTTGACTGGAGAGGGTATGAACTGTGGCTGGTTTGTCAAGAGTAAAGCGACTGCCTTATGAATTGGCCATAGGTAACTATCTTTTAACAGTGTTATGCAAAACTGAAGAAGATGTTTAAATATTACTCAAAAAAAGTTCTTACAGAAAGCCTTGAGGCAGACTAACAAGTTTTATGATCTTCAATTCAGATTATAACTTTCTATTTCTGTCTATTGAGTCCTACTATTGTCTTCTTTGTTTGTAGGCTTAAGCATTTCACAGCAGATTATTAGGAACTGAAATTAAAGTAGTATTCCTATGGCCCATAAACATTTTATCTTCTTGGCATAGCGCCTGAAATTAATTTCTCACAAATAATTCAAAATCTTAACAATGTCACTGTCACAGAAGGGAGGATGTCATGGTTTCTTTTTTCTTCTTTGTTTTTGTGTGCTTCCTGCTTTGCATTTTCTTAGGAAGGGCTGGATGGACAACAATGGATTGCAATGTGCCAGAGAAAGCAGATGTCCAAATCTGAAGAAGTATGTGATTTCTTCCTTCAGACTCTTTGACATGGCAGGCAGTACTGTTAAAGGGAATTAGATTTTTGTCTTGTCAAATATTAGTGGTCCATCACCTTTTTTTGATTCTGCAGTGTTGTGGGATGATCTTTGGAGTATTCTCCAGTTTATTGATATTAATATAGATTCCATCAATTTCTACTTTTGGACATTTTTTTTTTTGGGTTGTTTGTTTGTTTTGGTTTTTTTGTTTTGTTTTTGTTTTGGGTTTTTTTTTTTAGTTTCATTGTTGTCTTTTTCAACTACAGTAGTTGTCATAATATTACCTGTACCTGCAGTCCTTGTCCTGGGAAATTTTTAGAGCTTCTTAAATGCACTATAAATACTTTCTTATTAATAATTTCCAAAATTAGCCCTTAATTCTATTGAAGGTTACTGAGAATTAGAATTTTTTTAGATTCTCTCTACTTGGTTCTTGCCAACTTGTCTAGCAGTCTAGCTTTTAAAATATTTGAAGACCTTGCCAAGTTAAATCTTGAGGAGGGTTTTTATGTTGCAGTTATCACCAAACGTAGATAATTGATTTTCCATCATAACCCCCACTTTGGTGGGTGATTCTTGTCACTGAGTTTGGTAAATTATTTAAACATTGGCAGGACTAATCAAGTCCCCAGTTATTGTCAGTGTATTGACCCCACTTCTATCTGTGGGCTTGCCAGCAGTCCCAGTGGAATGGATTCCCTGCTGAGCTAATTGCATCTAAATTTGATGCTCCCATTACTCTGCCAAGTTCACCTCTAGCCATAAATTGCATTGTGGCAGGCTTTGACAGAAGTATAAACTCTATTCCCAGCTCGTGGATTACATTAGAAATTAGTAAAAAAACCCCATTTGAATTTGTTCTGAAGTGAGTCACCAAGACATGTGATGGAGCCTGGCTTTCCTGGAAGTGGCTGAACAGAACACGTGCTTGCCCTGAATCTTGGTGACTTGGGGAGACAAATGGCATCACTCCTTTCCTCCTTCTTCACCTAGATTTATATGCTGTGCACCACATTGTAGGGAATGTCCCTCTGGTCAGTCGGGGTCAGCTGTCCTGGCTTTGCCTCCTCTCAGCTGCACCCCAGCCTCCTCACTGATGGGGTACTGTGAGAAGCAGAAAAAGCCCTAGGGGCTCTGTGTAAGAGCTGCTCAGAAATAGCTGAAACATACGTTTGTTATCAACACAATTTCCAACACAAATCCAGAATAGAGCTCCATACCAGCTACTATTAAGAAAATGAACTCTACCCCAACCAAAACGAGTACAAACAGAAAAAAAGGATTACTAGATTTTAGCACCTGTGTCTTAGGTGCAGATTCTCCTTGCTGTGTGACACTTGAGCTTTCATTTGGAATCAATTATATATAAAAACCAACTTGCTCTATACCTTAAAAAAGTTATTCCAGTTTGAGCCTTGTCCTGCTTTCTTAGTCATGTATCTTTTAATTTATCTCTAAAGTAAATTTACACTTTTTGTAGGATAAAATTGCATTTATATATGTTTCATTATTCCACGTGGTTCAACTGTACCAGTACAATCATGAATTCATATTGCACTTTGCACAGATCTTTGCAATGTGTTCTGTCTGGGCAGTTGATCCTCTGAACTTCTCACTTTTTTCAGGTAAGATTCTGACACTGAAACCAGGCTTCTAAAAAGCTATATTGTAGCTAAAATGTTTTGCAATACAGAGAGAAATCTCAATTTAAAAGAATTGTTTAGATTTTTTTTGTTTGTTTTGAGAATAATTTTATTTTTGCTGTCATCAGGGCCAGAAGTTAAAAAAAGGATTTGCAGCAAACTAGTGGGTAACAAGTATTAAAAAATAATTGAAGGTACCTGTCAGTACAGCTGCAGAGGGCTGGTGTTTCTGGCCCTGGGCAAAAGAGAGAATGTCAAATCAATGAGCTAACTTATTTGATTTACATTCTCATCCCAGAATAAGCTGCTTGAGTGCGTTATACTATATGAAAGTCTGTTTGAATGCCTTAGTAGTACTATATGTCTCCTTCATAAATCCACTATATTGAGTATGTTCACTGCTGGAAAATTCCCTGAACCTTTGAGGCTATTTCTCATAGGAGAGAGTAGATTTCTTGTGTGTGTGTTTCAAAATGTTTTAGAATGTGACCAAAAAGTATATCACTAAAACATCTTTTTATTTCTCAGCAAGGTGACCCAAATAACACAATCCCCCACTGCTCTTGTAATAAGCTGCTGAATCTTAAAGATTTCTTAATGCTGCTTGTCAGGTTGTGTAGTTCTGCAGCTGAGCATGTTTTGAAATGGATGCGATAAATATTACAGAATCCTCTTTGGGATTCAGTGATTTCAGATGAGGTGCTCCCCTGGGCATACAGCTGCTTGAACACAGAAATGAGTGGGGAGTGTGCATTGAAAATGGTAATGTTTGCCTTGTAATGAAGCCATGGATTTTTCCGAGAAGTACTCTTTACAAACTCATTAATGTTTTCCTTATGGCTTGCAAGGGGCAGGAGAAAACCTTTGTCTTAAGCTTGGCCAGTTAAAATCCTTTTTTTTATTTGTGTAGGGGTTTTTAACCCTTTTTTTCCTGAACATTGGGCAGGGACATGAGTATTTTCAACAGACTGAGACTCAGAGGTGAGAGGGGACCACGGTGCCACATGATGGCAGCAAAGTCCTGCTCAGGACTAGGAGGAGCTTGTGGGGTGCTTGTGTGTTGGCACTGGCTTCTCTTCCATCCCCTGCCCTTCCATAAGGAGAGCTAAAGGGAATGTTTTTAAGCATTTTGGATATAGCACAACTGTAGAAGCTGTTAATGCACTGATTCCAATAAGGCTGCATCTTCTCAAAATGCATCCTCTATTTTATTAGCTAACGCATACTGTTTGTTTTTTAAAGTGTTTGGTATGTTTTTCTTTGCTTTAAAATGTAATAGGTTTGCAAATTATCAGTTTACATGCCTATTAGCAAAATAAAAGTATCTGAATACTGGAAAGTAAGAGAGTACTGAATGGACCCCATTCTTAACATTTGAGTAAGAAGGCATTCATCGCTTCCTGCCTTCATATTGACCACAGTGCCTTTGGGGAACATGCTTTACAAGGCCTTTCTGTCCATCTGCAGTAGCTGACTTAATATCTACCACGGCTTGTTTTGCAGTCTATTGCAACACTGCAGCAGTGATCCAATACTTTTCGGCCTATTATGTCAGTATGTCACTACATCCAGCTTTCACATTCTGTAAACTCAAATATTCTGCCTTATTGTCATTAGGGGTGTTATTTTTGCTAGTTAAAACAAATGCCAGAAGTTTTCCTCAAATCCTGTAGTAAAATGTGTGTAAATACACTTTTGTACAACTAGCAAAATATGAGCAAGATTTAAGAGAGATTTCATCTTTAGCTTGAGCTGCTATCAGATGTAAACAATGAAGAAAGTTAAGATGCACATTCTGAATTGATTTTACACTCTATGAAACTGCTAACATCTAACCAAAAAGTGAAGAGTGCTTCCTCTTTTGAATTTTTTCAGTTTCCTCTTGTTGGATTTGTCACATAATTATCCACTGCTAATGCAGCTATCACTGGCATATTTCGATTCTCTCACATGCTCTCAGTTGCTTTTAAGTGTAAGTCTTGTTAATTTGGTTGTTTAGGAACTGTAAGCCAGCATTTTCTTAAAAGAAGCGACACCTACGACTTCCGTGGCTTTAGCGTCCATCTTGAGCTGTACAGTACTTTGGTCAGGTTGGTGCTGGCAGCTTTCTAGTGGTGACCTGATGAGCAGCTTCAGTTCAGACAGCTACATTTGAGCCACAAACTGACTGGTTTGAAAGAGCACAAGGGTGTGTTGAGTTCCTGCTGTGCTTGCTGTCAGCGCTGGCTGGGCCTTGTACAGTCACATCGCTCAGGCCTCAGTTCAGGGTTTTCGGGTTTTCTGACCAGTACCCCAGAAGTGATTGCTTGTTGCATGTGCAGGAGGAGACTTCGCCAACTCTGAGCTGCCTTCTGGCTCTTCACAGCCACAGTTGCTTGCCATCACCTAAGGGCAGTATTTTAGGGAGCATTGCACACACCTTTCAGTTATGTTATTTATTATTGCTGTGGATATTTATTACACACTGTAAATTCTGTAGTGACCAAGACAGATGTTTTAGGCAGTCCAGTAGGATCTTTCTGGTTTTAAGCATGTGAGGACCTGTTCTCTCTCCAATATTCCAGTTAAACTGAAATGTAACGAAGACCTGCAAAACAGCTTTAATAACAGGGAATTCTTTGCAGTGTGCCTGGATAATGAACTGACCTTGAGAGGGGCTCAGACCCAAGGCTAGCTAATCCTAACAAAGGGGATGACTTAGGCTGGGTTATGTTTGAATGGCTCAGGCCATTCGGTGGTGTAAGGCTACAGGCTAAACAGGGAGAAGGAAGAGTTTTCCAGCATTGTGTGGTTATACTGAAACATTCTGTGTTATATGATTGCTTTGCTACCCTATGCTTACTGAGTGTTCTTACAAAATGGGATTATGAGCCAGAAAAAAAAAAATCTTGGTTTTATACCCAATTATCAGTAGAGGGTGCTATGTTGCTTTTGAATTTGATCTGTGTAGGTTATATCTTTATCAAAGATATTTTTAGTTAATAATTTATTATTCAAAATTTAGTTCAATTATACCTTTGCTTACATTAGCAGTGCAGTTTACTGTGATAGATCTTGATAATATTAATTTGATTCTGCAAAGGAACAGATTTTCTATTTAGCAAGATTCCATGTTACACTGCGATCAGCTCCGTTATAATGATTTTATGATTAGAGAGTGTTTGCTCCTATTTATATATGGTAATAAATTTATAGAATCTAGTTTATAGGCTTACAAAAACACAAACACCATCATTGGATTTCTTACTGGTGTTTGCTGTCAGTGTGATAGCAATGTCATCAGATGAGATGTAGAGTTTCTAAATAGCTGTGCAAGCAATTCATGTTTGGGGGTAGCAAGTGAATGTCAGAAGGAGATTGTGTGGAAAACAGGGATAAGGAAGACAAAAACAGCAAACAGAAGCTGAAGGAAATGGAAGATGAGGAGAGAACAAGAAGATGCAGAGAGATGCGGCTGATGACTGCCAGATGACAGATTCTGATTTTGGAATTGTTGCTTCGCTAGCTCTGCCTTCCCAACTTCTCTGCCTCTGTTTTTCCAGGCTTATAAAGTTTCTGACTCTTCCCTACAGTTAGTGTCCTGGCCGCTTGTGACCTCTTCTTCTACTTGCTGGTAGGCAGAGTTATGGATTTTTAATGTAAACACAAAACAGACTATGGGTGCTCTTGCCTTTTTGGTTAGCTTCAAGTCTTCTGGGAGATGATTTGATCTCCTAAATTTATTCTTGGAAGAAGTCTTATTAGTAAAATATTTTTGATTTCTGAGAGCTGATAGACTTGCTTGGTGTTCTGTTCCATCCATCTGTCCTTCTGCCATTTCCATTTTTGGTGAATGTGGGATTAAAGATGTGGTCCAATCTCAAAATACTTTTGGCTTTTGTGGAAAGACAGCTAAAGATGCAGAAATTTTGGGAAGATTGAGCCTTCCTGAGTTTAGGAAGGCATGAGCAGCCACTGTTTTGCTCCTCTGCTCTTTTGTGGAGTTTTCTTTTGGGCAGGAATTCCCAGGCTAGAGTTCCTGCATAGCCTGGGCAAAATTTGCCTTTTTTCTGCTGTGAACAGGGAGACTCAGGGTTGCACCCACAATGAAAAGGAATGGGACAGCTCATCCTGAGGAAACAAACAAAAAAAATCTCTTGCCTTCCTTCTGACTGGACAAGGTTGCTCTGTAGTCCGTATCTGTGGGAATCTTACTCCTGGGAGACATTCCTCAAGGCTTCTTCCACTTTCTTCCTGCTTAAATCTTCTGATTGTCATCCAGGATCTTGGATGAGTGCCCATCCCTTCTTTACTGTTTTGTTAATAACTGCTGACAAAGGGGATGATTCTTATAGAGGGCTGTCTTGTGGCTAGGACATCAAGTGGGTTGTGTTGGACCATGTTTGCATTTGCTAGTGCTGTCCAAAGGGAACATGACAGAATTCCTGACTCCTAGGAGAGTGGATCATGCTGCAGTCTGTAGGAGATGGAGTGCAGAAGAAGCCATTAGGCTCAGAAGCATTAGGTGCTCTTATTTCTGCTCAGCTGAGTTCTGCTGGAGTGGCAGATGGTGAATATCAGGTCTGGAATTCAAGCCTGATGGCAATCAGGCATTGCTTTGATAACATAAACCTGGCTCAGAAACCAGAGGCAGGATGGCTCCTCTGCTGACATCCCAAGGTTGATCATGTTCCTGTTGGTCCAGGCAGAGCTAGCAAACCCTGGAGAGGAGGAGAGAGTGTGTGCATTTCAACCTGTTGGTGTGGCAGGTTTTGAAATGTCTTTTAAGTAATCCAGACATTGAAGTATGTTCCAGAACAATGCTAACCACTGCAGCTGAAGTTAACAGCCAGTTATGTGCAGGACAACCACAATTTTAATGACTTAATGAGTGTTACATAGCTGCCTTTGGGAATTGGTGACCAAAAGCAAGGAAAGTTGAGTTAACTAAAATTAATGAGGTGCCTTTGGGGCAAATGTAGGGTATGCAAGAGGAGGGTTTTAATCTTTGCACTGCCATAGGCTTCCTGGCTGACTGTAGGCAGATTGCTCTAGTTTCTTCCTGCTTGTCTTTATGCAAAATAAGGCCAACAGATATTGACTGCCTTGCATGAGCACTTAGGTGCTTTCACCTCATGTAGATATGAAGGTAATAAGAGCCCAAGGCACATATCCAGAGGCAGTGGGGCAATGAGCTTGGAGCAGAGCTCCTGATGTATAAATCCCATTTGGAAAAGAATTTAAAAGAAGTATCCAAAATGGATCTCTTCCCCAAGTAACAATTATTTCATTTCAGTAAAGTTGTCTCTGAAACCCCCAGTCAGTCATATCATGGTAACACCATTTCTGCAACCCAACAGGCACTGCTGCTTTAACTGCAGTTTTTCACAAGTATTTAGGTGCTGAACCTACAACACAAAATAGTAAATGTGAGGAAAAACAACAAGCAGTATCTTGCTCAGGGTCCTCCCAGAGTGAGTTTGCACTCAGTACAGGGATACCTGAACTCACCTTATGTGAATTAGCTCATGTATTATTATCTTCTGCTAGGGCAGAGGGAAGTTATTGTAGCCTGAATTCTCAAAAGGGTGAATCAGTACTCACCAAATTCAGTGCAGGTGATACCAGACTAGCTCGGTACCTAAGTGAGCTATTCTGGGATCTCTGCAGTATGTACTTTGCTGTTTTGCTCTGTAGATGTACATCTCTAAACTTAAATTGTCAATGGACAGAAAAAGGCACTTCTGAAGTGTGATTCCTGGAGGGTGTTCGTCTCAAAATGAGAAAAGCTGTGATACAGAAGTATCTGTTTCTATTATGTGGTTGTAGTAAATCAAGTGTATCTGAATTTGGGTGTTTGATTCGCTTTGTGCATCTGTGCTAGATTTCGGATATGAAGGTGGAAGGTTCCCAAGTCACGTGAGCCAACCAGTAGTGTTATTACAGGCTTTTTCCTGTAATATTTCAGAATTGTTAGGAAAATATTGCTGCTTAAAAGAATGTCTTTCTCTCCTCTCCTCTTTACACAGTGAAATACAGTTCAGCTCCTCCAGTACTACCACTTCAGAGAGCCAAGAGCCATCTTCTGGGGATCAAGCAGCCAGTGCGCTTCAGCAGCAGCTCCTACTGATGGTGGCCAGAAGGACCCTTTCAGAAAACCCACGGGTACATTGTAATATCTGAGTTTCTAGCATCTTGGGGAACTGCTCAATAAACAAATGCTACAGGCTTGTTCCTGAGGCGGTTTTGTTGGTTGTGCTATACTGCTTTTCCTGGTAGCGCTCATGTGGGAGAAGATATTTTTTTTTTTTATGTTGATGGATGCAACTCAGCTGTTTTCTAGTGACACTGAGTAGTGTTCTAGGGAGACTATTTAAAGCCTCCATCACCAAAAAAGTTCATCTTCTATCTTCAACCATATTTCATTTGGAGGAAGACACAGCTGTTAGGGTTTTAGACGCACCACCAGACTTTAATAGTATGAAGTGTTTATTCCAGGTTCTATGCTATCATAAAACCTCATGTCTGGTTTCACTTTTCTGAATTGGGCAACCAGACCTCTGAGTGTTTGCTGTGGAATGTTGAAGCCACCTCCTCAGTGCAGCTAGTAAAAGATAAAGGCCCTCAGACTTCAGTTTGCATGATCTTATGTGGACATGAGCTTTACAGTATTTGGGATCTGTGACTTAGGGCTATAATCTCTTTTTACAGTTTCTTTTATAATACATTTGACTTTATTTTTGAAGTGGCAAATTATAGTTTGGTTTTATAAATTACAGTAAAATGACAGGTAATTGCCTTTCATTTTACATAGGAACGTTAAGCTAGAAGCAACTTGTATAAAGAAACTATTTTAAACTAAAAAATCAGTAAATCGTCCCAAACAGTGTCTTTCATATTTGGACAGTGTCTTCAATCTAAAGGATCAGATGTTTTGCAGATATTTATAGTCTTGTAAACTGCCTGTAAATTAGAAGTAAATTGTCATTTCTTCTTTCTCTTTTAGGAAGACTGCTCCTCAAGGTCACACAGAAAATTTGTGACCAGGCAGTAATTTCAGAATGTGCCTATCAGTTTCTGATTTTTTTTTTTCTTAAGCATGAAGTTCTGAGCCTACATAAGTCAGGAAAAGCATTGTCATTGATTCCAAAGAAGCTTAAGGCTTTAGGCTGTCACTGACACCATATAAATTTATGAAGTGAATTTATGTTAGCCCATTTTTGATAGGAGAAACAGTTAGGCTTGAGTGATTTGTTCAGGACTAGTCAGAGAGTTTCTCAAATCCAGCTCAAAAATCTGACTCCCACCCAAGCACTACACACAGATTATTTCATCCAAAGGTTACAATTCCTCGGGAGCCAAATGTTCACTTATACACTCAGATAAGGTACGTTAGTCTGTTCTGGGGACTCAGCAATCAGATCCTTGGTGTTTTTAGTGAACTCTCTGCCACTGTTTTGTTTTTATCTGGTTATGGCAAGCAATCTGCGTTAGATGTGTGAAGTTAATGACTGCAGTGGACTGAATTTCACTTTACTTTCTGTTTGGTAATAGGACCCAAGAGAAACAAAACTGTGCCAGTATTAGCAACTGTAATATTTTAAAACTTTTTTTTTTTTCTTTAAAAATGCCCTAACCCCATGTTTAAGTTAGTTTTAAAAGTGATAATAAAAATATTAAAATTTGGACTACATAAACTATTACTTCAGGTTTTTAAAGTCAGCATAGTGAAAGGATTGCAATTGGTCTCATGGCTTTTAAATAGTTCAGAATTGTTAATCAAGGAAAGAATACCAAACAGCCCAGCATCTCCTTGCATGTCTTAGTGCTCAAAAAAATGAGCTATCATCCTGTACTACTAGCAGTTGAGCTCCCTGGCCCCGTGTGGCTGCACTCTTTTAGTCAATTGGAGGCATGAGATAAAATGCCTAAACTTGAATTTATTTCTCCAGAGCTTATGCTAGCCTGTTTCACTTCTTTTTTGCCAGAAGACTGAGGATATCAGTGAGTTGTTTCCCAGCTGCTGCGCAGTAATACATTGTCATATGTAAAATTCCTTTTCCTAAAAAGTGAAGATTAGAAATTATTCCGATGTTCTGAGAAAAAAAAATTAAAATTCCTTTGTGCAGGCAGACAGGTTGTTTAAAGAACTTTGCTTTGCTAACCGTTATAATTCAACGATCAGTTACTTTGCACAGAGATCTCTTTCCCTGACTATGAAAGTTAATCTAACATAAATAACTAATGTAGACATTGACTAGAGTTCCATAATATATGTGCTCATTAATTATGTTTAAGGAGGGGTAGGGAAAAGGTTGCCTAGGGGGAGGTTGAAAACGCCTGGACTTTACAGGGATTTAAAGTCTCAAATTCTCTTTCTTGAAAGAAAAATAAGTGATTTTCCCCCCTCCATAACAGCAGTAAAGGTATACCTTGGACAGAAATCACTGCTTTGCAGAGTTTTGTTTTTTTTTTTTCATCTGTTGTCTAGCTTTGCAGGCTTGCCTGATGGTCTGCAGGTAGTTGGAGGAGAGTTGTAGAAAAGTGTTAGCAAAAACCTTTTTGCCTTAGAATCGGGCCAAAGCAATATTCAAAAGGATGGGTTTATGATTATGATTGTAAGATTAGAGACTCTTAAATTAGTACTGTTTATGCTATTTGTGCTTGTTTGCAATTTTTTTTACCTGCTTTTGCTGTACTTGAGGAGACACACTTGATGTGGTAATCAAAGCATCTCAGAAAGATAAACAAAACTGTGTTCTGGAAGGAAAGTTGATAAGTCAACCTTCTACACCTTAAGGCCTATTTATTTATTTATTTTAATTTAAAATTAGCTGCAATTAGCCTGATTCACGGGACGATCTTCAAAAAGAAACTTTAGACAAGTACTGGATCTTTACTAAAAAATAAGGACTTTTAAAATTAATATTTAGTATTTGTTATTAAAGCATATTTTTACTATTGAGCTCCATAATTAATATAGCTTCTGTTCATCTGCAACAATTAAGCTGATGTGATTTTTTTGTTTGTTTCTAGTTCTAGTTAAGAAGATAAATATGCTAATATTTATCTACTATGCCTTTTAGCTAAAANNCCCCCCCCCCCCTTTTAGAAAAAAAAAAAAAAAAAAAAAAATTAAATCTACTTCAGGTAAATTTGGCCTTTTCAAACACCTGTTTTGCTGGCAGCAGTGTGTGAATGTGTTGTGTATTTCTGGTTTGTTTTATAGCAGCCCAGCCAGGACCCTGAGGATTCTTCATGTTCTTCAGCACAACGGAAGCTGAACAGGCAGTTTTACAGATTTGTTATATTCCCTGGCAAGTGGATTAAAATCTGGTATGATCGTCTTACCTTGTTGGCATTGTTGGACAGGTAAGCTTTTTTTTAAAAAAGCTTCTCTATGTACTGTTGCAGAGGATGGCTCCATGTATCCATAAATGATGCTGGCCACTACAGAAGGAAAATTCAGGTTGAGGAGATAGATGTGTTTTTGCTCAAAGCTGAAATTCAGGGTTGGTTTCAGTGGTTCTTACTACACTTTTTCTTCAGGTAGAGACTTGGATTCTTGTGCGTACCAGGCTTGTAGACTAGTCTGTAATTTGACTCACAGATGTTATAGATCCAATGTTTTCTGATGAGAAAATCAGAAGTAGAAGGGTCCCGGGGTATTGTAAACCAAGTACTTTAATCTTTTACAAAAGAGAATTATTTATAGAATGGTATTCAGGTGAAGGTTTTTGAGCTGCTGCCTCTGTTTCTGTTCAAGTTTATTTGTCTCTGCTTCTGTGCCATATGGGTTAACATGAGTTCCACAACAGAAATTTCAGATGGCAGTTTTACCTGATGCAGAAATCAGGCGATATGTCAGGGAGCTTTAAGTCCAGAGCAGATATTTACTTATCTGTGGTGTCTTATCTCTGTGCTTCAATTGCATGTAAGTCTTTTCTGCTGATAAGCTCTTTTGTTACAGCCTGAATATTAACAGTGTTTTTTGTCATATCTTCCACGTTCTAACAGAACAGATATAACAAATAAAGCATCAGATGACAAATTTGGTCTTTCATCCAGTTCTTTGCTATCAGATATATACTTTTCATTAATGGAATGCCTTATTTCCTCATTTAAAAGTACTTGGGTATTTGAGTTTATTTGTAGTTGTTAATGTGTTGGGGTTTTTGTTTGTTTGTACTTTTATAAGCATACACTTTTCTACATTCAAATCATCTCTATTGTGGAATTCTAATTGGGAAGTGAGATGGGAAGAGATATTAGACTTCAGTATATATGGCTTTTTTTCCTGTATGTTCTAGCTATCATTTTGGATAAGGTTTTTGGCATGGGGATGAAATACTGTTGAACACGGAAATGTAGTTATTGGATCCAGTGAATTCAGAGAGCTGCAGCACTGACAGTTCATACCAGCTACAAATGCACCTGCCTTGCTCTAATTAATCTATAAATATTTGTACTTCTTCAACACTTTTATTCCCATAGGACAGAAGATATAAAGGAAAATGTGTTTGCTGTACTTCTAGTAGTTCTTGTTTCACTTCTTGGATTCCTGACTCTCAACCAAGGCTTCTGTAAGGACATTTGGGTTCTGTTGTTCTGTCTCGTAATGGCCAGCTGCCAGTATTCTCTCCTCAAGGTAGGACTCAAGTTCATAGCCAGTTGATGAATACTCTTCTAACTCCTGCAAAGACAAAATCTTGTAAGCAAACATATATTTTTTTCTCTTCTGTTTTTAGAGTGTTCAGCCTGATCCTGCTTCACCAATACATGTAAGTCTCAGTCAATACAACAAATCTTCCTCCTCTATTATCACTTGTATACTGTGAAACAGCTGTCTGTTCAGTGAAACTCAGGTATTAGTCATTTGCTGTTCTAGCTGTTTTTTGAAAATCAAAAAGACATGTGCTTTCAATACTTTGTACTAGATTTAATTTTTAAAGCTATTTGAATTTATCACTGCTGTTAGAAAAGTGGTTTGTCCTTAGGTTAATATGTGCAGTGAAAAATTCATCTGTCTTGCTGACATTTGATTCTGTGGCATCACAGAAACCTTTTCTTTGCTTTCCTTTAGAAACAGACAGAAAAGAGCAGACGTTCTAGATGAGCAGCTCAGGCATTGCTCAGTGGGGATTTTTTTCCTTTGAGACTGAGGCTTGATCTTTTTATTTTTTAAATCTTCTACTGAAGATTGATTTATTAAAGGTATTAGCTCATCAAGTGGCGCAAGTGTTTTCCCTTTGTTACAAAATGGTCACTAGTTCTGTGCTTGCATCCTGAAGAAATGGCCAAATTTCCTGGGTGAAGGCAGGATTTAAGGATCCCTGCTGATTGCAATGGGGTTTTAAAATTGGCTATATCTAAGAAATTGAACTCTGATGGTGCCAGCCACCTTGTGGAGAACCAGTTCTTTACACAAGTTAGTCCTTGTTATAGGACTGTTCTAGGGGTATCATCCTACAACTTCAGCCTTACCACTCCACCTATTATGGTGTCTCAACATGTTTGATTTTTGGTTTTGGAGGATATTTTAGTGGCCATAATGCCTTTTCCATTCTCTTACATCTAGTACTAGTTGCATAAGTTTTTTATTTAGCTCTTTGAATATTTTTGAGGATGCCCTCTCTTCCCTCAGCTTTTAAAAATGACACATTGAAAACTTCAGGTTTTCTGGATCAGTTCTCTTTGGCAGGGAGCAATTATTTTTGTCAATTTAGAGGCTAGAAATGCAGGCTGAACTTGAAATTGACGTTATTTGTGTATGTGTGCTGCACACTTCATTAGATGGATTTCAGAAGATTCTCAGTTTCTTTTTCATGCCAATTATTGAGGGGTGAAGTTATGGTGGTTTTGGTCATAATGCATTAATGGGAAATACCTGTCTGCATAAAAAGTAGAGAAAGGTAATAAACAACTTACCCATTGCAGAGTAATTCATTCAATACATTAAAGAAATAGTCCAACCTCAGTGAAAAGCTGGAGGATCTTGTGAGTAAAATACAATAATTTTTTAGCTCAACTAACATCTGTCTAGATATAATAATGTGAACTGTAATCAAATAGTTTGCGCTTAATCAGACATAAGTAATATGTATGTCTGTTTAAAGTGGGTGGCAAACAGTTTAACCAAAAATTCATTGTGAACCTTTCCAGCCCATATTGTTTTAGTAGTATTAAACACAAGGCAGTGTTTAAACAGAACATTTTTTTTTTTTTTGGTGCAGAATCCAGGTCTGAATTTCAGGTTCTCACAGTACAAATTATTACAAATTTTATGAATTGTAACAAATTGTAACAGTTACAAATGTTGTTTGCTGTATTGTATTGTGTAAATTATGCAGTGATGGGACAAAGTAACGTCAGGTATATTACCATCCTCCTTTCCTAAAACTTTGTTAGAAATAATCTCCTGCAAAATTTTTGATGCACTATACGAACTTTGAGAGTAATAAAATTTAGAAAGTCTTTCCACTAAGGGTTTTAAAGGTGGAGGGGTTTTCATGCTAAAATAGAAGATTAGCAATTTCTACAGTTATAGCTTTTTAACACAATAGGTATTTTTAAAGGCTGGCTTGAGCTACTAAGCACCTCAGAAATAGGCCGATGAGAAGGCGAGAAGAGATACTCCTTGTATTGTTTCATAATTCATGTGACTGCATTAAATTTAAACAGGATAATATCTTTTGATGTCAATGTGAGGATACAGAGTAGCAGAGGGATTAAAGAATGATCAGTATCATGTCCATGAATGAAAATGCAGATTGGATTTTTTTGAGTGTAAAACAAACCATTATGAGTCTCAGATCTGCACACTGACTGAAATTCTGTTCATGGATCCATGCGTAGCCACGGGTGCCTTATCTGCGGCTGCCAAGGAGGTTCCAAACTTATTCCCTATCTCGCCTGCAGTTTGTTACTCTTTGGTGAGACTTTGTGACTTTGTCGTCTCTAGCCTGTAGCATTTTGAAAGACTGCTTTAAAATAGCATCCAGTGAGCTCAGAAAAAACACAGTGCCTAGAGATGCTGTAAGCTTTTGTTCCAAACTCCTCCAGTGTCAATGTATTCACTTGCTGCTCTTGAGGAAGAACTGGCATTTATTGTTGCTGCAGGTTTAATACTGCTGCCTGCTGTAAGAAAAGAGTCTAATTTTCCTGTCAGCTGGAGCTTTAGTCTTTCCAGTTCTGGTTCATTGAGAGCTGGTGCCTTTAGCTACTGTTTACACAGAGGTATGTGGTTCTGGGATGGTAAAATTTGGGAACAGCCTCCTCACTAGAGTGGTGGAGAGAAGAAAATGAAGTCCATTCCAAAGTGTGTTCTGTTTTGCTGTTAATGACCTGATACAAGCAACCTACTTGTGACTGCAGGACATTAAAATTCAGAGATCGAAGAGATTCTTGTCACGTGCCTTCAAAGGTTTTAGAAACACCTTAGGCAAGGGTTTACATTTAGTAAATGGCTCTATAGAAGGATCATGAGAGCTTGTTTCTAAGTACCTCACAAGACACCTGTATAGCTCAGGATCTAGCTTCGATTTACAAAAGCATTTGAGCTTGAAAGATTGCACTCTTAAGATTGCTCTTTAGATTTAGTGAATCTCATGCATCAATTCCTTGTCTCAGTCCTGTTATGTGCCAAAGCAGATAGCTAGCTCCGTTGTGTAGCTACCATAGCTAGTTTCCTAAATCCCCTAAGTCACTTATAAAGTATTTGTAATTTTTCTCTTGTAGTTTTTCTGTAGAACTGAGCACATGCACATTTCTTTATATAAAAAAGCCTTTTTAAGAGAAGTCTTTCTCCTCTTACACGTGTGTACCCACAAACAAAAAACCCCATCTAAAATTTTCCCGTCAAAGTGCTGTGCTGTCAAAACTACTGTTTCAGTAAATAGAAGTGTTTCTGAAATTATTCTTTGTTGAAAGTCTTAATATTTGTATAGAAGAAATGTGAGATGCATCACTGCTGTGTTGGTAAGATGTGAATATGTGTCTGCAACATATTAATGAGAAACGTGGTGAAAAAAGTGACTTTTTTTAGCAGACTTTGATAAAGGGAGAGTTTTCACTGAAATTTTTGTCAGTGAAGAAAAAAAAGATTGTTTAATAAATGAGATGTGAAATATAGAAGGAGTTCTGCTTCATTATTTAAATTCTTCTATACAAGAATGCGAGTGGAGTAATTTCACCAAGATTAAATCAGTTTTGCCTGTCAAAATTTGGTGAGCTTGCCTAGTTAAACAAAATGAGCCCTTAATATCTAATGTACCTCATTAAACAAGTTGTGCTGCCACATGCACCTTTTGTTTAAGAGCTGCCTAGCTTTGTCTGTTGGTGGCAGACATTGGAGGGCTTTGCTCCTATTTTTCTGTTTGTTTGTTTCTAAATTGTTAACAAATTAAATGTAGTTTTTATCCACTGGCTGTGACTTTTGAGAAGTGATCTTCTCTTTCCTGGAACATGTCCACTGTTGGCCTCTAACCAGTCTATCCCAAATAAAGCCTCTCACATAAAACTTGTAAATGACAGTGAAATATCATGCTAATAATTGCAGCAGTTCCTCTTTCTTGTGCTGTGGTGCATGTTTCCCTAGGAATCCCCAGGTCCCTTTTTGCAAGGCTGCTTACCAGGCACTCATCTCACAATTTACACTTGTGCCCGGTGTTAATCCATCCCAGCAGCAGGACTTGGCCTTGCTTCTTGTTAATTACTGCCCAATGTTCCACTCTGTCTAGTTCCCTCTGCAAAGCTGCCTGACCCTCAACAGAGTCAACAGCACCTCCAGCATTGGTATCTCTGGCAAACTTGCTAATCGTGCATTCAGTTCCTACATTATCATTGATAACTTGTTGAGCAGAACTGGCTCTAGAACTGAGCCCTAAGGAACTTCACTGCTGGTGGGTCACCAGCCAGATGTGGCCCCTTTCCCTGCAGCCCTTTGAGCTCTGCCCACCCTTCAGCCAGTTTTTCATCCAGTGCACCATAAACTACTTTGGAAGTAAGAGTTAAGTTTGCACTGTAATCCTAATTGAGTATGTCAGTGTTCTGCATGCAAGGTGTGTGGAGTTAATCCTCTGGGCTTGTAGTCATTAGCTCTGTCTTACCCGGATGCCTTCTAATAATCACCATGCAAAGATAAAACTGGCTTCCATAGTTCAAGAGGTAAGACAAGAGCATAACATTACGATAAAATAGACTTTGGTCTGGAGTAAACGACAAGATGTAAAACATTAAGCAATTTTTTAGGTGTGTATTTATTGGTTTAGTTTCCTAAGGCACAGCTTATATTTTACATAAATAAACTGAAGTTTTAAAAAGGCCAGAAAGTAATAGCTGAATTTTTATTTTTTTTTAAATTGCATCTTTATCTTCATAATTCTCTATGGATTATTTTGTGGACATGTGTCTTATAAAATTTAAAAAAAAAAAAAGGCAGTAGTAAAATTGAAAGTGATTAAACATCAAGGGTTTGTGTCCCTGACTTGATTCATATTCCATGGATGTGAGGCACGATGTAAGCCCAATAGTTCCCGGTAATCTGCCACTTTGTTAACTGATTGATCCCAAAAGAGAGTGCAGATCAGTTAATAGCAATCTAACATACGAGCTTGGCTGGCAGCCAAACAAACACAGCCGCAGTTTCAAGTCAGTAAGTAGTCTCAAAAAAAGACATGATCTTTTACTATACTCACTTAAATAATGTTTTTCAATTAAGAACAGTTGCACGGCAGTTTTACACAAGGCAAACTTGGATTCTTGTCACTTTGCTCCTGGCTTTTCACACTCAAGAAATCTTTTGACTCATCAGCGTTTAAAATGTTTTAGTTACCCGTAAGCTTGCTACCAGGAGAACTATTAAGTTCTTCTTAAGTGTCTGTTAGTTTCCCTGCCCTGCAGCCCCACAAGTGTTGTGTAGGATTAGTGGGAATTAATTGTGTGAGAGATGTGTATGAAAGACATGAGATTCCTTCCACATCCTAATTCCTTTGGATCATCATTTCAAAGTGCTTCATGAGAAGCAGACCAGAAACTGCTGATGAGTGTCACCCCCTTCAGAAGGCATGCTGATTTTCTGTCTAGTGGTTCAAAGAAACAAAAAGAAAAAATTGGTGGAAAAAAAATTAATCCCCATGCCTCACACTGTACCGGGGATGTGCTCTATTATATTTTTTTTCTTCCCAGGAGTCAATTAAAAATTAAATTAATTTTATATTTCATAAAGTAAAAAAAAAAAAAAAAAAAAGTCGAGCCACCTGAAGCAGATGTTCATTAAAATAAAAGNCTGAAGCAGATGTGCAGATGTTCATTAAAATAAAAGAAATAGTAGAGAAAATTTCTTTTTTCTGCTGAAAAGAAATTTTCAGACAGATTGAGTCTTTTTCTCCACAGAAAATGACGACATCTGGAATTAGGAGGTTTTGAAAGGTCTAAAAGGGTAGGTTTTCAAAAGAATAAATGATTGCCGGAGTCAGTCTTAAATGCTCATTGTGCCTTTTGAAAGTCTTCTCTGGAGAAGATAAAACACCTTGTAACATTTTAATTACTAGTTATTATGTATAAGTCATTAAAATATTTTCTCTGACCCCTGACCTTCTCTCCAGCTTAATGCAGTGCATGCAGTAGAACAATGAATACAAATTTCTAACTTTTTGGTCTTTTCTTCCAGGGACATAATAAAATCATAATCTACAGCAGACCTGTATATTTTTGTATATTGTGTGGCC
Source organism: Regulus satrapa (assembly GCA_013396955.1). Lineage (NCBI taxonomy): Eukaryota > Metazoa > Chordata > Aves > Passeriformes > Regulidae > Regulus > Regulus satrapa. The sequence continues at coordinate 285,731 of VWZN01003869.1, forward strand.
TTATTTTGCTGCTAGATGCTGGATCTAAAGACACAAATCCTCCTGCTTATACGATGTATGGCCTGAAGCTCTTCTCACCCAGATCTCTCCAGTCAGCCAGAGACCATGTAATAGGTGAGTCAATATTTTTCCTGGGACTGCAAAAAGGAATTAAGTGTGAGTCTGTGTTTTCCCATGCTGGCAATCAAATGCAAGTTATGGAGGCACAACTCAAGTTAAATTGATGGAAACATTTGGAATTATTTAAGATGGGGCGGGGGGCAGCTGGCAAGCTTCCCTCATGCAGAAGGAGTTCTTAATGAAATGAGGGTCATAGAAATGTCTCCGTAGAAAACTAAAAGTCACTGATGTTATTAGCAAAAATCATCATCTGTGAAATGCAGTTAATCTTTGTAGCGGCTTGTCTGTGTGGAGCAGAATAACCTGAATTTTAAATTTAATATCTGGAAGCTAATCCATGCCAGTTCCTCAGATGGACATCAATCTTCTGATAATGAAGAAAGTGCTTTATCTTGGTTTAGTTTAGTCACACTGTCCATGTGACCAGTTAGTGTGGAGCAGCCTCTCTGCAGTAGCTCTTTCAACCTAGTTCCTTCTAGAACCATGTTCTGAGGTTGCTGAGGACATTCAGATATTGCTCCAAGACAGATCTGATAATTCCTTGCCACTAACTGGGAGTGTCCACAGTTGGCATTACCCTATTCTGTCAGGACACTTCTCCCTGTTACACACCACACTTACAGTCTATAACTGTTACGTTACATCAGCTGAGCCACGGATCCAAATGCTGGACTGCACTCCCATGAATAGTGCAGCACTTCAGGTACGAAGTAGGAAATGTGAGGTTTATTGTAAAAGTTTTGAAAATTTCCCAGAAAGCTGTTGTAGTGTACCAAAGATAGCCTGTTGGTTTGGGGATTCAGAACCAGGAGAACCTACTGTAGTAGAAGAAAAAAGTTTTATTGTATAGTGTTTGACCTTTGAGGTTTTTGTTCATCTGTGGCTGTTGTACTTGCTTATTGCCATACTCAGGTCAGACTCAACTGCCTGGAAGGCATACTGTATTTAGGAAAGCCTCCTGGTCCTTAACATGGGTACTATGGCTCCCAGTTCTTCTCACCAGAAACAGGGGGATATGAAGAGCTGCATCTCACTTTAATTAGCTTTTTTCATTACTTTCCTTTGGTCTCATTTAAGTTTCTCCTTACATCTTATTTTCTCTGTCTGTCAAAGGTGAGCAGTAAAAATGCTGATAAATAATTCAACAAGAATTGTAGATGACACTTGAGATAGAGATAAATTAAAAACTATGGCAACCAGTGTAAGAAAATGAAGTGTGGTTATAAATGTGTTAATTTTGGCTGGTCTCAAAAGAGATGGCAGGGCATGTTCTTGAAGCAGGAGGGGGTGGGGGAGAGAGGAAGTACAGGCTCATCTCCCCAGCTGGCATGTGTTAAATGACAAAGAGAGAAAAATACCTTTCTTGTTTCTTGTCCCCTATCCTTATTTTGCTGAGGTATATCGGTTGAAGTGATGTTTGGGGCTGTGCTTTGACTGTTCCTTGCTTTTTCTCTATGGGAGTCGTAACTTCTGGCTGCTGTGAATCCTTGCAGTTGTTCACAGTGCAGTGACCTCTAAGCCATGGCAGTCTGGCATCCTGTGGCATCTTGCTGCACTTTTAGTGTAGATTCTCTTAGGTAATAAAGGTATAGAAGTATTTTTGTTTGGCTATAAAATAATGAGGGAAGTTGGTCCCTCTGAATACCAATTAAGTCTCATTACTCTCTTGCAGTTCTGCCTATTTGCTAGGTATTTTTTCTATCTTTTTATTGGTCTATCATCATATGGTGATGCTTTATTTATATTTTAATCATAATTTATTGTGGTATTCTGAATTTATATGTTTGGAAACCAAAGAATTTTTGATTCTGTATTGTAAGTACCCAGGAAAGGAAAAGTCTTTTATGTCAGGTGTTTATTATGATAGAAAGCACAGGCCATGGCAATTATAGAATGTACCAAAGAGCTAGTGTGATGCTATATATTATACTCTGATAAAAGTCTTAAAACAAGATCATAAAATAAAATAATTGCAGATTTTTTTACATGTGTAATCTAATTACTTATGAAACATGTTCATTTTTTTTCAATCTACTTATGAGCTGATTCTGTTCTATTTTAGTGATGATTCTGCTATTGTTTTGTATTTCTATTAGTTGGGGTTAATGACTTTAATTCTGATTGTGATTTTCCTCTTGAATTCCTTATTTCAGTTAACATTTTTGCTAGATTAACATAGTAAGTTGTGGTTTTGGTTTGCCCATTTTGTTTTCCCAGCCAACACAATAATTAATGTGGTAGGTTCAGTGGTGACCAAATGTCCAGGTACCTGCAGAATCACTTAATCCTTTTCTTGCTGTGAGACAGGACCAGGATCAAGAGCAAAACAGGCCTAAAACTTCAAGAGGAATGAAGAAAACTTTATTGACAGACTTAATAGAATTTTGAGAATCAGGATAAAACCTTCAGAGCACTTCTACTTCCCCCAACTCCCTTCTTTCCTTCCCAACTCAACAATGTAGAGAAACAAAACCAAAAGATTTTCAGTCAGTTTACCACGTCTAGAATGGTCTTCCTTTCAGTTCACTTAGGGAGAGGAGCTTCTCTTAACAAACCATGGAGACTTCTCCACAAGGCTGAGTTCTGGTTTCTATTTCCACCAATGCATCTGCCCCGGGAGAATTTGCATTTGTGAAATTCTTTTCCTATTTCTACAACCTTCCCACAGTTGGGCTTGTGGGCCACGTCAAATGCCTCAGGTCTTATATTTTAAGGGTGAATGTTCAAATGTAGAGGTTCGCCTTCATGTCCCTTGAACATCATCTTCATCTCTGGGAACAGAAGGCTTCTGCTTCTTCCCTCAGGGCAGTTGGGTCTCCATTACTTCATCACTCTCTCTGTTCCAATTTCTCAAAAGATCACAGCTACTTCAACACCTGTTGTTTACCATGGATGCCTCTGCTTAGGTCTACAATTGAACTTTCCACCGCCCATGCTTCTTCATGATTTAAAAGTGTATTTAGTGTCCATCACCATGGCTTACATGAGAATTTCAGCCCAAAACTGAGGCATTCTCCTCCATCCCTCTCATCTGAGGCTTCATTTCTTCACTGACCTTGATGTCCTCATGCTGTTTCTCTGCATGTCCTTAGTCATTCTCTTTTTCTCTCTCTGGAGAGAGAATTGATGTCTCGCAGGTTTTATCTGGCACTAAAGAGTTACTATCTCACCCGGGCAGCTGGAGCAGGGTGGAATATCCTAGGCCTCTCTAGAAGAACCTGATCCTGTGGCAAAGGCCGCATGGCCAGGCCCAACCCGGCCTCAGCTCCAGCTGGAAACAGAGAGCATCTCTTCTTCCCGGCTTTTTGGTTTAAAATGTGTATNAGTCATTCTCTTTTTCTCTCTCTGGAGAGAGAATTGATGTCTCGCAGGTTTTATCTGGCACTAAAGAGTTACTATCTCACCCGGGCAGCTGGAGCAGGGGGGAATATCCTAGGCCTCTCTAGAAGAACCTGATCCTGTGGCAAAGCCCGCATGGCCAGGCCCAACCCGGCCTCAGCTCCGGCTGGAAACAGAGAGCATCTCTTCTTCCCGGCTTTTTGGTTTAAAATGTGTATCCCACAGAGGCATGCCCCTCTTTCTAATTGGCTTGTTAGCATCCATGGCTTCCCTGGGGCAGGAAACTGGCACAGAAGTGCGAGTAAGGGCATACATGAGCAACCTCAGTCACTGGGAACTACAGATGTGGCTAGTGACAAAAGTAGTTGTGCATTTTGTATGATAGTTCTTGTGATGAAACCATTTAAACATTCAACAGGTAAGTGAAATTATTTGGTAGACATCTCAGAAGACTTAAGAATAAGGAGGTGGCAAAATTTTGTGATAGTGAGTTGTCTGCCTGCTGTTCTTAACAGTGACTGAGCTTTTGTCAAGGGAAGAAAGCTTATGAATGTTACACTCTCCCATGTTCAGGAGGAACATTTTGAAGAACAAAAATACTGTTTCTCATTGAAATAATGCTTTTTATTTTCCTTGTGAGAAAAACGTGTTTTACTACTCGGATAATTTTAAAAAATCTTTTTCTAAATATCTAAAATGTTTGCAATGTGATGTTGCCATTCTACATTTGTCAAAAGACACACAAGTCATAATTTGTGTTTTCTTCATGTTTACATGATATGCACTGGTTTAGAGGAAAACTGCAGTGTTAAACACAGCAGCTTGCATAATGATCCAGTTTTTAAAGGTGTTGTGGGTCTGTATGAAAATGCATGATGCTTAGAGAAATTGTCTCTTGAATTAATAATGCAGTTTCAAAGGATTAATTAATTGCTTTTATTGTCTGCTTTCTGCAAGGGGAACTGCTGCTTCCAAGTTCAATCCTTTTGTAGGTTACAACTGTTTATTTTCCTTGGTGCAGGATGAGATAAACTAAGCTGCTTTAGCTGAAGGAATTGCTAGAGTTGTCCAAGGTATTAATATAGAGAGTGTGTGAGGTGAAGACAGTTTTATAGTCAACTAACCTGTTCCTCTTTGTTTACATTTATCTCTATATATCTTGGTGTACTGTCAACTCTGTAATTTTATCCTTCCTTCTACTGCTCTTATTCCACTTTTTCTGAGGTTGCTACAGCAAAGGCAATCATTTGGGCTGTAAGTCAGTAGTCTAAGATGAGTTCTGGCAGTTCTGCAACTCTTTTGCTCAAGGAACAATATCTCCTGAGAGTTTCAGCAGTGTGTTTTTGGGATAGTTAATCCATGGTGGGTCCACTTGGCCTGCTGAGCAGTTTTCTGTCGTGCTGTTGCCTGTATTCAAGAATAGTCCTTGCTTAGTTTGGAATGACTTTGAGTATCTAAAAATGTGCAGACCTAGAGAGGAAGAGGAATTTAATATTGGCATTTTTCTGTAAAAGACTGAGAAGAGATCATTTCCTCATTTTGTTACATATGGATAATTTGTGCCAGTAGTGGGAAGTAGTGTTGAAGGTGCATTGTGAATCCAAATGTATTTAAGTGAGTGCTGTCTGTGTTTAACACTTGAGCCTGTCATTTTCTCTCCTATTGGACTTTTTCAGCAAGATTTACAGTATTAGATAACAGTAGTGTATAATACAGTGAAGACAATAATTGTCAGATCCAACTTGGTGTATTGTTTCCTTTTAGTGCAAGATGCCTTATTAAGATGAGCTGGCAGATGTGAAATTAGTGTTCAGTGAAGAACACAAATCCTCTTGTTTCCTTCTCAAAAAGCTGACTGGGGGAATGGGGAATAAGTTGTACTAGTGATTTGTTGAATTTACTTTTTATGAGAATGAATAGGAGGAAAATGCAGTCTTCCTAGGATCTAAGGTAAGAAAGGCATACTTGTTTACAAAGAAGAGTGGCTGACACATCTCTCTCTGCCAGGCAGAACATTGTGGTACTCGTAGAATGAAGCAGTAAGAAAGCGATTAAATATGTGTGTGTGTGCCTTTGAACGTTTGCACTTGGCCAAGCATGTGTTTAGGTGTTTTACTAGACAGCTGTGCTTAGCATTTTCTGTGGTAGAGCTGAGAGGGAATTAATGGGGAGGAGGACTGCTGAAAGTGAACAGAAAGTAAGACTAGCAGCATGATTACCTGAATTATGACTCTTGCTTTTTCTCACCTTCTGTGAGGCAGCCATTGAAATCAGCACTTCTATTCAGAAAGGGAGGATGTAAAGATGTAAGACTGGGTTTCTTTCCTGTCTTTAATGTTCCTTCACTAGTGCAAAGTTAAAGTCCATACTGCTGGAAGCTGGTAGAATATTCTGGGAAAGCTTTGTTATAGGTTTCTCCCATTTCTAGGGGCTGCTTTGAGTGTCTGCTCTCGATTACTGGGAGAGGCAGGATATTGTGATAGCCAAGATATTTCAGATCTTAGCCATTAATTTTTTTTTCATGTCCATATTGAGTTGTTAAAGCTGTTCTTGAACCATCTCAGATTCACGGAAGAAGTTCCAAAGTCTGCAAATTAAAATTTCTCTGCTTTGAAAGGAAAAAAAAAGCCTTTAAAGTATTTGAGAAACAGTAAGGAGGCTATGTAATGCTGTTTTTTCTGGCATTGTTTTTTATCCAAAATCAATCTTAAGTTTAACTCTGAGTTTCAGTTTCTTATGTATAAAATAGCATTATTTATTTTGAATACATGAGGAGGAAAGTGTCATGATTGATGCTAATGTTAAGGTCTGTTCACTTGAATAATTTTCAGAATTTATTGCAACAATTTCTTATTTTGCTCTCATGAATATTTCTTAATTTTCCATACATTGGATGTGTGACTGTGTTCTAAAATACTTTTTTTTTTTCCTTAGTGTTTTTATATTGCTTTCCTGCAATTTCTCTTCTTGGACTTTTCCCTCAAATCAATACCTTTTGCATATATCTTTTGGAACAAATAGATATGTTGCTTTTTGGTGGTTCTGGTAAGTAGCTATCTGCAGCCTGAGCTATCCCTTTCTGGGCTTATAGTCTCAAATTAGAGTTTATTATTGCATTTTACATAGCACAGTGCATGTTAAAGCTCAAGCAGCTAATGCTTTTCATCTAACAGTGGGGTGAATACTTATAAGGCCCACTTGATTAGATTTCTTTTTGCTTTTGAGAAGTTATATACAAGTTTTCAAAACTGTAGATTGCAGATTAAGGTTGGTAATCAAAGAGCTCTTTTCTGGCATGTGTGATTTGAATCATTACTGTATGTGTTAAAAATGAAAACCTTTAACTTTCTGTTAACATCTAGAAAAAAATATTTGTATTCTTCCACAGAAAGGCATATTGACAAGATATTTGATGTGTGATAATTTTTTTGTGTTACTTCAGTCAGAGATTAAACAAGGCCCTTGAGAGATGAAGCATTGAGATTTTTTGTTTGGTAGTGGGATTTTTTTGGTTTTCATTATAGCTTGAGTAGTAGGGAAAGTTGAGGTGCATCTCTGCTGTCATGTTAGTTTGGGTCAAAACCAAAGTTCCTCTTTCTTCTCACTTACCACTCGTCTCTATTTCAGCTGCTGCTGGGCTCGTATCTGCACTGTACAGCATTTCCCGAAGCTTTGTTGTTCTGATTGTTCTTTATGCCTTCTGCTTCAGTGCAGTGAAGGTAAGCCAGAAAAACAACACCAGAACAATACAAAATTTCAAGCTGGAAATTGATGTAATCTGGTGAGACTAGCATTGTTTGGTCCTACATTGTAATTTCTTATCAAAATAAGCTTTGCAAGCCATGCTTCAGGTTCTGCGTGTTAGTTACACTGAAATAGACCAAAACTGTAGCAGAAATTCTGAAGTAAATGTGTATCTAATACCTGTGATTTTTTGCTTCTTATATGTATCAGTCTGAACTGATCCACTGAATTTTTCTCTGCAAATGTAAACAGCTGCCTTGACTTAAAAAGCTGCAGTCTCTGTTGACCCACATAGCCAGGCCAAATTTGCTCATAATTCCTGGTAAGGCTTTTGCTGTTGCTTCATAACAATATGCCTAAGAACCTGAATGTTGAGCAGACCAGTGGAACATCTAAGTAATGTGTCTGCATCTACAGGAAAATGCAATTTAGGAAGTTAATGCAAGCCAGATGACTGAGTTTGCCACTTTTTTCCCTAATATCCCACAATTGTTACACTAGGGATGTTGGAAAGTGTGCTTATGTAATTTGTTGTCCGTGGATTGTCTATGAATTTGTCAAGTCCTATCCTGAATGTGCTGGGCCTCTCTGACTCTACAGCTTTGTGACAACAAATTTTAGATGTCCACTATGCTGTGTACAAAGCAGTGCTGTCCTTAATTTGTTTTAAACTGATCTGCTAATTTCACCTGTTCTTCCTGATGCCTGGTATTGTAGGATTTGCAGAAAACTTGATCTGCATTCTTTTCATCCGCTGCATTTACAGTTTTGCAGGCATCAGATATATCCCCCTCAGCCATCTCTTTAAACTGAAGAGTCCCAGCCTTTCTCTTGTCTTCGGTGAACACAGCAAGACCAGAATTTCACGTTAGACTTGCAAGAGAATTTATCCTGTGAGGGGCAGCCTTTTGGCAGTGTTTCATTGAGGGCTGGATGCTGTCAGTGTCCATGCAGGGCTGCAGCAGGATGTGCTGTGGTTGACAAGCTGCCCTTGACATCTTGTGGGCACATGTCAGAGGAAGCTTTATGGTGGCACGTGCACAGCACACGTGGAGAACCCGGTATGAGGTTCTGCAGTTGCCAAGGATGTATTGTGTCAGTACCCAGGCTGGTGATTTACACTGAAGAGAGGGGCAGTCAGGTGTTCCTCTAAGGGAATTCTTTTAGGAACATCAGCATTTCTATAGTGGCTTTCAACAATTTTTCACTTGAAATTTTGAATAGGAGCCTTTAATCATAAAAGGACAATTACAATGCCTTAATGGCTGCTTGAAGATGATCAGAGCTGGCTGTGTGTTGTTAACCACTCCCAGTAGTAAGGTAAAATGTGTTAAACACATTTGGTGGCTTGAGTCCTTAGAAAATAAATTACAGCAACTCAGCTGCTGTGTTAAGACACTTGAAATTAAATGACTTGAACATGTGGTGTTCTCCCAGGGAATCTCCTGTCACCTGGCTCATCCAGTTTATCAATTCTACTGGTTAGACCTGACCCAGCTGTTGATTGATGCCACAAAATTTAACTGCTGCTTCTGCAGATTCCTGCAGAAGTAGCCAGTACTCCTAGTACTGTTTTCTGGATATATTAAGGATTCAGAAAGTGGCAGCTGGGAGCAGGAGGCTGTCCTTAAGGATGAACAGAGGGGGGAAACAGGTAACTGCATTGAGAAGCAATGATAAAAATGAAAAGAGCTACATGGAAGGCAGGAGTTCAACTACTGTTAAGCAGTCAAATACCTGGGAAAGAATTTTCTTTTTTCCCCCTCTTATTAAGATTACCAGAGGATGATTCCCTAGTTGAGGGTAGGGAAGTTGTGTTATGGATACTTCAAAAATGTTTTTTGTAAACAGTAGGGGGAAAAAAAGCCACTTAAAATAGTCTACATACTCTTTTCTCAGCATAATACTTTAAATTACAGCATGCAGGTGGCTCTGTAGATAAGCAATCTCCTTGTACATTAGGCTTCAAACTGCTTAGAAATATGCTTTTAATGCTACTTTGAAATTGAGTGCTGTGAAAGATTTACAAGATATCTGTTGTAAATTACTGATATTAAGTTCAGTCTTTCTGTTCACACAGAAGTTAGAGTTAATTTGAATTTTAATGGCACTGTTCTTGTAAAGGCACTTCTGAGAAGGTTAATTTAAAGCATGTAAAGATGATTCCTCTTGCTTGAGCTCATAATCTCAGTCTACTGGGGTGCTTGAAATTTTATGCATTTTTTCTTTTAGAAGTTATGAAATAAACACTTGTCTTAAACCTCCTTGTTCTTCAGTCAAGTCCAGAGGTTTTTATTTTGAACAGATTTCTGTAATGTTGCAAGAGAATGATTATTTGGTTGATGGAGGAAGACTAGGAATGGGCTTAATCTGATCCTGAATACGGCCCACTGTGAAAGGTGTTCTAATCCCCCTGTAAGTAACTCAAACTGTTTTGATAAGCAGTGAGCAGCAATTTATGACCTTCATCAAGTGAAGATTTTTTAATTTTTGGTGCACTAGAAATTGTAGAATTTAACTCAGAACTGCACTAATGTGTAGTCTATTTTGCTGAGGTATTTGCGCAACAGCAATAATGTGGTTTTCTTTAAGCTAGAAGGAACATCTCTTCCATACTTACACTTTATAGTCATTATTTATCTTTTATTCATCTTTTACTCTGTTCACTTTTAGTCAGTTTGCCAGAACCAACAGAGAAAAATTTTCAATATTTCTGGTAGTTTAAAAAATAAATAAATAAATAAATAAATTAAAAATCACTATAAGCAACATTTTTCAGGGCAGGGAAACATGATAGATTCCATTTGGCAGAGGACTTCTGGGTTGCAAAGCTTATTTTTTTGGCTGAAATGCAGCATCCTCAAATGTCAACTCTGTTTATTGGCAGAACATCATATAGCTCAGCAGGTGTAACTACCATAGTTCTATTTCCTGAAATAAATTGAAGAGAATGGCTCTCTAAGTGATTTTGTGCTTTTTACTGGTGAACAACTGCTCACATCAAATTCCCAGCCTGAAGAACATTCCAGTGGTATCAGATTTGATTCTTTTCTTCCTTAAGTGGTTCTTGTGTTCTAGTTATAATCTTGCAGGGTGAAATAGTCTAACCTGCTTTCTCTGTGTACATTCATTATTCTTGAAGGAAATACATTACTCCTGAAGAAGGTAATTAGAAGAATAATTAATTTGCCATATTATTTTCCTTTTCTACTAAAATAAAACAAATTTTTTATTTTATAATAAATCTGTGTTCTTAAGTGAGTTTTTCTCATTCTTTTTTACAGCATAAGCTATATGTGCATATAATACTTTGATTTAGTTGTGCTCAGATTTTGAAATTTATTTGGAATAGCAAATTCACAGCAACTTAATGTTTGCTCTAGAACTTTAGTTTTAGAAAATTAGGAAGTAGGAATTGTTTTGGGGTATGTCCACAGAACAGTGTAAGTACTCAAGGTAACTTTTCAGCATGTGAATTTGAGCTCTGAAAACTGAGACTAAGAGACTAAAACTGGTGCTGAAATCCTGTGCCTTGTCCAGACTGATTTTGCTGTTGAATTATGTTGTACAGCTGAGAGCCTTTATGAAAAAGCAGCTGTGGTATAGATGCATCATTTAACTTAGATATAAGTAAGTTTGACTTAACAGGTTAACTTAATAATTTCCATGGATTTCATGCAGGTAAGTTGCCCGAGGAAAATTATTATACAATATTCTCTGTTGAGTGTTCATCCTGTGACCTGCTGACAATGTTTGGCATGTCCGACAAGTTCATCTGGCCCTGTCACTCTTTCTGAGTGACCTTGAAGTGCCTTTGCCATCACATAACCAGAAATATTTCTCTCTCATGTCTAAAATGCACACAGCACCTAAAAAAGGATGGACAGATCTGTAGTCTTGTGTGAACAGTGAGGGTGCAAGTTGGGTCAGGTGTCAGGCTGCTGTCATGTCCCATCACAAGCCTTGATCAGAAGCACATGACATGTTTTGGGGAGAGGCTGCACACTGCTCACCTGGCAGACCTGGGGTGTTTTTTATGTGGCCAAACATAAAACACTTTGACACAGCTAAAGTAAGGGACAGACTTAGTGACAGACAGTCACCAGGGCAGGCACAAACTCTTTGCAATATGATAACCTGTGTGTGCGCTGTGTGGCTTGGACACTTGGAGGAGAAAAAGGAACATGTTCTTCAGAGGTGACTGGGAAGCAGATGGGCCCCAGCTGCAGTGGCCAGCCAGTGGCTCACATCCTCACAGTGCTCCTGAGTGGCTTTGCCCTTGCTTGATATTGGTGTGGAGGAGCTGTGGGTCTGCAGCTTGTCAGGTCCTCCTCTTGTGGTGCTACTGCTGGGATGATCAGTTTTCATTTTCTGTAAAGCTGTCACATAAAAAAGAAACCCAAAATTGTTCACAGTAGGAAGTGAAGAGTATTGCATCTGAAATTACAACAGATAATTTCTCCATAAAAACCGTGAGCACAAAATAGCTGGTCTCTGTCTGTGCGTTTGAGGCCTTGAGGACTGATGGGCGGGACTCTGTTTATCACAGCTGTCAGTGAAGGCAGTGTATTGTGAGGAGAAGAGGTTTACAAGTCTCTGTCCTGGCTGGTGTGGAAGTTTTGCCCTGTGCTGATGATGTGAAGTCACATGGATAGGTTTCTGTTGTGCTATCCCAGTGATGCAAAGGTGATTTGGTTACAGCTTTGAGGTGCTGTAGAGCATCTCTTCATAAATCTTACCTCACAACGGATTTGTATCATGAGTGATAGACACCAGCTGCTTATCCACCCTTGCATATAGCAGTACTGTATACCTGGTTTCAGGCAAGTACATCAGTAAATGTCTTAGATTCTGAAGTGCAAATATCTAAGTTTCTCCTGCTTGTTTTGAAATTTCTTTATCCCCCAGATCTCTGTTTAATGATCTCATCACTCCTTATTCCAGTTCTTTCCATGTCCTCTATGAACTTTTATTTACTAGTGCTTAATACAAAGCTCTAAATCCTAAGCATAGTTTTGTCAGCTCTTTTGTTCATTCCTTGGATTCTTACATGCAATAGTAGCAATTTTTCAGCTCACTACATTTTTTGAAGCTCTGTAGGTAACTGAGCTTAGTTTAACGCTACTTGAGCTCACTTCAGCCTGGCTTTATTTTTGATCTCATCTTCAATCCTGTAATCTTGAATAGAAATTGGCAGCTCTAATAGCTACCTTTGCTTTGATACATGAAAGGGTCTTCTCTTTTTCCAGGAGGTGTTTTTATTTTTCAGATATTACATCCGTCATGTTGGAGACATGGGAATTTCTGTACCATCTTTTTCACTTGACTAGAATTTAATGATGTACTGAATTTTGTCTCCTGCTCCATCTGTTTTGTGGTCTGTGCCCAAATATTTAAGAGATGTTTACAAAAAAAGTCAGGTATGCCCTCTTTTTCTGCAAATATTGGTCTGGAATTTAGCCATCCTGATATCAGTCTTTAGTATTCCAGTGTTCCAGGGTTTTGCTGTGGGGCAGAAGAGTACATCCCTGAATGTTTCTGGAATCACTCAATCCTTGTCTTCTGCCTTCTGTTCATGTCAGTTGGTTTGGATTTGAAATGTATCCAGAACCAGTTAATTACATGTCATCCAGATAATTTATTTTTTTTTTTAAATAATGGAACTTGCAGTTTATCTAAATCAGCCTGGAAAAAAACCCCAGGCTTTTGGACTTGTGTCATAAAAAATTAAACTGATGTGAATGTATTCATATGTGGCACGCCAGCTTTTTCCAGCTCTTTGTAAAAGTATATTTTCGACATGTAAGTTGCATAGTTTCTGTTACCTCATACCTGAAGAAAGTACTTTCTGGTGGCTTATTTGTTGCTTCAATAGACAGTTACTAAAAATCCTGTGTGGATTTTAAACTCTTCTCAGCTCACATTGATGTAGTTTGGTTTGTTTAATGAGTTTGAAACCCATTAATCAAAATAACAGTGCTTCTTGCTTCCTGTCTTCAGTGATGCAGTCTTCATCTGTTCACTTATAATTTTGAAATATTTGTCTTAGGGTTTTATGGTGGGAAAGAGTTGCAAGCATATATCTCCCTCAGTCTGCTAACACTGCCCAAATAAATTTCTAGAAAGCAGTGAATGGGCTCATGTGTATAGACAGAATTCCTGGATGTGTAAATGACCAAAAATAGAAATTTGCTATTATTGGACAGCTTATTTCTGCTGCATAGAGTACTCTCAGTCCTTTTGGAGGTTTTGGAGGCAATTTTTTTCCAATTTAGAGACTCCTGAGATTTTTGAATCATAGATATTTTAAATTTCAGCAGTGAAAATACAGTCCAAGATAGCAGCAATTGCAGAGAAAGAGGGCCAGTGATACTTGGAGTGGGCAGTGATACCTGTATTCTGGTCACTTATGACTTGTGATATTTTTGGAGATCATCTGGGAAAGTAATGCTATGTTTTCCATGGATGATGGGAAGATAAGGCTGATGGGCATCTCTTCCTATAATTTGTCTTTAATCTGTGTAACCTGAGGCTCATTAATTAATATATTTTGGTTATTCATATTCACTGAAAAGGATTATCCATGGTAATATGGTGTTAAGCTTATAGTTAGCCTTGTAGAGAACAAGTTCTTACTATTTTCTCATATTTTGGGGGGTAAAGAGGGTTCCCTTCTATAATCTCTTTCAGGAAGTCAGTGTTTTAGATGTTCAGAAATAGGATGATTACTATTTATTTCCATCTTTACCAACACATCTGTGGAATGATTATTCCTGCTTATTTCTTGATATGTGAGCAGTGGCACAGATCCATGATGAAGCAGTGGTGTGGAGGTAGGGAGAAAGACCTTGTGATTGAATTGCACAAGGGACTGCATGACTTTTAAAGGTCCATTCCAACCCAAGCCATTCTCTGACTTTGTAAATAGTGATGAAATCATAAGAGTGGAAACCCAGGTGTGTGAAGATCAGCTGGAATTTGTCTCCATGTTTAAAAACACAGCCACTGTGCCAGCACCTTCACCTTCAATGATGTTGTCACTGCAGCAATCTGCAAAGTTATTGTTGAGTTGAGAGGAATACTCTGAAATTAAAAAAAACCAAACAAACAAAAAAAAAACCCAACAAAAAAACCCAAAAAAACAAACAAAAAAAACCCCAACCACCCCCCCAAAAAAAACCCAAAAAAACAACAAAAAAACCCAAAGAAACCCCTAACAAATCAACCAAACAGAAAAAGTAACAAGATTTCTGCTTAGCGTAATTGGCTCTCTGTTCAGAGCACTCTTTGTCTCTGGAGTAGAACATATGATTTATTTGAGCATATCTTTGAAAGATAAGTGTGCCACATGTGGGTTCTTTTTAGGAGAAGAAACAAAAAAAAAAGGATAAATAATGTAGGACAGAAAACTATGAATACTTCTTTTTAAAAATACATTTGCCTTCCCACCTCTAGCAGTGGTAAAAGGCTCATAAGTTCAAACACACCTTTATCTCCCCCTTTGGTGGATTGTTTTGGGATTAGGCAATTCTGCTGTTGGAATGGAACACCCCCACTCCCACCACTGGGTCTGTTGTAACTCATGGCTTTCATCCTTAACCCTGCCTGTAAGTATGTTTCACTTGCTTTAAAAATGACTGCGTGAGTGTCTGTGTTGAGGTCAAAACTGTTTATGAAAGCACTACATGTCACCTCAACGCAATGAGGTAAGCTAGGAAGTGAAAGTCCCTGTCTGGTATGACAGATAATTCCAGCTTCCAAGAGTCAAACCTGTCATTCCTGTTTTTCTACTGAGAAGAATCATTATTCAATTATCAAATATATATATATATTTGTTTTTTAATGTAAAGCTACCAGGCATCATTTGTGGGGGAGGAAAATGACAAAATGGTAGAGGATACATCACAATGGTATTGGATAAATGACACCTTTGTTCATTTTCATCTTTTCTACAACATTGTGTAGCATTTTTCCAGAAAATCCTGTTCTCTAGGCATATAGGGACTGTTGATGTCTGTCCTACTTGCTTTCCTGGCTCCCTGATGTCTGAGTTTTGAGGGGACAATGACAGTTTGGAACTGTAGCACAGACCAGACAATTGCTGAAGCTGTGTGTTATATGCAGAAAATGTGGAAGAATTCCTGAGACATTTATGTGGGGATTCAGCTGTGTACAGCTTGATAGTAGAAAGAGGGTGGAATGATTTTTCAAACTGGCTTCTGTTAAATTTCAGTATCAGTATTTCAGTGAATATGAAGAGTAGGATTGTATGTTGATAGTATTTTGCTTTCAAAAGGAGTTGCAGGGCAGAGGAGCAGTCATGCACTAGAAGCTACTGGGAGGATTTATACACAGTTGTGTTGCCCTGAAAATGCAGAGGATGTTTGGCTAGGCTGTGGTTCAGCCATTTTCAGAGTGTTTCGGCTTCAGGAATTAATTAATTTAATTGATTATTTAAATTTATTATTTAATTTTCTTCAGTGTTTTGAAGAATATGAATTGAATATGACAGGAGACTAAGCATGGGAATAGCTAACAAAAATATATTTGGCCCTAAAACTGGGAACAATGAAATGAAGAGTAGGATTGTATGCAAAAGTTTAAATTGTCAAATAAATGGTGGTGGATTCTTTCAGTAATATCATGTGGATCTCTCTTTTGTTTGTAATTACTGTTTTGGGTAGGATTTCATGATAGAACCAGGCTCTTCTGTCTTTCATCTTTGTTATATCAAGTCACTAAACAAATCCTTCCTCATCAGTGGTATGATGAGGAAAAATGATTCTTGGAATTGAAATTTCACTTTTTTGGTGCTACTCTTAGGATAATGAGAATTTCAGAGTTAAATTGCAAAATTCCATGCTGCAAGGGGTTTGAAACTTAAAAGAAAATTAATTTGTCTTAGGTATTTATTGCACCTGAAAAAAAATAGTGTTTCCTAACATGCTGAGAAAGCATGCATATAACTGAGCAAAATAAGACTAATAAACCTACTTCATCCACTGAAAATATTGGTGCTGTACCAACTTTAAAGTTTTTAAAGCAAGAGATAACCATGCAGATGAAGTCTTGTTTGCACTATCCTGAAGTTTCACAGATCCTGCAAGCATTGCTTCTCAAAACCTGCCCAGAAAGTGCTCTGATGTCAGGATCTGGTGAGTTCACATTTTGTTGATCAAGTGGAAGTTGTGTGGAAGCAAGGAGCACAGCTAGTAAGTGAAATGGCTATGGTTTTGTTTCAAGTTTCTTTGTCTTTCACAGACAAAATTTGTGTTCCTCACAAATTGTACTCACAAGTATATCTCAGGATCCCTAATTTGTACTTGAGGATGTCACAGATAAAGCTGATCTTGATAAGTGTTCCATAAGCTTTATATTCTTTCTCTTATTCTTTCTAACCGGTTTTAGCTGTCAGGGTCACCTGGAGAAAGTTTCTCATCTCAGTTATGTCCGGAATGTGTCAATTGTTTCTTATTTCCCTCCTTGGGGATGTCACGCATGGTGGCAAGCGCTCTCCCTCTCCTCTCTGTTAGCATCCAGGCAAGGCCTGGGTCTAATGCACAAGGCAGCAGAAAGATGCTTGAAAGAAACCCCACTGCCTGATGTACACAATATCCATAACAATATTTGTTATGTGCAGTCTGGCTACAGGTCAAGTAACAGCGTATCAGTTGAGCATGTAGATAAATACACTGCAGTTGATTGCACTCTGATCTCATTTTAATGAGAATCTTCCTCTAACATTTCATTCAAGAAGAAAGAAAACCTGTCCTTCGTGTGGTTTACTAGCTAATTGCTGATTACAGGGGAGCTGCACAACATGAACACAAAACACGCCTTTAATTGCAAGGTGTTTTTACAGTAATAAACTTTGATATGAAAAAGAATTTTCAGTCTGTGGTAGATGGTGTACAAAGTTAGATGTTGTGCATGTAACATTGCAGGTATGATGTATGGCTTTACCTACTTTGGTGTTTTAAGTTCTGCATTCCTAACTTTGCTTTCTATCATCTTGTTCAGGAGCCCTGGGATGCACAGCACATTCCAGCGCTGTTCTCTGCTTTCTGTGGTCTGCTAGTTGCACTTTCTTATCACCTCAGCAGACAAAGCAGCGACCCATCTGTGCTGATGTAAGTTGTCTGTAAATGTTATTTGCTGATTACTCTGTGCAGCACACAGCCAGAGTGATGCCTGGGTTTCAGAACCACACGGGTTGCTTCCTGAAAGTACTGTGGTGAGGTGAAATTCCTCACCATGTCTGCATGGTTGCTATCAGTCTTGTATATGAATGAAGTGCTGCAGTCAGATCACCAGCAGGGCTGGTGCTCTTTAAGCAGCACTGTCCAAAATCTCTGAAGCATGTTTTCTGCTCTGGGAAGTTGTGTGCTTGCCAGGTTGGAGGGCAGTGATTTTAACTGAGGGGGGTTCAGGCAACTAGAGTTGCAGAATGTCCATTGGTTAATACTGGGGCCAGTAGAAGGGACATTTAATGTGCTGGGGAGATGGCTGGATTCCAGCTCTTGCTGAGGATTACTACATAGGCTATGCCTCTCAGTTTGAGGCTCCATCCTTCCTTTTCTTCTCTGACACACCTCTGCTGGAAGAAACTGAGGAGAGGAAGTGTATGCTAAGAGGTGACAACGCAAACAAGGGAGATTAAGGGGAGAAAGTCCCAGCATTGTGATCTGCATGTTGAGGAGATGTGTGAGAGAGAGACCCAATAGTTCCATAGCTCAGGGGCAGCAAATGTGAATTTCCCAGTGAGGAAACTGTAATATATGGCTGTGATAGGGGCTGTGGGGGTCCACGAGCAGCTGGGCTGTTACATCTATGGTCGTGGGGCTAAGCAAGCAAGTGGATTTTTTGGTGCCAGTATCACCATGCCATTTGGAATTCTGCTTCACAGACACCTCAGGTATATCCTAGAAGATTGCGGAGAGGGCCTGTGAGGAAACTCACAGGTTCTCTCCTTTGATTCATGAGGTGAAGCTCAGACTCATTAGGCACAATTGTGCAATGCAGAAGAGAGAAGGGGGAAGTGGAGAGCTTTTTAGGTCATTCAGGATTCTGTTTTAGTAGAGAAACTTGGAAAAAGCAGAACACTGGTGAGGAAGGAGAGGATATAGAGCACCAACAGGAAATTGTCATCGCAGTAAATCTTACTGAAGAGTTGAGGAATTCTTTCTTTACCATCCAAAAGATTCAGGGAATCTCACATCTATACATTACCAGGTTCTGATGTGGCAAAGCAACAAGAACTGCTTGCATATCTTGCCATGAACTTTACCCACAACCTACTGTGTGTGGCATGGATGTCAGGTAGACCTGGACCACGCTTTGTGTGGATGGTGTGTAGTTTATTGACCATTACACTATGGAACTTATGTATGAAAGAAATTGAAACTATGTGCTGTATTAGAGTTCTTAGCCTTAGAGTAAAATATACACAGATAAATTGCAAATCAGCAATGGAATTGTGAGTTCTTTTGATTTGGAGGTAATTTATATGTATACTTTTAACCCACTTCCCAGAAAGGACATACCAGTTCATTAACCTCTTTAATAAAACAGGAACTTTGCTTCCTTGAAACTTTTGTTTTAAGGAAGTAATCCTAAGCTATTAAATGCATTTTAATTTGTAAATCTTGCTAACAATTTTATAACATTTGCAATGAAATCTTCAGCAACTGAAATGGTTGTTGCAAATCTAAAAATTAAGAATACATGTACACCAACATCAAATGTTTATTGTGCAATTGTAAAAGTGCATAAGCCCTAAAAAGATATATAATTTTTTTTTCTCTAGACGGTTCTGAGCTTCTTTTAAATAAGTTAAGGAGATTGGAAAAAGTATATAAGGTATGGCCTATGGCATAAAATTCAAGATGGATGAGGAAGTAGCACGTACATCTGGAAGAGAGAAATAATATAAAGTTTGTACAGAATTTGCTTCCTTGGCCCTTTTATCATGGGTCTAAAGAGCTCTCGTATTAGTTTCAGCTTAGCTGAAACAGAATAGTCATAAATGCAACAGTACCCTCTCTGCTCATTCCTCTAAATGACTGAGTCACGTTGATTGGGCTGCTGAGACTCCTCAGGATTATGCTGAGAAATTTCTGCCCTGATCACAGGTGTGGAGCTGGTTTGTGTCAATCTCCAGCTGAACGGAGATAAGAATGTTAATGTATACATGAAGAAGGAAATCTGAGGTTGTTCTTCCTCCTCTGTCCTTCAGGAATATTCATCTCTGTTGCACATGTTCAGAAGTATCCTAACTATGATTTTTTTTTTTTTACAAAGGTCCCTTATTCAGTGTAAATATGTCCCTCACTATCTGCGTCAACGATTTGAAGATTCATCAGAAGATCCACTCCCAGAAAAAATGAGAGAATCAGTGGTAAGGCTTTTTCTTTCATTAATTTCTGTTCAAAGCTCTTTCATCCATTTTACCCACTGAGGAACCTTGTAAATACTGTCATTTAATAATTTAAATTACTAAAAGCACAGATAGATGATCTTTATGGTGAGGCCAGCAGTGAGAAGAGGATGCATGCCATTTTCCTTTCTGAAGGGCTCTGCCACATGGGTTCTTTAATACAGTCCATGGGAAATGCAATCTTAGAGTTTGGGAAGTGGGGCATCTCTCATCCTAGTACACAGAGAACCTAATGCAGGTTCTGTGCACAGGTTACAGCCTGGCAATCTGGTGTATCCAAGGTAGGCTGGATTGTTGAACAAGCATGTGAAAAGGAGGGCAGTCCTGCCAAACTCTGTCTGCACTGGATAGGAACAGGAATCAATCCGCAGACTTACATGTGTTTAAAACAGCCCTTATTCCATATTTTTCTATGGCTAGGGCTACCTGTTTTTCAGGAATGCCTTTTCTGTGACAGGAAATACTCTTGACTGTGTGCCCTCCACTCCAGCCGCGCCAAGTGGAGCACACTGTCAGACTTGGCACCTAGAGGTGGAAGAAGCACATGAAACTGGGATAATATGGAAGAGGGAGGTACATTCCTGGTGCCAAACATTGCCATCTCATCATCTCTTCTTTGCTTGGCAGGCTGTTTATTTACTACTGTCTGGCAGGAGGCTCTAAGTTTGTGTCAGCTTAATTCTCACTTCAGCATAAACACCGTGAAGTGACCCATCTTCCTTTTTGTGTCTTTTTATATTGAAAAAATGTTTGCTGTTGCCCGGGGGAGGGTTGATCTTATAAGGCGTTCATGTGGGAAGATCATCAAGTTTCCAGAAATGCTAAGGGATGTTTGACATTTATTAGTCATGCGACCTGTCCTGCTTCCTGGCTGTCAGACAGCTCTTCCTCTTGACCACATTCCCAGCGCCTGCATCTGAGCATTTGCAACCTAGGCAGCTATTCCTGAACTTCTGAATGCTCTCTGAAATCCAGGAGCATTCAGAGAGTCTCTGGAAGCTAGACTGTCTTTTTTGACCCTTAGACATGACCAGGGAATCCGCAATTCCTACTGGCCTCCAGATGTCACTTCAAAGGGATGCCTTTCTCATGTACATCTTGAATAATTTCTTTGGCATTTTATGAGGCCTTACACAGCCTACATTCAGCATATGCATTGATCTCACACTACCAACTGCTTTTCTACTTTTCTAAGCTGCTGCTTAGATTGTTGTTTTTACCATGTATAATGTAATTTTAAACTGCTTCCTCTAATAGGGCCTACGTAAGATTAGTAATATGGCTATTTCTTGTTGCTTGTATTGAGCTAGAGTTTCTTGCAAACAAAACTGTTTGCAACAGTTGATCCTGGAATATAAGTGTGCATCTAGAAACAGAGTAAAAAAATAAAGTGTTTTTGTTAGAATTTTGCTGTATTCTGTGGTATTTGTGGTGTGTAGGTTATTGTAATGGTTCATTGACATTCCATTCTTGTACATGGGGACTGTATGGCAGATGTAATGGAAAGCTTCTCTTGCTCCTGTAGTTCTGTCTTTTGCTGATAGTGCCTTTCTTGGAGGAGTGCAGAGTCTGATCTCATCTGTTCTGCAGATGGAGCCCAGCCCAGGGACTGAAGCAGTTACTGCAGCTGTCCTCTTAACTGGTTTCATTTCACAATGCAGAGGGAAACCTTGAGCAGGGCTTTATTATATTGAAAACAAAACCCAAAAATAGTGGAAAAAATCTGCATCTAAGATCCTGGCTGTATTTTCCAAATGAAGTAACTCTGCAGACTCCAACAATTTTTATATCAGTGACATGGACAGGGATCTGCTGTCTTACACTAATACTGCACAGCTGGACTTGGGCCCTTGAGCCAATGGGGTGAAAGATGCTAAAGTATAGGGATAATTTTCCAGACACAGGACTTTAGTTCTTTTCTTCAAAATATTTCATTCCTGTCACATTTTGTCACACTTCTAGCATTAATTAATCAAGTGGGCTTCCTGGTGCCTTTGCCTTCCAGGAAATACCTGAATTTGGGAATTGGCATCTTTGTGCTCTGTACATTTAATACTCCATGCTGCTGCTGCTGCTATTAGGCAGAGGCTGCTTTCCTTCAGTGTTGCTGGAGCTTGCCAGTTCTTTGCCTTCATTTTTGTTTTCTTCTGTCTGGGCTTCCTTCAGTCTGTGTAAAAATTGTAAGCAGAAGTTTTTGCTTACAGTGCCAATTAGCAGAGCTAATTTGAATAAATTAGTTGAAGAAAGAGAGAAAAATTTCTGATTAATGTGGGCTCTTTGTCTAAGCCCTGTGTTACCTGATACCTCTGTCTCAGTTAAACACTAAAGAAACCCCTGCTATCTCACCAATGCAGTGCTAATAGGGAAAGCAGGGAAGAACTGAGTCAGGAGAAAACGCATGTGCATCAGGTTCAAGGAGCACAATCAAGACATAGTCCCTGCTGATTTGTTTCAGCAATAGCAGTCATGTTTAGGATGTAGGACTCAGCTGACTCTTTAAAGCCTATTTAAAATAATTTCCAGAAGGTTTGTAAGGGTCTCTTCAAATGGTTCAGAAGCTGGGTGAAACAATATATCAGTATTCAAAAGAGATTTCATGATGGTAGCTCATTTTTTTTCTCCCCTGTGAAGAGAGTATTCCTAACCCTTGTCAGTGGCAAGAGATGGCAGGATGCAGCACAAGCTAGCCTTGCCTTGGTGACATGTGGTCTACATAACACCATTTGAATAAGACCCATTTTAATCAGAAAGCCAGAGGCATACAGAACCAAATCGCCTTCTCAAGGAGCTGAAAGCAAACAAGGTTAATATTGAAAATTAATGTGTTGTTTTCTGCATGGCTTTGCACTGATGTTAGGGGTAATAAATACAGCATCTCTAATGTGTAGTTACATGACTTTTACCCTTTTCCTTTCCTTGAATAGCTGTATAAGAATTGCCAGCTTTAAAAGCCTGAATTATGAAGCAGCTGTGATTGATAATTGACCATTCAACTTTGAGAATGGAGCTTCCTACCATTATAATTAATTTCTGTAGGCATCCACATGACTGATTACTAGATTAAGTAGTAGCCTGAGGGTGATAATGTGTTACATTCAAACTCAAGGTTTCCTCCTGGTCTTTAGTACAAATATTTAGAAAGCTAATAAAAGGACTTGTACAAAGATCCAAAAATCTAATTGGAAATAATGGTTGGACTTGATGTTTTTAAACATCTCTTCCACATAAACAATTCTATGATTCTGTGATAACAATTAAAACAGAAAATAATGCTGATCTAATATATTCTGCATGTGAAATCCCCAAGGCATCAAAGGTAGCAATGTTGGTTTGGGGTTTATTTTTTTTTCCCTTGACTCTAAAATGGAGAGTGTAGAATGGCTTCAGCCCAAACTATAACAGTGGCTCTCTCACTGGAGAGATTTGAACTGTGAATAGAGCTTAATTTTTCCTTTTTTTTTTTTTTTGACCAATTGCAGTGAAGGGCTCAAGCATCATGCTGTAGAGCTATTCAGTATTCAGCTCGTAAGTTCCTGGCCTTGGGAATGACATCCAAAATCTGGCTTTAGACAGTTGGGTCCAAGGTAGGCACATGCTTTTCAGGAGCTAGCTGCCTTCCACAGGGAAGCCCGAAGCCACAAGTCCACCCCCAGCAGGTAGATGCCCAAGGCTTTCTCCTGGAGAGTAGCTGTGAGTCACTCTCAGCCAGAGAGGTCACTGCCATTTCCTGGGGGAGCCTGTCCCCTGAGCAGTGACACAGAACAGAAGCAACCACTGCTCAGCTTTCTTTTAGAAGGAAAAAAGCCTGAATTTTCTGAGAAGCTTGAAAGCATTGGCCACATCAAGAGGGAGCTCCTGTGGGGACCATTGTGCAAGTCAGCAGCTGAGCAGTATGTTTGCATTTTGAAACAGTTTGGTGGAAGAGCAGAAGTACAAGCCAGAGCATATATGATAGTTTAAACTCTTCCAATATTGCCAGAAATGGAAAGCAATTGTCAAATTTGGGGTTGAATAATAGTAATAATTTCCTTAACAACCTAGGCCTTTTTCTGTATAGGGTTGTCAAAAGTGATGTAAAAATGACAATTGCAAAATGAAAGATGGAAATACAAATCCTGTGCAATATAATTTGTGTAATATGTTCTCTTCAAGGTAATGTTTGAAAAGATTCTCTTTGGTGATCTGAGCTGGAATGGAAAGTTAGGTTGCCACCTCTCCCTGAAATGTGCATCCTTATCACATCTGCTGATTTTACAGCTAAATTCTTAATATTTTACATGGTTTTCAAAGTGTCAGCTTCTTCAGTCATCTGATCATGAGAGAAAACAGTCATTTTAATAGCAAGCCTTTTGAGTTGTACAGAAGAATATGTGAATATGATTGGAGTGTGTTTGTTGTTCTTAGAAGCTTGTTTTAGATTACTGAGTAGTTGAATTCAGCTGTGCAGAAAATGATACTTGATCAAGACTTTTCATGCTGTGTATTCACTAAAGGGCTGAAATAGTGTCATATAAATTTGACATTGCCTGATTTTCTCCAATACCACTGCTTTACATAGATTTTTCTATGCAACATCTTAAAAAATATCTATAGAAGTTAAAAAAAATATTTTTGATTGTATGGATGAGTAATAATTATGTTATTCTTTTTTATTAGACAGTGTTTTTCCAGTAATGCTACTTGCTAGTGAGATAACTGAACAGAAAAAGACCTGTGGGGATAGGCAGAGAGCAAAGGTTTGGTCAGGGAAGAGAAGGCTTTTCCTGTGAGCTCCCTCATGTTCTTCTCCTCATGTGGTTCTTCTGCTGAATGCAACAGTCAAGGAGCAAGGCTAGCAGGGCTGTGTTTTGAAAAGATGGTTGGGAGGAGTTACCAAGACCTAACTCTGCTCCCGCGCCTTCCTGCTACATGTGGCCCATGCAGAGTGCAGGGCTGTCCAGAGAAAGATGGCTCTCAGCGTGGAGGGGGCACCGCTCTCCTGGAGGTGTGTACATACTCCTGAGCTGCCTGGGAAGGGCAAAGAGCATGGTGGTCACTTGAGATTTCAGCTAAGCCGTATTGGAGTTTCCTGGGACAAGGCAAAAGTACTTTCAGAGCCTGAAGGCTTTGTAGTCCTACTGCATTTCAGAGGGCTGCTGCAGTAAGTGGAAGTGCTGATGCTGGTGACCTTTTACTGAGAAGCATCTTTCATAACAGGGAGTGATAGGCAGCCTAAATATAGAGGTTGCTACCAGCTTCCCCGGTAATTCTCAGCCCTTCTGTTCTTTGCTTGTTCTGCTTGCTTTCTTTTTATCTTCTATATTCGTAGGTTTGCCGTACCATCGTTATTTTAGTTTTCCTTTTTTTTTCTCTGATGAGGTACCTTAAGCCTACCTAGGTTGTACCACCAGGAAGTCAGATGAACCTCTGGTTCTAACAAAAGTGTTGCGTTTTGTGTGTTGTTTCTAGGTATCTTCGAATTAAAGCATAAGTCAGCTTTTAAACCAAGAGCTACAAATAGTTTCTCGATTGGTAACTTAGCAGCAGTATTGAGTGCTGAACCTAAATGCCCTTCTCATAAATCTAAGACAAGATTTTCATTTACTCACAAAAGCATTTGGGTGACCTCTGAAGCACAATTCCAAAGACCGCACAGATCACAAGCTATCTTGTTTATTTGTTTAGTGAGTATGACATTTTAATAGCAAGAAAAATATGCTGTAAAGACAGTGATATTTCCAATCTTTGGAAACAAAGTTACTCCTAACATAGTTACAGATCTTTACATAAAGGCAGACGTGTCCTTTCATTATTATTCAATGACACTGGAAAAAAGCCTTGTCTAAAATGCACAAAATCTTGCTGCAATTTGACTTCCAATAAAGAAAATCAGAGAATGGAACAAGTCACTTTAGAACATAATAAATGTATTAATGTTGTGTCTTAGAAGATGCTACAGAAAAGCATGGCCTTTTTCAGTAATGTGAGAAAGGTAATAAGAAATATTAGTTCTTGAAAATAAGAAATGGAACCAGAATTTTGATTCCCAAAAATAAGAAAGTCATAATGGAAAAGAGTTAGATACCTCAAGCAGAATCTGATTCAGTATTAAAATGCATTGCTTTCATTTCTCCAATATTATAACTTTGTCATTTAAAAATATAATTCAAAATTAGACTTGAAGAATTTAAATGTGATTACTTCAACATACCTGGAGTGTGGAGAAATAATTTCCCAAAGCAGAGTGGAGAAAATACTTTTGTATTAGGGAGTGCCAATTAGCCTTATTGCAATGCAGTATGTAAGTAATTGAGAACAGAGTAATTTACTTTGGTTAAAATAGTGCTGCCTTACTAATTTTGTGTAAAATAATTATTTTCACAGAAAGAAATCTTGAAATCGGATCTCATTGTTTGCACAGCAGCTGCTGTTCTGTCATTTGCTGTCAGTGCCAGTACTGTGTTTCTGTCATTAAGGGTGTGTATCTGTCTTTTTTTCTCCCCCTAAGGTATTATGTCTCATATGCAAAACCACAGGGTGCTTTGGCTGGGAAGAATAAACACTGTGGGAAGAGAAGTTAGTGAAAATGTATTTACTGGTCATGATAACCCTATTATATCTGCAAAGCAGTTAGCTTCTGGGTATTTGTATTAATTTCAGTATTACTTACTTGGCATCTCTTTCCTTAAACCTCCACAGCTCTTACAATGGAACCCAGAGAACAGAATTAATAAATCTGATAGTATGCCTTTTTTCCTTCAGCCATGGAGGAAAAAATTGGTTAATTGTGTGTACAAAACACATATGTCAAAATCTATATTCACCTAAAGTCAAGAATTTGAATGTAGGAATAAAAATTAATTGCACAAAAATACCTGTCATTGGTAAAAATGTTTTAAAGATATGTATATAAATGAAAATGTTTTATACAAATTCTAACTGTGTTTCCTTTTTTTCTGCTTTGGCCCAGCCGTTTCTCAGCATTGTGCTGTTTGCTTTAGCGTGGACAGTGGGATTTGTAACGCATTACATCCTTCCTCAGCTCCGCAAGCATCACCCCTGGCTGTGGATCTCCCACCCCATACTCAAAAGCAAAGAGCACCAGCAGCGGGAAGTGAGAGGTTTGTAATACAGTCTTTTCTAAACAGGAGATGCAATGACTTACAGCTTGCCTTGGCTTGAGCAACAACAACAACAGAACCTAGAAGTCACAGAGCTGGGAGAATAAATTATCCTTGTACTTTTGAGTAGCACTCATCTGATAATTTTAGTTTCTTCACAGCGCTGCCAGCAGATCTGTGAACCTATAGGAGTTGTTTAGTCAGGCTACTGCCCAGATGGGCTAAGGCCAGGCAGGCACATCTGGAGATTGTCTAGTCTGATGCCCCTGCTCAGAGCAGGGTCAGCTAGAGAAGTTTGCTCAAGACATTGTCCAGTTTTTAATATTTTCAAGTGTGGAGACTCTACAACCTTTCTGGACAACCTGTAATAGCATTCAGTCATCCTTACAATAAGAAAGTTTGCTTCAAATTGTGGTGTTTGGGTGGTTTTTTGGTGGTTTTTTTGGTGTTTTTTCTGCTTTATTTGGTTTTGTGGTTTTTGGTGGCTTATTTGTTTTGGTGCTATTTTTTTGTTGAAATGGATTTTCAATTGGTACCCATTTCCTTTTGTCCTGTCACTGGCCACTACTGAGAACAGAGTGGCTCTATCAACTTTACTTCCCCTCATCAGGTATTTATACCCCAAAAATGTTGCCAATCAGGCAACAATAGTATAAGATGCTCCAACTCAAAGTTACGCAGTCCCAGGTCTCTGTTTCTCCAATGTTGAATGTTCCTATCCCTTAATCATTTCATAGCATCTATATGATATTTTATGAGTCATTGTCTGATCTGCCTTTTGTTTTATATTACAGTATTGTTAATTCTGTATTGTTTGACATGATAAAGTTCATGCCTGATACACTGGCATTCTACATAATTTAAAGACTTAAAATATTGATGAAATTGAGGCAGATTTTTTTCTGCTTTCTGACATATCAGCAAATGTAGTACAATTTAAGTGTTCTGATTTCCATTGTAACACTTTCAGAGAAACATTAAAATTGAAAAGAACTTAAATTTTCTGCAAGATTTGTTCCTGCTGATATCTGCTGGCTTCAGTGGGTAGTGCCTTGATACATGTGGATATCAGTCAATATTTTAGTATGTCAAGATCTGATCTCCTGTTCTGATAGAGTTATTTCTGAAGCAGGCTGTGTGCTTTGAGAAGCAAAGCTTTCCCCCTCCACCTCAACTCTCTTTTTGCCTTTGCTGCCAGCCAAAAGCTTGCTTGTCATTTCTTGATGGATCCCACGCCTTAATAATTCTCCATATATGTTTCTGAAGTGTTTGAAGGCGGCATTTGCAGAACAGTCTGTTGAGGGACTTCAGTCTGTTCTTCAATTAGACTACAAAAGAGTTGATATCACTCTCTGGAAAACCATACATTAAGGATTGAAATATTTTTTATTAAAAAAAAAGTTGTATTTCAAAACAATTACTTTCCAAACAAGGGTTGGGTATGAAAAAAGTACCCAAGAGACTTGATTGAAGGTTGCCTTTTAACTTTTTCTGCAATATGCCAAGAAAGGTATAATAGAAATATAAATATTATTAAGCACCATGCTAAGCTGAAAAAAGTGTCCAAGACTTCCTGTCCCTGATAATCAGTAATTCTGACAAATACCCAAGTTGCACCATTTGTTTCAGCACTTAATCATAAAAGACCACAGTAAGATTTCTTTGCCTTGTCCTGATTAAGTCTGTCTTCATTTGTCAGAAAACATTGTTTTCATAAATGCACTGACTCAGCATTTGAAAAGGTTGAAATAGAGACCTGCTGGACTGATTTTCACCAATGGATTTCCTTCTGTTTGAGATCCAGCTGCATGTCTTATGCTGCCCACTATGGAGAGCAGGCTTTTTTTTTTTTGCTGCTTTTGCAGTCCTCAGTTATTTGTGTCCCATTCCTGTACTTTGGGGTCTAAGTATTATTGCAATGTGGCTGATGTTGTGTGTTAGGAAACAAGAGTAAAAAAAAAAAAAATTTTATATATATATTTCAGTCCCTGAGGCTGCTGCTGAGGTTTTTTATCATGTCTGAGATGAGACAGACTGTAGAAAAGGTAATCCCTTTGATAGATATGTCTGATGGGCTGTCTTCTTTTGTCCTGTAATAAAAATGTAGGAACTAAACTTTAAAATGTTCCCTGTTTGTGTTGAAAGAGAAACGTGGAAAAAGGTCAGTAGTACCCCATAGTTGTCAGGTGCAGACAATGAAAGGACAAGTACACAAAATAAGATGTCTGCAAGGCATTTTTACTGCATAGATATTAATTTTTGTCTATTTTTTTGCAAGGGTAGTGCTATTGAAGGACAAATGACTGCTTGCAATTAGACAAACAACTGGCAATGACAATTCCACAAGTTTATTTCTGGCTTTGTTGCACAGACTCTGGATGAGCTGCCTGAATGTTAAGGTGTTCCATAGAATAGCAATTATCAGATCAGTTCTTGTGATGCCCCTGTAAGATAACTCAGTTATTACTTGTCTTGGCTGCCTGCAGGATGAAAGCTTAGGTCAAGATGTATGGGCTTATGGTATAATAGATGTGTAGAAACTAGTGCAAGACAACATGAGAAAGAAACCCTTATATACTAGGCTATTTTTTCTCCTCTTTCCTCCCCACTACTGTTTTTATACTCCACCGGTTCGTGTAAGCCATTTTCAAACCATGTCTTTCCCTGGGGCCCCTCTGAATGTGAGCTCTTTTTTCTGTCCCCATTGTGTGAACAGATCTTTCCCCGCTCCTGCACCTAACTCCTGTTTGGTTTGTGTGATATGCTTATCTCTTTACTGAAGCTTGAGTTCTTAGACTCATGTCCAGAGCTCAGCTTTGGACATGGCTGAAGTTCTTGAGACCAGGAGGAGGAGAGAGGAATGGGGAAGAACAGCTAGGCTTCAAAATGGACATTTTGCTGTGTGTATAAACTTCTAGGACGTGGCCTTTAGGTAATGAAAAGGAAATATTTTTTGTGTTAAAAAGAAAGGAACAGAAGTCAATTACACTTTTTGAAGGGGGATTTTTGCAAGATCATTGCCTTAGCTTAAGGTGCTGGCAAAGCATTACTTCCACCGACTTTAGAAAGATTGCTTTTAGATCTTTCTCTTAGCCTGTGCAATATACAACCGTGCCTGTAGAATGTAGAAATCCATTGATTCAGTATGTCTTATTTGTCTGTCATTGAAAATCTGTTTATGGAAGAAGGGGGTGTGTGTACATACAATTGTTTTCATTTTTCAGGGATAATTATTGGAGATTCAGTACCTGGCATTTTTATCTCTGGGTTAATACCAAGTTCTGCCTTTTTGTATTCACTGTTTTTCCAATAACCTTGTTTAGCTGAGCTTTGAGGAAAAAGGCACTGTTTTTGTGTGTATACAAGTGTTTCTGCACTCAGTTCATTTAAGTTCTCATAGCAGTTGAATTGCACAGAGCATTCAGTTCTTGCTTCTTACTCATATTAAGCACTGTGGTATTGTTAGAAAAGTCTACTGCAAAAAGAAAAGCTATTCCTTAAAGAGGAATGATGTTAGATGTGATCCTGGCAGATACTTTTTACAGTGTCTATTGAAGTGTTTTGGGAAACATCTATGACAGTTTCTAGCTCCTGATACTTCTTCGGTCTTTAGATATCAAGAGGTGTTTCATTTCTCAGTGAGGTCAATGATAATTTACAGTCTAAAGAACAGTGTTTTGCTGCTGTAAGATGGGGAAGTAGAGGCACTGAGTTCAAATGAGGTATCCTAGGTGATTCAGCAGGTCAATGCCAGAGCTGGAGAGGACCTCTCTGGGGTCATTACCTCCACAGAGAGTACTATTTAGTATACTGACTAAATAATGGGAAGATGGAAAAACTACAATCTAGCATGTACTGTCTTTTATTGTTTCTTAGTGTGCCTCAGGAGTGCAGTTATAAGCAGCAAAACAGATAGTCTCTATACTCAGAGAAAAAAAAAAATCTCTATTGCCAAAGAATTATAAATTCTATTGTTCCATAAATTAGTTGGTTGACTGTATTTATTATTTTCAGCTAACTCATGTCTTCTATGGTACTCCATGGCAAAAAATGATGATGATTTGATGACATGATCTGTTATCTGAATTTCCATTTCAGATGCTGCTCATTTGATGTGGTTTGAAAGGCTTTACGTGTGGCTACAGTGCTTTGAGAAATACATTTTATATCCAGCCATAATACTGAATGCACTCACCATTGATGCTTTCTCAATTAGTAAATATAAGAAGCTTGGTACACAGTAAGTAGATTATAACTCAAAGCATGTGATAAGTAGAATATTTGGTTTTAGACTGATGACTGAGAAATGGAATTTGTTTTTAAATAAGCCTGTAATCTTGTCGTAGTTTGCTTTCATGCATACTAGTTCAAAATACAATAATCATTGGCTTTGCTGCAAGAAAAATGCTGAACTACGTTAGCACACTAAAATATGTCTCCAGTGAGAGGGTGAAGTTAAAAGATTAAACAGCTATATATAGAGATATATATGGAAGGTCTAAATGTCAATTAAAAGCAAGACACACTGTACCAGGCTGCAGGTGTTTGATGGGCATAAACTCAGTGGGGTAACTAGAATTAATCAGATGAAAATGAGAAATCTAGGCTGGATATCAGGAAACGTTTCCTAGCTGAGGATTTTTAACACTATGCCATAGTCTCCCAAAGGAATTTTCAGAAGCTTCACCACACAAGTCTTTTAAGGCTGAATAAAATATTAAATAGTGTAGAAAGGTGGGTAATCCTGCATTAAGAGTGGTTTGAGAAAGGTGGGGGTACAAGTTTTGACGAAGTCTGATGTCTTAGATATTAAGCAGAACTGGTGATGCTGATCCATGGTCTCACAGTATGATCCTTGCAGGCAGCCTTTTATGGTAAGTATTTTAGTCAGTGACTTGCCTACTGCAGATATTCAGCAGGCTTAGTGACTGCAGTATCCCTAGCGAGCAGAGTTTCTGCAGTCTTTTTATCAGAATGACAGTGATGCAGATGATAAAACAAAGAAACAGCCTTGGAATGTTCCAGTAGCTAGAAAAACTGCTGGGAGGTGGGGGAGAGTTCCTTAGTATCCATAATAATACAGATTCTTAATTTCAAATATTAGATAAAAGAACTTTGATGTAAAAATTGCATGTTGATTTCATTATTTCTCTCTCTTGAGGAGCAGCACAGCTTTAGGAACTACACAACTCTAAGGAAAAAGCAGCCCCTGCTTTTAGGGATTAAAACTTGGACTAGGACATTAGTCAAATTTTCTGCATGTTTCTTCCAGACAACTACTTTTCCAGAGAGACTCTCAACAGTCACCCATTGATAGCCTCTGTAGTTCCCCACTAACCTTTCTTTCCCTCAGGCACTTGGAAGATGCTACAGCCAAGGTGCTTCAAGAGTTCAGGTGTATTGTCCAGGGTGACACTGAATCCACACTCATCCCTCTATTTAGTTCTGCAAGGCTGGGAGAATTAAAAGTAGTCAGAATGCTGTTTGTTACTAGCTAGCAGACGTGACTGAATACATGCACGGAGCAAATATGTGGGGTTAGGAAGGTGCTATTTTTACATAGTCATTCCTCCAAGCTAGATTGCACTTTAAAGTATCACCTCCCTCAAGTGTTCAGAAGAAATGAGTCAGACCCCCAGAAGTCTTGAGATTAAAGAAAGTAATTACATTTGTCTGCCTCTGATTGTTTGGCCTGTGGGGGAATACCACAACAGTCCTTTCCTTCCCCATCCCCCTTGTGTCTGTGTGATCACCTGTGTAAAACCTGCTTTTTCCTTTTCATTGTAGCTTTGGTCTAGCCGTGAAACTCCCAGTATCCCTTTTCTTCTGGCTCTCCTCTTTAATACATTCTCCCTACAGCTACCATCCAAATGCCACAAACAAAGCATTCATCTTCTGCATCTTTCTTAACTCTGTAAACCCATGAGGCATCCTGGTTTTTCGTTGCTATTTCCATATACAGTGTTACTGAGGGTTTTACTTGCTGTGCTTTAATGCACACATACCTGTTTTCTGTTGCTGGAACATTCCTTAGTTATTGACCACCCAAGGATCAGACCGCATCGTGCTGCAGGGAAGGGAGGACACTCTCCCACTCTGTGTCTGAAAGTGTTTGAGGTGGTACATTTTGTGTGATTTGATGTCAGAGTTTTCCTCAAACTGAATGTGTCTTTTAAAGAAGCTTCGCCTTGCTTTGTGATTTAAAGGACTGCAGCAGTTTGCTTCTTGAGGAGGCAGAACAGCTCCTTTATAGTCAGGAGTTTGCTTGAGCTTTCCAGACGCTGATGTGCTGGTTATTAACAGGACCCATGCTGACAGTGTCTGCCCTTCTTACCTGCCAAAGAGGCACTGGAAATCAGCACCTCCCCCACGCTCCCTTACATCTTTTCCCGGGAGTTAAGGCCCCAGGAAAAGTACCTTGTATGGCAGTATTTTTAAAGAAGAATAATGAGCAAATTATTTTCTCTTACCTCTGAATGCATTGTTTTGTCAAGTGTCATTTTTTTGGTGAAAGTTTCGTCATGGTAATAGGCACAGTGACAAAAAAACTCTTTATTTTCCTCCATAATCTGTAAGTTTCAGTGTGAAAATTTTTCCATGTTGCAATGAGATATATAACTGGTTCATGTAGGATACACTGGGATGGCTTCTGGTGGCTTCAGAATCTATTTAGCTTAGTCATTAGGTTTTTCATTTAGAAATGTGGGGCAAATTGAAAAGAACAGCTTTGACAAGGTGGAAAATAAGGTCAACTTGGTGTTTCGTGCTAACAGTAATGCCCTGCTGATCCTTTAGAATGACCAGCACTCAAAGTTGCATCTGCATTACGGGAGATGCACAGTGATGAATAAATTCCACATAAAATAAAATCAACCTGGAAAATAGGAATCTTGCTAGGATGATGAAAACCTGTTAAGAGCTTTCTAGCCTGCCAAGTGTCAGTCATGGCAGCAGGTATTCTCCTGGTTAACAGCAGGATGAAGGAGAACCTTCCGTGCATTTTGCAAATATTTGGCCTACTTTCTCACTTGTTATACATTGAAGTCCCCACATGTTGGAAGATATAGGTGCAACATAATTTCTTTTCATCTGATGAATAACTATATAGAATATACAACTTTCTGATCAAGAATAGTGGTAAGAATTTCAGACACTTCACATCTATGTGTGTTTCTATCCAGAATTTTGGCAGCCCATAGTAAAATTAAAAGTAAAATTATAAATCCTGTCATCCAGTGATATTTCTTGCAATTAAAAAAGAGAGAGTTTAAAGAGTTTTTTTATTATTTTTTTAAATTACAGTAATCTATTAATGAAAGTGCCAAGGTAGTTCCTGGACTGAAATTTTATTTTAAGAGGAGTATAAAAATGTCTAGTCTAGATTCTTAGGTTTTAGTAGTCATTACTACTCTTTTTAGTACAGAGTTCTTTCTTTTTTACAACTTAAAAATGCATAATAATGATAAGGGAAAAATACAAAATTTCACATAAGTAAAATAAATGTGAATATTTCTGGTATTACTTATATACCCATTTAATAAATAAGATATGTAGATTTAGATATGTATAGCAATCTAAAATACATCTGGTATAGATATTTGTACTTAAGAGCTTCTTAATTTAATGCCTCATGACTTGATTAGGTTTCTCTCTGCTCTTCTTACAGTTGTGACATTATCCTGATAACAGTTGCTGGGATGAAACTCCTCCGTTCCTCATTCTGTAATCCTATTAATCAATTTGTCACTCTGAGCTTTACTGTGATCTTCTTCCGATTTGACTACAGAGACATTTCAGAAAATTTCTTGCTGGATTTCTTCATGATGTCCATTGTGTTTCATAAGGCAAGTTTTATTTCCTGTAATTTCTTTGGAAAATATATCTTCTCAGTGTCACCTGGCTGATCAGCACATGTTAGGACTTTCTAGAAGTAATGAATGCATACGTAGATTCAGATTATTGGTACTATAGAGGAAAAAAATCTGTTAAGCTGGGAAAAAGGCTTTAAGTGTTTTTCCTGGCTTTGTGCAGTGTTTTTAATCTACTTTTTGTTCACGTGTTGCTGTACAAAGTTCAGAATTGTTGTTTTCAAGAGGAGAATCCTCAATGAGTTGGAAAGAGCCTCTTGGGTCATTAGTGCAGGACTGCCCCCCAGATCAATCGCCCGGTGTTTTTTATCTCGGTTTCCTTTGAATGCCTCTAGTGGCTGACTCAACAACTTCCTTTGGGAAATTATTCCATTATCTAATCACCCTCATGATAATAAATGTTTTCCTAATGTCAGCCTTAACATTTTTCTCTTCCTATTTTCAGTCTGTTGTCCTTGTGATGCCGCCCTTAACCTTAACCTCAGAGCTTCTTCCTCTCTATTAAATTGTTAACTCTTGTGTGCTCCAATTGCATTTATTTAAAAATTACCAAACCCTTTCTGCATCAGTCAGGTCAGACCCTGTTTTTATTTGGAATCTAAGCTGTTTCACTTAAAGAGTTAGACTTAACCAATACCTTGAGAAAACTTGGGAAGTACTGAAGATTTGAAAGTATGTAAGTTTGTCCAGGAGTAACTCTAGTGAGGTGTTTGGTTTTGTTTGCGTTTTTTGCTCATGCTTCAATGCTTGGTTTCTTTTTCTAAAATATTTCTACTATATGTCTGAGTATGACCTAGCATCCCTTAGTTTCTGAGAGAAGAAAGACGTGGTTCCATATTGATTGCTGCATGTGCTGTGGAGATATGTAGCCCTTCTACACAAGGGGCATCAGCTCCTACTGCTGTCCATGCCCACTTCGAAGTTTCAGGCTTCTTATGGAAAGGCCCAGTTAATTGGTGTTATGCTAGGAGGTTCCAGTCATTTAGGGAAAGAGTGAAGGAGAAGTGAAATGCTTTTCTTGGTTTATTTCTGTGCTGCTGTAAGGGTGGATGGGAAATGAGGAATCGCACCTTGCTGAGGTAACTTGAGCTCATACATTTTGCTGAACTCTTGGCCCACACTCCAGCAGAAGCTTCACCTGCTTCAAGTGTTCACCCTCAGAACTGTTGTTCTGCTTTCTCTCTTCTGGGGTGAGAAGGCAAGGGCTGGGGAGGAAGGGCAGAAGAAGAGGAGTAGAAGAGATGAGACAAAGCTCTGCTTTAACAAGATGCTGCTCCACTGTACTGTGGTCCTAAAACAGGCCAAGAGTAAGTTTTTAAGCTTCTTAGCTTGGAGTGAAAGATAACCAGTGGAAGTGTGATGCAGGGTTTGCTAGCATTATGCCAGTTTTCAGTATTTGTTTAATTACCATATTCTCTAGAGAAAGGGATGAATTTCTGTCTCCAGAGACATTTATCATTGATGTGCATCAGTGCAAGTCCCATGTCTGAATGATGATTTATTTAGTCCTAGAACTCATTCTCTAAAAATCTCTTTACAGGAGCAAAAAATTAGCATGCCAGAATTGAAACTTCCGCTATTTGTTAAATCTTTTGAAAATGGTGAGCTCAGGAGCGTATCACAATTACTGCATGCTTTTGTAAGAAATAGATATAAAGTCTTTTCAGTAGGATTTTTTACAGAGTTACTTGGGTAGATTGAAGCTACTGTTCGCAGTAGAAAGACTAGTGTTAGCAATGAGAATGAGATAATAAAGGACACTTATTAAAGTAAGCAGAGAGATGTTGGCTAAAATAACTACTGCTCTACTAGACTGAAAGCTGTACTGCAGAAAATGCAGTTTTAGCATTGATCTTCCATCTTCATATCTACCAATATCTGAAATTTTGCAGGTCATTAGTTCAGCAAGTGGAATTATCCTTGTCCCATTTAAAAATTCTAAGTCAAACAGTTGAATTATTTATATTATAAAAGCACATGCAGTTTCACAATGATCATTTGACCCAATATGAAAAATAGCATTGCAGATGATAGCAATTAAATTCCCTTTAATTTCAAATCATAAAAGGCATAAGTTTTCTTTACCCTAATTCAGGTTTGAGCTTTAATTAGCTCAGCACTGGGGAACTTCAGTAAAGGATCACTTGAGGATAAAGAGGATGTGTGTTTATTTCATACTGTAGGCCCTAAGCAAGGTATCCACCTTTGTTCCTAAAAGCTTTATGGGTCTTCACAGATTCTTTCTGTATTTCAGTCATTTTGATATTTGCACTTATTGTTTAAAATACAAACAAAATCTGAAATAATGACTCTTACTGTCACTGTTAGCTATTCACAGTTTATTACACAGTCATGACTGATTTCTGTTTGCACATTGAAAATGTCAATTTGCCACTCTCATAATTGGGGAGCACTAGGGGTGCTGTGTCTTAGTCATAGTGACAGCAATTTTAAAACAAGCT
This sequence comes from Regulus satrapa, assembly GCA_013396955.1. Classification (NCBI taxonomy): domain Eukaryota; kingdom Metazoa; phylum Chordata; class Aves; order Passeriformes; family Regulidae; genus Regulus; species Regulus satrapa. Next base: position 322,800 of record VWZN01003869.1, read on the forward strand.
TACACCACAAAAAGCTTTGCATGCTTTCAAAACACCATGGTAATTTTTTTTCTTCTACAAAGCACTGGGGAAAAGAGAATCTGAATTCAACAGACATTGACAACTGCACTAGGCACTCTTGATGCAGATTATATGGAGTACAACTTCGCTAATAATGTTTGGCAGAATATTTATAAATAGTTCATTGATTGTGCTTCCCTTGTTTTCCCCATTGTGCTGTTGATTAAGTGTAATTTAGTCAAATCAGAAACTTCAAATGAGCATAGTGCTCCCTCAGCAAGCTGGGACAAGGAAGTCCGAATTGCCGCTCACAGATTTTCATCTCTCTTAGCCAAAACACCCCCACTAAAGTAACACAGAGAACAAGAGAGTCTATTCAGTTCTATTCCTGAGGGTTTTTTTAAATTTTTTGTCTTTCTAACACCATAGGACTTAATAATGTGACACAGTTCAGTTATTTTGAAAAAATGATTTGCTGTTTACATTTTCACAATTCACAGAATGTGAAAACACTAAATGTTGATTTATGCATATGTAGAGTGTGCTATTTTGTATTTCAAATTGCCTTGGGAAGGCAGCAAGATAAACTAAAGATGTAGGAAAAATTTCCTTACTTGTTTAATAGAACAAGTGCCGCTTTCAATTCAAGTGAAACAAGACTTCTCCATCTTTCTTAAACTAAGACTTTCCATGTAGTGAGACCAGGTTTGTCCTTGACAACAACCTGGAATTCTTCTGTCCAAAATTCCTGTTGTCCATAATCTTTAAATCAAAGCTGAATGGCCTTTTAAAAGTATGTGGTTGCTCATTCAGAATGTGTGGGTGTAATGCTCTGATGTGTATTCTGCAGGAAGTCAAACCAGATAATTGAGATAGTCTTGGTCTGCATGACTCCATGTAAACTTTTCAAATAAGCCACTTGTTCTCCCTGGATGTTTTAGGGGATAATGTCAGTGCAAAGGTTAATAAGAATGTTGATATTAAGTGAAGGGAAACCCACAAAAAACTGAGGATACATTCTTCATAGGCATAGCAAAGATGGACTATATAATAGGACTTAGGAGATTTCTTTCTAGACTTTCAACACTAGGAAAAATTCTGAGACTCTTTCTTGTAATACAGTAAAAACAAAGAAGTGGAAATATTAAATGGTCTGAATAGTTTTATTTGGGACTGATTAAAAGATGGGCCTTTTTCCCATCATTTTGCTGTCTACTGACATAATATTTAACTAAGGAAAAGTTCTAACCCAGGCAAAGGCTATGAGAGGTAGGGCATATGGATGGTTAAGTGATGCTACAGCTCATCCAGTCCATTTTCTTCAGTGTGATAAAAATAAACAACAAAAGTAACACAGCACTGCCTTCCATGGCAGATGTGTGAGATGCTTTTGAATGATGTCTGGAGTAGCTGCTCAAGAAAGAACCAGTATTGAAGTGGGGAGGTGATGCAAACCATTCAAACAGCAGGAATATCAGTTTGGAAGTGGCTGAATGTTAACAAGGATCCTCAGGGCAAGACTCGTCCCCAGTTCTTTTGCTGTGCTCTGTTAAAAATGTGGTTTTCTGTTTCATCTAGTGCCACAGGCATCCTCTACATTTTGCTGGTGGAAGGGAGTCATAGTATCTCCCTGAACTGCTTTTGGAACCTCAAGCAAAGCTGATGTTGAGCTGAAGGAGCAAAGACAGCAAAAAAACTCATCAGTGTGGCTGTGGACGCTCTTGTCTGTAGTATGCTCTTGGCTACTACAGAAGCCTAGTGGGAGGTTCTTGCCAGTCTCCTCACTACTGGGAGCATGCTGTTAAACTGGCTCTTACCAGCAGCTCTTTCATCTCTACAGCACAACTGAGAAATTGTACATTTGGAACATGGATTTTTGACAAATCTCTGCAGCTTCCTTTAAGCCCTAAAGAGTGAGCCACCCCTAGTTTACACACTCATCTACCACACAGATCTGAATGGAAATGGTAAACCCAAGTGCCATTAACCTTGTAACATAATCGGACTACAACTTCTTATTTCTTTCACTGTCTTACATGTTACTGTCAGGTAGTTTAATGACCTCCTAATTTGTGTGTGTGGATGAACTAATTAGCAATACAAAAATATTAAATCACCTTATATTTTCTTATCATCAAGTCTTCTGAGGGTTCTGAATTTGTCTTCATGCATAAGGCAAAATAATCAAAGAAGCAGAGCTTGTTAAATTTGCCTTCATTAGCACTGAATTTATTTGCCTAAGTACTCTTACTCCTGCTGAGCTCACTTAAATATACGATTGCCCTGTTTCATATTTTTCTTCTTCCCCAGAATATATTTTCCAGCTAATAAAGAATCCACATTTTTATAAGAGTTTTTCTCTTTCTGTATGCTTCTTTCTGATATAGTACCCAAACCACACGTTTATGAAAGATATTTGTCAAAGCAGACCCAGCTAATGCAGGCAGTTTGTAGCAACCTGGCAGACCTGTGCTGATCAGGCTTAACTGTCAACATCTGCAGCACAATCCCTTGGACAAGAAAGAAACTATGCGTGCCATCTTGTTTTCCTTCATTTTATGAGAAAGTGTTGCCAAATACATTGACCTGGTAGGTGCTTTGTTGAAGTCAAGTAATTAACCTATTGGATCTTTTTATTGCCTTTGTGCCAATAAAACTCTTGGTTAGTTGACATGTCTCATTGATTTAGATGCTACTTATAAGTCAAAGGCCTCACTCTTTTTCATTTCCTCTTCTGATTTTTCATCCTTCTCTAAATTTGATGTTTCACTTCAAAGCTTCTGGCTCTAAGTCATTAATTCATATTTTAATCCATTCCTTGCCATTTGTGTATACTGAAATCCAATGTCTTAATCATCTGTACCCTCTTGGCTCACAGCTGTTTCCTCAACTTTTGATATCTGGCATATAAACTCTTTTAAGACACTTTCTGCTGAGTAAAATACCCAAGGCTACATCTGATATTTGACAGGATAATCCCAGTGGTATTTTCCATAGACTCCTTAACTCTCTTGGGCACTGTACAGTTCGTGTTTCCTCTTAATATTGGAGGAATGGTTTAATTGATTTTTCATTCAGCCTTCTGTCACTGACCTCTTTGTCAAACTTCATTCATTTCACTGTTCCCAAATTACATTTTATCTCCTTTTTTTTTTTTTCTTTTTTTTTTTTTTTTTTTTTTTTTTTTTTTTTTTTTTTTTTTTTTGTATGTCGATC
>VWZN01003869.1:326080-407338 GCA_013396955.1 Regulus satrapa
ACCCCCCTCCCAGTGAATAATTTCTTCCTAGTAGTCTATCTAAATCTCTTTTAGATAAAAAACATTCCCCCTTCTCCTATCACTTCAGGCCCCTATAAAAAGCCCCTCTTTCCAGCTCCCTTGTAGGTCTCCTTTTGGTACTGGAAGGCTGCTTTAAAGTCTCCCTGGAGCCTTCTCTTCACCAGACAACCCCAACTTGCTCAGCCTTTTCTTCATAGGAGAGGCACCCTATTCCTCTGATCATTTTCTTTGCCATTCTCTGGACCCACTCTAACNCTCTAGAATGGGCCAAGTGCATTTGGGGGAGATGTACACCCACTCCCTGGGCCAATATGACTCAGTATGCACAGAGGTCTGAGTTCATGTGCATTCGTGCTGATAGAGGTCTGTTCTGCGTTGATGCAGGCACTGAAAGAGGAACCTGGAGTATTTCAGTGCCAACTTGATGTTTGTTCTTATGGCCACTTTTACCACAGAACGATAGAATGGCTTGGGTTGGAAAGGACTTTAAATATCATCGATTTCTNTGCTCTTCATCCATTCTCTGAGCATCCTGTATTTATGCCTGGGATTGCCCCAACCCAGGTACAGGACCTTTTACTTGGTTTTGTTCAATTGCATGAAGTTTGCCTGGGCCAAATCCTTTCAAAAAAGAAGTTTCTGGGGAGATAGTGTGTTGGAAGAATCCATGCCTATGCAGGCTCTCCTGAAAATGCTTGAATTATTGCACTCCAAGCTGCCCTGGGTTTTTTTTTGNATAATTTCTTCCTAGTAGTCTATCTAAATCTCTTTTAGATAAAAAACATTCCCCCTTCTCCTATCACTTCAGGCCCCTATAAAAAGCCCCTCTTTCCAGCTCCCTTGTAGGTCTCCTTTTGGTACTGGAAGGCTGCTTTAAAGTCTCCCTGGAGCCTTCTCTTCACCAGACAACCCCAACTTGCTCAGCCTTTTCTTCATAGGAGAGGCACCCTATTCCTCTGATCATTTTCTTTGCCATTCTCTGGACCCACTCTAACGGGTTCATGTCTTTCTTGGGCTGGGGACCCTGGAGACAGATGAAGTGCTCCAGCTGGGGTCTCACCAGAGCAGAGCAGAGGGGCAGAATCCTCTCCCTGCCCTGCTGCCCAAACTGCTTTGGATGCAGCTCAGGACACGTTTGGTTTCTGGGCTGTGAGTGCACATGGCTGGGTCACATTCAGCCTCTCATCCACCAGCACCTCCAAGTCCTTCTCCTCAGGGCTGCTCTCCATCCCTTCTCTGAGCATCCTGTATTTATGCCTGGGATTGCCCCAACCCAGGTACAGGACCTTTTACTTGGTTTTGTTCAATTGCATGAAGTTTGCCTGGGCCAAATCCTTTCAAAAAAGAAGTTTCTGGGGAGATAGTGTGTTGGAAGAATCCATGCCTATGCAGGCTCTCCTGAAAATGCTTGAATTATTGCACTCCAAGCTGCCCTGGGTTTTTTTTTGCTTGTCTGGCCCTCTTCATATGAAGCTGATAAGCTCTGGTCACATCCTTTTTGCCTGCCTTGGGATAGATGTGAGTCTTTTTTTTACAGTGCCACAGGTTCCTTCCCTGGGCTTTTGCTATCTGCTGACAGTGTAGGAAGAAGCAGCATCTGCCATGAGCAGATCCAGGGCTCTGTTAGGATTTATCATCATCTCATTGTCATAATCCTTACCATACTTACATCTGGTTAACATTGAACTTCAATTGCAAGGCTTTCAAGGCTTGCTACTCAAACTACTTTTAACGTGCCTGTTTTGTACAGTGTCAGTGTTTACTGCTGAATGTTGTGTTTGAGGAATATATTCTTTCCTCCAAGGTTTGATATCAGAGACTTGGACTGATTATATTTTGATCCTCCTGTATGTATTGCATTAGACACTGATTTTGGAAGCCCACAATATACAGGCTTCAAGTGTCTGTAAATATATGCAGGTAAAGACTTCCTGGAAAGTATTTGTTGTAGGTTCAAATACAGCTGTCCAAATATACTGATGGAATGTCATAATGACTTAAGACATAAGCATTAAAAACCTTTAGTATTTCTGGTGAATCTTGTTTTGCAGGATTTCATAGGTGAAGTTTGTTTTAAATGGTATTAAATAGAAACCCAAAAGTCAGTGACTTGCTCGGCAAAGCCACAAAGAGTAAAATTATTCCACCAAGTTCAATTTTATATCCTAAACACATACATACTTATAGCTTTTCCCTCTTGATGTATATTAGTTTTTACTGACATACCAAAAAGAAAATTAAAATATACCAGTAGATATTAGAATTTAATTCCAAAAGGCTGGAGTTTCCACTTGATCAGAATTAGCTTAACATGAAAAAGTAGATACTCCTCTCAGAGTCTCAGTTCAAACCATCTCAGGATCTAAAAAGGAATATAAACAAATACCTGTTTATCTGGGAAATTATTTCTTTTGCACTTAACTTTCATAATCTCAGTTTGTGTCACATGTAGAGCATATAGCTATATATATATGACAGTTATTTTTGGTTTAAACTAATGCATATATATATATATGCACTTTTTAAAAAACATAGAAAAGTTCAGACTTAGTGAGAAAACGTTAATGTTTATGCATTATTTAGTCCCTGAGTTGCCAAGAAGTCTGCCCACACAGAGTCCCAACAGATGCCAAACACATAGAAGGGCTGCCAAAAGCTGAGAGCATTGCATACGTAGTCTCCATCTCACACTGAGTCATTTAAATTCAGGTGTTAACCTCTGCCTAGTTTATCAAAATCTACCAAACTGAGAAAAGCAGAACAATTTTAGTGATGTTTCAGACTCCAGAAATCTTTTATTTTTCATGTATGTTACTAATTTCCATTTACTTCGTAATGGTATTTAAATTTGGTTAAGTAAGAATAACCAGATTTAAAGAAAATCCTGGGAAGGTAAGTCTTTGCCTTTGCTTTTTTTAATTACTCATTGGTGCACCAGAAGTCTGTAGAGGTTTCAGAACTCATAGAAGACTTAAGGATGATTAAGATAAAATGTGTATCCATATAAAATAAACATGAAAGATGAGGGCATGTTCTGCACTTTTACTTGATGGTAGTGGAAATGTGCTGGTTTAAATTCATTGAACATGCTGATAATTTAAAGTCTTTATCAAAGGCTTTTTACACAGTTTAATGTGTAAGATTGTCACATTCATAAAGATATCTAGGAATATTAGAACTTCTGTGCCCCCTAAATAGTTTATAGTTAGGTATTATAAATAATATATAAACTTATTATAGTTTCTGCTTATTGAACTGTAGAAAACATTGAAGATCTAATATGACTTAATGCAAATATTTTTTATAAATTATTCTAAACTGGGATGCAAAAGTCTTAAAATTAATATTTTATATATGTTTAAGGAAATGGTTATAAAAAGAGGGTTGCAATTCACCTGAGACTACTTTTTTTCCACCTTGACTTTAAATGGGAAGGTTCCCTCTTTGTGTCTGACACTGTTACACCTCATTCTCCCTCCTTCAAGCAAAACGCTATGGGGATCATTTGTGTGTTTCACAGAACCAGAGAAGGGCCAAGGCGCCCCATCAGGTCCCATGGAAGGTTTTCTAGTTTGGTTTAATGTGCCCTTAGCTAATCCTTTTCTATGTAGGTGTCTCAGTTTCTCCATGCTTCCTCACAGCTCTCAGAGGCCTCTGACTTGAAGGATCACCGACGGAAGACCAAGGCAAGGAAGGCATTGAGTCCTTTGGCCTTCCTGGTGCTCTTTGTCACCTGGTCCCCTGCCCCACCCATCAGCAGGTCTATGTGATTTTTTTTCCAGTCTGTGTGCAGCTGTAGAAGTCCTTTACTGTTGCCTTTTATTTTCCTCAACAGATTCAGCTCCAGATGGGCTTTTCCTTTTCTCTTTCTTTCTAATTAATTCTGTATTGTTTCTGACAATTTAAAAAAGATGAAAGTTCTTCTCTTTAGCTCATGTCTTCAGTTTACTGGAGGTTGAAATGCAGCTAGTTGAAGTTGAAATAGGAGAATAGCTCAGCCTCCCCTATTTATAAAGACCATTTTTAGCAGCTTCAGTTTCTCTCTGTGAGAAAAGCTCTGAGTTCCTCTATCAGATATATGAAGAAGCATATTGCAAATTGGATGAAGCTGGTAAGAAGAAACAGTTTCTCAGATCGTTCTAGCAAAATGAAAAAGAGAAAATGTAAAGCCAAGTCCTCATTTCCTAAATCTCAGTGTTGTAGTTGGTAGATGACGTCACCTTTAGCAATTATAGTTAGAGATGTAAAATGCTAATGGCATATTACCCTGAAGGCATTTTGCAGAACATGCCCTGCAAGCAGGGATTTAAGAGGTAATAGAGGCACTTGACAGTTCTTAATGAAAGCAGTAGCTTGAAAATCACACATTTCCAGGCTTTTAAGTGTGGTGTTATAAGGCTTTCAAAAACCAAGAGAGGTTCACTAAAGCATTCTTTCTTCATGTTCTTGAGAATGGAAATGATCTCCTTTGCCTGTCTTGTGGAGGTGCTAGCTGAGAGGCAAGTGTTGAAAGAAGCAACAGAGAGTTCAAGCAGTGGTGAATGCAGAAGCAGTAGGAGTTGTTAGCTGCAGCAGAGAGCTTGGACTCCATGGGCCAAGTTTTGCAAGGTGTAAATATGAAAGAACAATTAAAACTTATGTATTGGAATAAGGAGCCAGAAGGTTGTCCTCCTGGATTTGGTTTCCTAGCAAATGCGAAACCAGAATTTTATTTCAGATTTGAAAACCTTTTGATGAATTCTCTGCTTTGAGCACAGCTGGGGTGATTTATAGCTCTGTGATTTCAATCTGTACCTGGCAGAACTTTGCTGGGTTTTGCTGCAGTTTTGAATTTTTGAGGTTTCAAATGCAAGTCATCAGCTTTTTCCAGCCCTTCATTTAAATCTTTTTGCAGATAAATCTTTTCTTCCAGCTGTTCACCACGATGTTTCAGATAAATAAAAATGAAGTGAAACAAAGCAATCCCAAAACCTGCTAAATAAGATTTAAATAAATAAATGTCTGTTTGAGTTTCAGTTCTGTTTCACTTGCCTGCTTAAATGCCGCAGTCTGCGAGCCATGTGTAGTATTTTTGACAGAAAACCAAGTTAGCAGGAGATGAGTTTCTCAAAGCAAAGGAAGTGTGTGAATCACTGTTTGCATCTCAAAGGAAGGTTTATTAATTGTTAGTGGAGCTAGCATGATGCTGGTTATACCAAGTTAGCAGCTGCTATCTGGTAGTTTTGTAGCACAAAGACCAAAACAGGTCAATGCTACAAGTGGTTCTTACTTCCCTCACATTTAATTATGCAATTACTTATGGCAGTCCGTGGAGAAGCTCAGTGAAGTGTGCCCAGAGCCACACTCTGTCCCCAAGGCCAGCTGTCATGGGGAAGCTTGTGTCCATGCTAATGACCTCTCCCAGGCTGTATGCAAGGTTGGAGATATGGAGTTGCCACCTGGAGATGAACCATGGAGGATTTCCATTCAAAAGGGCTTCCTGGAGATTGTTTGGAAGAATGTTAGCTGGGCCAGACCAGAACCTTCCCAGATGCCTTTCTAACAGTTTAAAAATATGCACAATATCAGTGCTTATGAACATTCCCTGGAAGCATTTTAATGTAGAAATGTTGATACAATCTCAATGTCTTTCAGGGTGTCGGCAAAGTCTTGATTTTCACTAACTCAAAAAATACTCAAAGAAATTCAAAATGTATTTGTTATATGAGCATGAAATATTGCATATACTCCTGTTTCACTGTCAACTTCTGTGTCTGTTGAGCACTAATGTCTATTGATGGCCAAATCTTTCCTGACAGTTTGTCAGGAACCCACTCTGCAATGGATGAGACATGAGATCTGTTTTGGCCTGATGCCAAGAGAAATGACAGGGGAGAAAAGAATGTATTCCAGGGAATAATTGCAAATTATTCTTGAATCAGAAACTGCTAGTTGCAGCACCAGGCGTATTCTACAGGAAGCAAAAGTAAATTCATTGTCTTTTTCAGTTGGTACTGCACAGCAGTAAAAGCTCATATTTATGCAATGTTTCTATGATACAATGGTCTTGAAATTGCAGCTACAATTCACAATTAATACCATGTATGTGGTTACATCATGATAGCTTCTCCCATTGGGTCAAGAAATAAGAATGTTGTGGTTTTGAGAATGAAGTCTGATTTCCATGGCATAGCCACACATCACACTTTGGACTTTCTCTGTTCACTGTATCCAATTTCTCCTGGAGTTTCCTCACCTGTAACCATCTGACTTGTGGTCATATATAGTCAGTGAATATCAGAACCTATTTTTTCCACTTTCTAATTAGAGCAGACATGCTTCTGAAGGTAATCTGGGAACTACCTCAGTATGGTGGTCAAAGCTGTACCTCATTGCCAGTTTGAATTTTGAATGAAGAATGTACTTTAATGCCTTACTGAAGTAAGATCTTGATACCTATGAAAGCTAATAAAACAATATAACTTATCTCATGTTTATTGCAGGGCACAGTTTTTAAGTGTCTCTTTCAGATACTAGTTTTGATATTATCTATCAGTGCCTAAAAAGTGACCATGTTTTTCTTTTTTTCCTTTTTTTTTTCAGCTGTGGGACCTACTGCAGAAGTTGCAGTTCATCATGACATACATTGCTCCCTGGCAGATTGCCTGGGGGTCATCGTTCCATGTTTTCGCTCAGCTCTTTGCAATACCTCATATCCTTTGTAAATTTGTTTTTCTTTAATCTTAAGTTCTTCTTCATGTATGCAATTTATTTAGGGTTTTAGTGTTTGAACAAGATCCGAACTTCTTAGATAGTTTACTTTAAAATTTGAAAATCCTGGAGCATCTTCTGAGAAACAGAGTTTTCTCTCTTTGGGTTTTTTTTTCTTTTTTTTTTCTTTTTTCAGCTGCATAGACTCTGAAACTCAGAAACTGAACTCTGACACAACCTGGTGTGTTTATTCCCACCCAGCCACATTCTGCAGATCACTTCCCCAGTCCTCAGCACTGAGTTTTGATGCCTTCAGAAAGAAATGTTGTGACAGACATATTGCTGGGCTTATGACTGACTGAGCTCTCAAATATTAGTTTCTTTCTCAGTTGTTTCTAGTTGGTATGTCAGATATAAATTAATTTCAGTGAATCACTTTCTGCTGCAACTGTCCTGATTTTTTTTTCAGTTTTTACATTTTAATGTAAATTTTTTCATTGGAGTGCTGAGAAACATCCTTCTTTTTAAGGTTTCCACTCTGGTTTTTTGAGTAACCATATATGTTTGTCAGCACCAAAGCAGTCCTTCAGAAGCAGTCTTTTCTGGGGCCTGTTCCAGGGCTATCTCTAGGTTTGTAGATATAGAGAGTAAAACACAGAGTTCAATGACCTCCAAATGACCTTTCTTTAGGGTTAAAGAGTGTATATTGAATTTTTAGAATAAAAATTATTCCATTTAAATTCAAATTAAGTTAGAAACTTGATGGAACAGAGAAAAAACCCACCACAAAAACATTTTAACTGAACAAATTTAACTTTATTAATAGGCATTACCAGATAATAACTTTTAATTTCTTTCTTCCCTGCCAACCAAAATTGTGGAAGAAGAGTTGACAAAATGGTTCTAGTTCAGACCTACTGATGAGTTTACTTTGTACTGTTTACTAGATATACTCACTTAAGTCTTTGTCCCTTTCATCCCACAGGGTTGAGGTTTTTTCCCTTGAGTGATTTCTTCCGTCTGCTCTCTGCTGTGAAACGTAAGCAGTGTTGAGTAACAATGCTTATGTTTCTAGATGGGAAGAATAAATGGAAGCCTCAGAGAGAGAGAAATGCACACAGAATAACTCCCAGAGGGAAAGTTTTAGGTTGTCTCTTTATAGAAGGAAAGCATTATAAAAGCAGTGATCTGTCCTAAGAGTTTTAGGTTATTTGTAGCAAATCCTTCCAGAATTTCACAACAAAAAATATTTCCATTTCTGTTGGGGAAATGTTTATGAATTTATTTAGCAAAACATTTAAGAACTAAGATTATATTTCAACAAGTTTCCCTTTGGTCACAAATATTTTCTGCAGTGATAACTTGGCTCTTGATAAAATTGCAAGTCAAATTTTTCAAAATGAAAAGTAGTTAAACCAGAGTTTTGTTTGTTTACAGAGTTATTGCTGAAATGATAGAGCCTGGCTTTTTTATTACTTATATATAATATGCTTTGTAAATGCAAATCTGTCTTATAAGGCAGTGCTGCAATTAAGATACTGGTTAAATGCTAAAGTTAATATTCCCACAACAGCAATAACTCTGCCTCTTTGCACAGTAATTTTATTTGTTGTTATCATAACCCTGCAAACAGTAATGATGAATGCATGTTGCAGTTTACAGAGGTACTAAACCTGCCATTTCTTTACAGAGCTAATGATTTGTGGCTCTTAATTGCTTCAATTAGTTCTGCAAACAGGATGAAAATTTTTAAATTTCTAAGTGCCTAGGTGAACTTTGCTGCAGAGCTCAGTGATATGAGTAGCTCAGCATACTTTAATGCCTTTGAGTGCAGCAAGCAGGGCATGGAGGGCAACACATGAGGAGCTTTGCCTGCTGGAGGTTGTAGAGTCCTCCAGCATTAGGAATGTTTAGGATTTTAGGTGAATGTCTATCAAGAGTCATATAGATTTAGCTGATCCTGCTCGTTGCTGCTAGATGGACTAGATGACCCTTCAAAGTCCCTGTTAATCTTAAAAGACCAGGAACAAGAATGGGCTTCAGACTTGAGGATAGATCCTGCAACTTCACTTTCTAATATTTAAGTGAGTAAGACAAGTTTAGGCATTTTTACATATCAGCACTCTGAGAAAGTCAGTGTAGTTTTTAGTTCAAAAGCAGATTTTACCTAAAAAGGGAACAGAGAAATTGAAGGAGGGGGAAAAAAAAAAAAAAGAGAGAGTTTGTAGTTGAGATTATCCTATTTAGGAGAGTTTCTGCATTGGTTCTCTCAGGGCTATGGTTCTAACATCAGGAAACAGAGCCCTGTGACAGTCAGTTTTCTCATCCTCTAAGTGATTGTGTACCTGGAGGTAATTGAAATAAAAATGTGGGTTTTGAGAAACAGGATTTGAGCTGGCCTTACTGTGTAGGTTTGTGTTAAAAGAAGGGGATGGAGGATTTTCAAAATGTCAGTCTTTCACTAATTTGTTTTGAAGCTGGTTTGAATTTCAACAAATTTTTAAATTGCAAGATTTAATCCTTAAAGACAGTATTTTATTTAGTGTTGAAGAGTTGTTAGCTTTGGGGTTTTTGTTCTCAAAATTTGATTTTTGCCATGTTAGAAAGAAAATCCATTATTCACAAAGAAACTAGTTCTGCTTTTAGAGAATGTAGCCTAACAAAGATTGTACACAGGAAACTGGCTTGGGTCATAGTGTATGAAAGTATGCCTGTAAGTTTTTGACACTGCACACATTAGATATTAGGAGAGTCAGATGCTATTACTTGTTCTCATGACACAGATATAAAACAGTTAAAATCACTTCTCCCAAATCAAATGGGTAATGTTTTCTACTGTCCATTATGTCTTTTGAGAAAAAAACCCCCCGTTGCTACTGATTATGCCTAAGTCACAAACAGTTCACAGTGGTGTGCAAAATGTCTTAGCTCGTGATGGTGGCAATTTTTAAATCAATCATTATATTAGTACCAACTTAAAAAAAAAAAAAAAACAAAAAAAACAAAACTTGTTTTGCTGCCCTTATCTGTCTTCTTTGTTCTCTTTTCCTCTCTTTACCTCCTGAACTGTAAATACTTGTTCATCTTTCACAGCCAATGCTTGGTTATGACTGCAGTGTAATGTGACAGTTCAACTGTTTTGATGCACTTGCTTTCTGCTCTGTGCTTTCTGTCACTTTTTAAAACTTTAGACTCTCAGGGCAGCTCAGTTTTCAATCTCTCTAATGCACAAAGACACTGTTCCAGACCACTGTCTTTTACTGAGGTTGAGAAAGGAAATATTTGTTTCTAGATTTTGCAAAGGGCTTTGAAAGCATTGCTAGCTAGCAGCTTTGTGGAAATACCAAAAATGATGCTACTTTTGTTTAAATGGGCTTTTTGTGAAGTCTCAGGGATTGCGGGACACACATGCAGTATATTGCTATAAGAGAGTAAGCTAAAACACACTGCTTGTTGGGTGATTTTTACCTGAAATTTGGTTTGAGGTATGCTTGATCACTGCCCATTGATAGGGGTTTCTTTAGTTCATGGCTTCTTTACTTTGCACCTCCCTCCCAAGAGAGATATAAGGAATGGTCTGTTATGCTAGTTTGAAAGTATTTTTCCTTAAATTTCATGAATCTGATATGAATTAATGAAGAATTTAGTCCTTACATTTTATTTACTTGCATTTATTTAATTATGTTCCTTTTAAATTGCATATTTTTCCGTATCCTTATCCAGCTCCTAATTTGCTTTACTGCAGCCCAAAATATGACTTTACATTTAAAGTAAACTATGGATTCAGTCATTCATTATGATGTTTATGTGTGATACTTACTATTCCCTTGTCCTCACCTTTCATCTCTTACATATTTTTAAAAGTATGAAATGCTGAACATTTTTTTAGCTTTTGCTCAGCATGGAATAGTAAATTTTCAGTAAAAATCAGTGTGAAAGCATGACTTCAAACCAGCAGGTTGGAGTATAGAGGCATCGTTTTTCCAGATCCCAGGTCACTCCAAAACAAGCCAAAACCCACGGAACGGAGCACTGGACGCGGTGAAAGCAAAACTCCAATGTGGAGAACAAATAATTTCTGAGAGATTGGTTTTTTCCTCATGTGTGTGCATTTTAAACTGTGTCAGACTCTGGAAAGGCACTTTCCAGAAAGGTAGCTTAGGTATCTAGAAGAGAATGTTGACTGCACTGCCTGTACGTAGGATCTGTCCTCAGGCAGAGATTCGACAGGGTCACCCAAGTAATAAAACTGTAGCATTGAAGAGCTGCCGATTACACACTGGTAATGCCTGATTTGGCACTGCTTGCCTTCTTCCCTTTTTGTGTTACCTTAACTTACAGTTTTCAGACTCTGCTATGCTTTTTTTTCAAACTCTGGCTGCTTCAGTCTTTTCTACACCGCTGAGTCCATTTCTGGGGAGTGTCATCTTCATCGCATCGTACGCACGACCAGTCAAGTTCTGGGAGAAAAACTACAAGTAAGACTATTCAAAAATTTCTACCCTTGTAATTTGTAAAGGTTTTACTCTCATTAATGTCATTTCTGGTGGTATTTTTGTTTCCAAAGGTAATCCTTAAATTAGGGCGTGAGAGGTTAATCTTTGAATATTGTTTCTAGTGTTTTACTTTCCCATGGTTATTTGGCTATTTCTGAAAATGTATTTAAGCAATTATCGGTATGTTACAGATGAGGCGTCATGTTGCATTTGTTGTACAGACACAGAGTAACGAAGCTGTGAAAAAGAAAAAAGCAATAAAACTCCCAGTTGTCAGCCTTTTTTATCTTGCCTAGCTAGTGCTAACAGCTAAATCTGTGAAGCCTTTGGCACTAGCAGTCAGACTGCATAAATACACTTTATACTAACTATGCTATCCTGTGGGATACAGCAGGTAACTGCAGTTACAGAACTGATATGAGGCACAAACGGAAAATTGCATTGGCCAAGTCAGGGCTTGGCCTCAGTGAGAAGGGCCATTCACCTACCACACTTTTTGTGTTGGTTTTGCTGGTGTATCTTGTTTTGAAGAGTTTTGTTTTGTTACCTTTGACTTGTGTCGGTGGGTGAATATGTATTTATCTATAAAGAAATTAGTCAGACACAGCCAAGTTGTATAAAGAAGCTTTGTATTAATTTCTGAATGTGATGAGATTTGTAGAAACCTTTCAAGGGAGATGAGTTTTGTACACTGGGACTACATCATAACAAACTTCTCTCTCACATATTTTTTACTGGGTCAACTGTTTTGTTCTTTCAAGGGAGTGAAGTGGAGGGCAGTTATGGAAAGGCAGGAAGGTACCACTAATGCCACAGACATCTATACATTTTTGGATAGAAACTTTGAACAATATTAAGTAAGAAGTGAGGATTTTAACATCTGCTACATTTTACTTCAGAGCATTTTGATGGCATGCAGTTCCCTTTCTAGAGAACCAACCTCTGTTGAAGGCACATCACTGCCATGTAGTTAGGTTAGTGTCAAGTCTTTAGGTTATTGTTAGGGGAAATAGAGGGGGGTCATTTATTTTTGCTTTTGGTTTGTCTTTTTATACAAAATGAACAAGAGATATTTACAGGAAATATCAAAAAATAGTTGATACTTAGCAGTTTAACAAGGATGTATGTGTGGCTTGTTTTGTCAGTAGTGACCATCTGTAACTCCTACCAAAGGATGTGAAGAACTTGATGCTAATAGTTTTGCAAAGCGGGATAATTATTTTATCCATAAACTGTAAGGCCTCAAGTGCAGAAAGCCAGGTCCTTTTTATACTTTAATCCACCACAGCTTTTCCATTCAAAATAAGCAGCAACTACAGCATTGTCTTCAACCAGAAGGCTTACCTTATTCTTTGTAAAATATTATGCTTTTGTAACTTGTTAGGAATTCTACTGAATCTTCTGTGACCTCACTTAAAATAAAAACCACAACCTTGTCTCTCAAAAACCTTTCAGAAGTAGAAAACAACCTTGTAGAAGGTTCAGGTTGTCATTGAAGTGAAATAAGTTTTTGCCTGAACCTGTGGCATCTCAGCATATGTACATGGAATGATTCCTCCTAAACTTGTGTTCATTTTGCCTCTAGTAGTTCTAATTACATGTTGCCTTACTTCCATTTCACATGAGGAACTAACCAGAATGAGTGAGAGTTGGACTGAAAAGCTCCTGGTTTATTAAAAAGACACTGTGAAAGGACAGAAAAAGGCAATGAAGGGAAGTTATTTTGTATTAAGAATAAGGAAATTTTATACAAAATACTTTACATAATTACATGTACTGGATGGGCTTTGCCTTACTGCTTTGAATTTTGACCCTTCAACATGTAAAAATGTAAAGGGATAGCATAATTTTTTTCTTTTTGAACTGGAGTTAGATAGGATTAAGAAATTGAGCTGGAATGGAAAGTTGTTCTGGCTGCTGCACATCTGCCTGTCTTTGGGTTGCAGTTCCTTACAGCCAGATGAGCACTGAATTTTAAGGTTATATAAGACAAAACAGAACAAACAGATGGGAAAGTTTCTGTACAGGTTTATTTTTTTAAGTGCATTGACACTTTCCCCAAGTTCAGCTCATGGTGTTTGTAGAAAGTCACTGGTTCACTGCAGTGTTGTCCGAGATGAGTTCATACAAAGAAGCACTTGAACATTTTTGAGGTTTTTTTTTTTCTGTTTCCATATGTACTCCCTGTTGACAGAACTTTGCCCAGGGGAAAGCTACCTTCAATGTACTTTATATAACTTCTTTTCTGCCTGCTTCACTTACTTGTTTTCAAATACTTCCTTGCTGTATTGATGATTATATTAAATTATACTAGCTACAAATAATTCATTTGCGCTTACATGAAGTTAGATATTGTCAGTTCTGGAGTTATTACTTTTTTATGTAATTTAATCTCTTAATTGGAATAACTGAAAACCACTTTGACAAGCAGTCCAAGAATCAAAATTTGTTTTCTTTTAAGTCATAATAGATTGCTTTCTTAGATTGTCGTTCTGTACTGATTGTAATCAGTATTTGCAGGCTTTTCTGTTATCAAGTAAACTTCATTGTTGTTTCACTTATGTAAGAATTATTTTTGCATCTCATTTGGGCCAACAGCCTGAAATTAGGTGAGGAAAAATAAATCCAGTTCATTTTTTGTGGAGTGAATCCAGGGTTGAAAGTTTGAGCTTTAGCAAGTACAGAGTACCATGTTTATTAATAGAACAAGGCTACTAGGCCAGTAGTCTGAATGCTGAGCAACTGATCCATCTGTTCCCTAAAGTGTTGGTTCAGTTGTCCCTACCTGGTGTTTTCTGAGTGCACACATGTGTATCTTGTGTTTCTGGGTTTCTTTTAATGCAAATTTTTCTGCTGGCTAAAGAGGAGTTTGGATCCTCAGGTTTTTCTAAGCTTCTTCCATTCTAGATGGTGCAAGCTGGAGCTGAAAATCTTGGTGAATTAAAATGGTGGCTTGTTTGTTTTTTTCAAGGAGCTGGAGGACTCGAGTGGGTAAAAAAAAAGAAAAAGAGATTCATTTTGATAGTAAGCAAGCTGTGAAATTCCAAACAGGCTCTTCAAAATTCAGGATTCATGCTGTGCCCATTTGGGCTCTTGTGGTGTGTGCACAGAGCATGGGTGTTCTTCCCTGCAATCAGCAGATGCTGTTTGAAAGGAGTGTGCCCTTTGGTACTCACTGCAGGCAGAGTCTACTACACCAATACATCACTGAGGTCATGGATCCTTCAGAGAGGAAAAAGAAGGGTGACTAAGAAGAAGAAAAAATAAGGCATTAAGGTGAACGATAAAGAAGAACTCTTACAATAACAATTTTGAAGCTTTTGCTGGCTTTGTGGTTGAAAAGAGAGGGGTGTAAAATGAGAAGCTGGCTGCTGTTCATGAGCTGGTTACCTTGTGGGAGTTCAACTCTGAGAATTTTTCTTTCTCTCTCTCTGTTATTTTTGGGTTTGTTTTTTCACAAAGGAAAGTTTGCTGTGACACTGGTTTTGTCCAGCTTCCCAGTTTGGAGGTTGCTCTTTTAGTCCCTATTTTCACAGCTGTTGGAATGATTAGGCTGTAGATGTCAGAGAGAAAAGGAAATAGCAGTAAATCTTGTTTAATATATAGGCGCTTTAAAGCACCAAGTGTTTGTCCAAATGCTATTGTTCAATTCTTCCGATTTTGCTTTTTTTTCTCGGATACTTTGTCACGCTGCAGCCTGACTCTGTCCTTCCCCCCCCATTCCTCTTATCTTCCTTTGTATCTTGGATATGACAGTGACAGAACAGAGTAGGAAGTTTACTTTTATTCCCCAGTGGGTCTAACAGCTGGATCACGTGGAACAGCCTGTTTGTTCTCTGCTGCAGCTGTGACTTGTCCCCACAAACAGCAAACTGCCACCAGGAATCTGGAGATTTCACTGTTTACAAGCTGCTTGTCTCTCCTGCAGCTTCCTGTTTCTATTCTTCTGGTTCAGTGCCTATTTTTGGGTAAGGTACAGCTTGCATTTGCTTTGAAGCACCTTGAATGAATTATAGTGTGGTGTAACTGAATTAATTAGGTGTCTCTAAAGAGTCTGTGATTAAATTGCCAGTTATCTCAGGCTGGCATTACAGGATGCCTCTCTGTGTTTGGGACTATGTGAGCAAGCCTTTCTTTTCTCCATCTTTTTAAAAAGTGTATCACTGTGTTATTGTTCCAGTCATTGTGCTCTGGAAAATACCCACCTGTAGGGTTAATACAGCGGGGAATGGAGGGCGAGGAAAACCTGCCCTGCTTCAGATGTAGTACAGGTGGCTTTTTCTTCTTTTTTCCTGCAAGCTCACTTGTCTGCCCATCGCAGACAGCCTGCAGGTGGAATGGGAAGTGTTTTCCCAGGGTACACGTAATTCTGGTTGACCCCACATTATGCACATGTGTGGGAAAAGGAGCCGTGAAAAGTACCTGTGCGCCCTCTCTTTTTCCCCTAACAGGCCTTCCACTTTCAAATGCTTATTTTTAACACACGCTGATGCCTCTGGTTTCCCTGTGAGCCTGCTCATCTGTTACAGCTGTTAAAACCCCTGCTCCAAACACAAAATGTCAGTCACCCGTAACTGTCCATGGGCCTTGTTTGGGATGTGCACACTCAGACCTTTCAAGTTGTTCTTTTTAGGACTGGATTTCTTTTTTTTTTTTTAG
Organism: Regulus satrapa; assembly: GCA_013396955.1. Lineage (NCBI taxonomy): Eukaryota > Metazoa > Chordata > Aves > Passeriformes > Regulidae > Regulus > Regulus satrapa. The sequence goes on from VWZN01003869.1 coordinate 341,947, forward strand.
TATTTTTCTTGCTGCGTTGTTTGATTTTTCACATGTTTTTAGACCTCCATAGTAGTGATGTTTACAGAGGAACAATTGCAGCAGATGTTTATAGTTCAGTAATGGCTTGGACTTTGAATTTATAGTGAATAGCTGTATAAAATAGAATATATACATATATATATTATATATATAGCTATATTATATGGCTATATTTTTTGTTACTATATGAAATAACTTCAGAATTTCCCCCCCCTCCCTTTTTCCCCCCTAATTGACAGGATTTTTTGCCTGTCAATTGAAAGAATTGTTTGCCTTATGTCAAATTTCATCTTATATGTTAAGTTTTAACTATGGTCACTACCCTACTTAAGGTTCAAAATTACTTAGGGTTCAAACTTTCTTGAATATTTCCAGCTACCTGGTCTGGAAGCCTTGAGTTTTACTGTTCATTGTAATTATTTTGGTTTCTTCCAAACTGACTTTTCTGCAAATGTTTGTGTTTCTCTCTGGCTGTCTCTATTTCTAACCTGTTTTTATGAACTGACCAGAAAGAACCATGTATTTCTGTTTGCTCTAAATGAGCTGAGGTTCTCATGCCTTTTTTCACAACTATTACTCACTGATGAATGCTGGTTGCTTTGGTGACTGTGCTTCTTCTAACAGAGGTCTTCACTGAGTTGGCTTCAGGGCTCCTCCAGGTTTTTATTAAGAGTTGAGTTAATTTAGAAATAGCATAAATAAGTATCACTGTGCAGGTAAACCTGAAATGGGGGCTTATTAGTGCATGGGACTTACTAGTCAAAACAAATAGGACCAACAAGTGAGCAGTTTTTTGCCTTAACTTTTGGGGTGCTGCCTCCAAATCAGAAGGACTTCTCAATCCTATTTACAAAGCATGTAGAATTTGGTGGGAGTCTTTCTGGAAATTTCAAAGGTGCTTAGACCTGTGAGAATCCAGCCTGTACTGGTATACTACAGCCTATACTAAGGGATGCTTAGGCCTGACTTGGTATCCTTGATTATAGCATTGATGCCATTGTAAGCAGCAGTCCTTGCCTGGCAGTGGTGCAGAAGCTAGAATATTAGCAAGCTGCTGCTGTTTTTCCTTCATTTCTCTTAAGATTGGCAGATTTTCCAATTGTTGTTTTTTTGGTTTTTTTTGAACATGTTCCTCTCTTTAAACAATGAATATGAACTGGTCTTTGGGAAGTTGTGCCCTGTTCTCCAGAGGCATCTGTGGCCATGGTTCTGGCAATGGGGGGAGAGAACAGAGAAAACCAAAATGTTTGAAGAACAAAGAACATTTTTGTGTACTTCAGCCTTAGTGTTCTTCATGAGGTCTCTGAAATTACATGTTACTCATTAGACTTGTTCATCTGACTGCCTTCTCAAGACCCTTCCTTGTCTGCTCCCTGCTGTAGTGTGTAACCACTCTTTGTCTTGCACACCACCAGTACTGCCCATACACTTGTACTTGCCTGGTTTGGGAGCCTTTAATTCCTTTCAGTGTAAAGCTTTGCAGAGTGACAAAACCACAGCATTCAGATGCAGGGGGTGTTTCTTCAGGTACAGCCCCAGACTAAAAAACTATAATTACTAGAAACTACCTTCCCTTCAGTGTCTTGAGCTGTGATCTCCCCTAGAGCAAGTAGCCTTTAGCTATCTGCTGTAGCATTGAAGCTGTGCACACCTCCTCTCAAACCCAAGTCCTCATCTCATCGCTTGACTCCACGTGCAGAGTCATACCAAATCGGGAAAACAAGAGAAAGGATGGGCAAGAAAAACCATGCACCTTTAATCAAGTAGGTTTGATATTAAAACAAGTGTTTTTTGAGTTGCCTGGAGTTTCACACTCAAGGGAGGCTGTACGAAATTCAAATATATAGTTTAACTGTTTTGCAGTGTCTCTTTAACTGGTAACATCTCCTCTTCTCAAATTTTTGCCCCTGGCAGTCAATAAAACAAATTGAGGCTAATTGAATAGGAGCCATATGTGTGATAATTAATTGGGAATGTATTCTGATTCAGTGCTCTGTAGTTCCCTGCCGAGTTAAAGATGCATTCACAACTTCAATTCACTGAATCATTCTAAGAGGACAGAGTAAAGACAGAAGGGAGACATCAGAAAGGGAATGCATGCTGAGATCAGGAGGAACACAAGTAGAGATCAAAACCGTAAGTGGCATAAATGGAAAGGGAAAGGGGTGGGTGGGCAGAAAGGAAAAGGCATGCAATGGAATATCTGAGGGAGTTACCCCACAGACATGGGTAGGCAGGAACTCAGGCCTACAAAGGAGAAGAAATGAACATGATAGAGCAGGGCTTTTAAATATATATTTGGAAAGGAAGGAGGCGACAGGACATAATAGACAATAATGGATTCCAGTCAGAAATATGGCACATGTAATGATTCAAAATGGTATGTGGTTATACAGTGGCACTAAAGATTTATAATGCTGTTCATCTAATCCTTTGCTTCCAAATTATGTAAATCTAATAGGATCAAGTTAACTCATAAAATTTCTGTCATGTCAAATATCAGAAACTCCTTGAAATGGGTTGTCTGAATTTCCATAAGAATAAGTGTTCTCAGCAAGTGTTCATTCATTCACTTGGATAATGTAGATCACGTCCACTGTTGGATTTAACTGAATCAAACATTTAGGGGCAAGCTGAGGTTCCGAGTACTAAGCCTAAACCTTACATTCAAGGAAATGCTTGTTCAAGCCACTTTTGTCAAAATAAGAAAAGTGGTTAAGCTGAGATCCAGGAGGAGAGGTTCAGCAGGCGTAACCATTCTAACCAAGGTGATAAGACACGTTGTGCACAGGTAGCTGCAGGGAAAAGTTCCTGCTGCAGCATGCTTGGGCCTCGCTTGTCTCCTGATATACCAAGGTATGCACTGGACCCAGGTTGCCCTGGGGCTTGTAGGAGCAAAATGTAAACCATCTCTTCTTTCTGAGATGGTGCAAAATGCAGAATTGGGTCACCATTGTCACAGAGAATTGCCTCTGAAACTTTGTGATAGTTGGGAATGGGTAAACACTGGATGAAAGCTAGTGGAGGTTTGTTTTTTTCCTTTTAAGTCCTTTGACTAGCAGTGTTTGCTCTCAGAATATCAGACATGTTTTCAGTCTGAAGAGTACTGTAGAGAATACCAAGATGAATGCTGTAAATCATTAACATTCTCAACAGTCCTTGCAGTAAAAAAAAAAAAAAAAAACCACCAAACTGGAGGTATTAGTTATCTCTCTTTTAGATTGGATTTTGTGCATCTATACAGTAGCAGTAGATTTTAGTAGATCAGTAGCAGTAAGATTTTTTTTGTTGTTGTTGTTTTTCAGTGTAGTGTCACTGATGCTGCATTTGCACATTTGCAGCGCTGGAATGGCTTGATTAACTTCTGTTTTGCCTCCTTTCATCTTTTGGTGAGAAATAGGGATATGGAAAACCCTACAGTGAACTAAACAAGTATTTCTGATGCAGGCATTCTTCAAAAGACCAGTCTTTGTCTTAGCCTTGTATTTCCTCATGTTTTCTTGCTGTCTCTACCTTCTTAATTTTATTATTAAGCAGTCACATTGAGTCTGAAAGTAAGGATTAAAATATATTAAATAAATGCTATTTTAATATTGCACTGAAAAAGCATGAAAACACTGTTATCAGCAGTAAAAAATATCAAGAATGAATTCTGAAATGGCTTGTTATCCTTCCCTCCTTTTATGATGTTTAAATAGTGTTTCTCTCTTTGTGCGGCGTAAAGGAGAAAAACATCTTGGCAGCATTTGCTGAAGCAGTTCCCAATGTTTGTTTTGGTTTTGGTTTTTTTCTCTCCTATCTGTTCTCACTCTCTCTGCTGAAAACTTTGCCAGGATATTTCTCATCACCTCCTTTCTGCTCTCCAGCTCCTTGCAATTTCTCAGGCTTTTGCTGCTTTGCTCACAGGCCTATCAGTGCAGAGCTCAAATGAGTTAGTCCTGTGGAGCTCTTTGCCCAGGGCTGGGCATGGTGTAGTACCTTTCCTGTAATGTTTGTGTTGGCTCGTGATGGGAACAACAGAAGAATAACATTCACGTGTATTATTTCAGATACCCGTTCTTGTGTAATGTCATTAACAAATTTGCCTTTAAATTAAAAGCGCTTCTTTCAACTGCAGACAGTGAGGTCCAGCTGTGAAGCAGAGTCCTGTGCTAAGCCACATCCTTAGGGGAATGTCAGGATCCTGGCCTTTTTTACATCCTCAGGAGCACGCACAAAAAAACTCTGTGCTGTTGCATAATCTTTCCACTCATAAAGCTTCTCCTATTGTGTAGTAAATAATAATCTGAAGATAGCAATTAGATGTCTAAGTATGCTTTTTCTTTGAAAAGACAAGGGAAAAATTAAATAACACAAAAGCAGGAATATTGATGACATTTTAGTAAATCATTAGTGAGTATTTTAAAGTACACAGATGTTTAAATCACCTGGCTTACAAATAAGAGGTGAATTCCCCAGCTAAACCTTTGAATGTCTGAGGTGGGCTGTTTAACCTGTGTCTGGGCACTCAGCTTTTGATCTCAAGTTCACACCTCGCATTTTCATCCCCCTTGCTGCAGAAGTACAGAAACTTCAAGACAGGTGTTGGAATATTCCAAATAAACACGCTGAGTCATCTTAGCAGATGACTCTGGTTTTAACACCCACTTAAACAAACAACAGCAACAAGAAAACCAAACCAAAACCTCCAAAACGTTAAAAAAACAAACAAACCACAAAAAAACCTCAAACAAACCCAAGAAGCCTCAAAATCAGTTATAAAAACCTTTTTAAGAAAGTAAAGAAACTCTAAGAACAGGAAGCATTATTGATAATAATACCTTTCTGTGTTTTAAAAGTGTTGTCTTTAACAACTGGGATTTTTTATACCTCAGCCCTCCCCCAGTTTTCTAGTGCGCAATCAATGCCACTTTTTATTGTTGTTGGATTCAACAATGGCCCAGTCAGGGAAGGAGAGGAGGAAGAAAGGATAAAAAATAAAAATTGGAGTGAGTGATCAGGAAGGAGAAATGGCTTTCATTTTTAAGATATCTCTCTTTCTTAATGTGAATTAAACCCAAGTTGTATCTTCCATGCAGCTGCCCAGAAAACCTGGGCAGGGTCACGCATGAAGGGGCTGTCAGTCCTTGCTGTTAAAACCACACTGAAGCCATTGTGTCTTTTAGATGAAATTGATTTAAAACTTCTTCAGTATCCTTCCTCTCCCAGTTAATACCATTGTTTTTTACCTCTGGTGTCCTTCAAAGACTGATGGGTGCCTGCTTATTCTGCCATGTCATTCTCCTCCTGCCTCACATTGTTGACAACTTCTACTGTGTTTTTAATGCTAAGCCTTTGTTTATAGAGCCAGCAGTGTTAGGCATTCACATGAAAATACTGAGGATTTTTTTTTTCCAGATTCCCATGAATAATCATAGGGCTGCAGCACAGTTTAAGTTCCTCTCTTTTAAATTTGCCTGTTAGATGCCACCGAAGAGTGTATTAAAATTCATTGGACACAGACAAAGAGAAACTTTGGATCAACCCTAGAAAGGCATCTCTGCATCTCCCAGAGGGAAACTGCTTTTCTTTGTTTTGTTCTCTTTCAAAGTAGAGATCCTCTTCTACACAGCAGGAATCCTGGAAATCTTGAACTTGAGTTTTGGGGGAAAACTCAGCAGCAGTAGGGCAGATAGAACAGCTGGAATTTCATTTTGATCTTCTGGAAATAATGATTTATTTAGCATCACCAAATCAGCAATGATTTATTTATATTTTTCCTCAATTTACCTGATTCTCAGTATACTCTGCATATTTACCAGACTTCCTTAATCCCCCTCAGCCTTTTTTCTGTCTTTCTAAGGAAATTGGGAACTGAAGTGGGAGAAGAAAATCTTTCCAGGCAGTATGTTTGGGAAAAAGAATACAGGAAGTGACTTAATTTTTTTGCAAAAGGAAGCAATAGTTTTAATGACATGAACATGCTACACAAACCGGTGGGTTATCCTGGTGCCCATGTAAATAGGGAATTAAAAGATAATGAAATAGATATTTCAGGAACTAAGCAGGATGTTGGCTTTAAAATTGCTGAAGACTCAGCTGAAGACAGTCTAACACAATCAGTTTTTCTCTGGGGCAATTGCTGCAGGAACTGAACTTGGTTTGCATAGAATAATGCAATTCAGGAAGAAATTCAATTACTGAGCTAATTATCACATTGGATGAGTGGTAGCAACCAAATACAAAGCAAGAGGCCACTGGAGGAAAGCCCAAATCACCTACTAATCCCAAAAGTTCACAGTGAGAGGTCCAGGCAGAGAAGTAAATGTGTTGTTGGTTTGATTGTTAGGTGTAGTGGATTATGGTGTAATCCAATGCAAATTCCCATTGCCTTCAAGAAGATACAAACATAGTTTTGCTTACTCATAATTGTAGAAGACTTTTAATTGATTACCTGACAGCATTTATTCAACTAAGCCGAATTTCAGCATGGAAGTTTGCTTTATAAACTGTCTTTATTATCTTTGTCTTAAAAAATGAAATAAAATTTTACCTCATAATAGGTATATAAAGAGTTGAGTTTTTCTAGTAGTATCTAAAAGGGTAAATTCTTGTCTCATGTCCCAAGGCTCATGTTTTGGTTGCTTAAACAAAGCCTTAATGGAGCCTGGTTTGGTTTTGTTGGGGTTTCGTTGTTTGTGAGAGCTGTTTTGTTTCCTTCCCTTTTTCCCAGTCAGGCTGCATCATCTGTCTTAGAGTGTCCCAAAGCACTTGTAATTTTTCCTGATTGTTTCATGCATCTTTCTGTCAAAGCAAAAATTAGAGGGGAAGGGAAAGAAATAGATGCAGAGCTGCATGTTGGGCAAAGGATTCCTGTTTATTATAGATTCAAATTTTCTGAAGTATTGGTTGCTCAGTATGCCTCCAGAACAGAAATGGTAAGAAATTGGGGTAATGAATAGTATTAACTCTTACCTTACACGACCACAATGATTTAAGAGAGACTGAAAGTTAATAAAGCATCTCATAATCTTAAAATATATGCATTTCAAAATCAGCAGTGCTTCTCTGCTGAGAATAGAAAATTGATTCAATTCCACAACCTGATGTTTATGCTTATTCTTGCATATGCAGGTGGATATATATATATCAGGGTGGAAGAATTCTGACAACCTTTTTAAAGTAAAATGATTCTTTATATCCTGAACTGCTCTGAAGGCCCTTCCCCCCATTGCCATTTTCTGCTGAATAGGAAATTATAATTGCAGTTAAAATGAGCTGAGCCAACCAGAAGCAGGAAGATAAATACCTCAAATAAAATGTTAATCTATGTAGATAATATACTAATATTAATTGCAAATAATTTTAATTAATACTTATTTTCTCAATTGTACTTTTTGCAAAGTAGAGAACATGCATTATAAGGAAAAAAAAAATTTGCTTTTGCTAGGAGGTAGAAGCAAATTTCTGGGCCCTGCGCCTCCCCAGGCACAGTCCCGCCCAGCCGTGCCAGTCTCACTGCAGTCCCCCCAAGGACAAAATGAGGGCCACACCTGGGGTGTCTCCATTGGATCCCATGCCGGGGAAAGTGGTGCTGTGGCTCTTCTCCCCTGTGCTTGCAGGCCTTCCTAGAGATGTGACCCTTGCCACTGTCTCACATAACCCTACTCAGGCTATTGTTTGGGCCTTTTCCTGGTTTTGCTTAAGTCTCATTTTCCAAGGAACGCAAGCACATATTTGCATATTTGATAGATGGGTCTTCTCTTAAGGCTAGTAATGGAGGACAATATTCTTTATTAAGTTTCCTGAAATCCTTATATACCCATGCCAGAGCAGTATTTCAGGGAAATTGATGTTTACTGTAGCCTTTTTATTAGCCAGAGTTCCACTTTTGCCCCTAGTATCCCTGGGTGCTTGGGAGATGCTTTGGATTTGGTGTTGAGTATCCCTGCTCACCACAACAATCATTCTCTTCTGTTTAACACGTGCTAGCCCACAGTGATTTACTCATTTCTTATATTCCAATTTTAATAGTGTCTTTTATTACAGGTAGTAATAAAAGCTCAATCCAATCTACCTTTTTAGTTGCTTTCTCTTTTGTAATAATTTTTCCTGTGTTGTTTTTATTCCACTGCTACAGTGGAAATACTGAATAGGGAATGTGCCATTCCTAAGGGTGGCAAGGGTTAGTGCCTATATGAACTAAGACCCTCTAATTTACTTTTTTTCAAGCAGTAAGAATGACCAGGGACTCTTCTGTTGCTGCCTAGCTAAATATGAAACTAAGTTAAGTATTTTTGTATTGTTGTTTCTCCTTAGATGGTGCACACCCACAGAAATGTTTTCACCCAAAGAAAACTCCTTGAGTCCAGCTCTCTCCCTTAAGGCTTAGAAGGAAAGGAAGACTGATTAAATATTCTTTCTATTCACTGTTTTGGTGGCACCTGGCTGATCTGTTTCTGGAGCCAGTTCAGTTATTTAAGTACATAGCGTCATGTCAGATGCCGAATTCTGAATGGACTGTGCCCCACAAGAAGGAAAAGGGGAAGAAAGAGTGTGCTGAAATAAGCTAAAATATAAATAACAGTACTGATTTGAAATAACGATATATGCCTGATGAATGGATTAGTGTGAACTGCCTAATTATATAAACACTTTTATATAAATATATTTTATTATATAAAATGAAGAGATGTGTTAAGAAAAAAAAGTGAGGACTGTTTATTTTTTAAAAAGAATTAGCTGTAAACATGTCTTAATTTCCAGCACCAAAAGATCAGACCATTCCAACACCAGACTGGCAATTCAGATTGAAAAGGACGCAGGTATGGCCTGGGACTTTGGGTGTCTTGCTTGATTTGCAAAATGTGATGTATTTACACTAGTGAGGCTTTTCTGGGAAAGCTGAAGAGATGCAAAGGGTTTAAATGTTGTGTGTACAAAGCAGAGCATGTGGTGCATTAGTCAACACTTCTCAGTGCCCGGTGGGACAGAGCCCTTTTTGAGGAGAACAGATTCCAGTGTCACATGCCAAAATCCCATCCCAGTGAGAAGAGGCCAAGGTTTAATATATGGGTCTTTTAACTTTAATGTTCTGTGGCAAATTTTATCTTGCCACAGAGATGGCCGGGGTTGTATTGTAGAGTTAGAAGTTTACATTTTAATTGTTGCTGGCTTGCCCCCCACACCCTTTTTATCATTATCCATTACATCAGTAAAATGAACACATAAACATGAACAAATACTCATCTTCAAGCAGAAATTGATTAAATCCAGGGTGTCCAGGAGGGCAAGAGAGATGTTCATAGTTTGAAGCATGAACAATGCTTTTTAAATTATCTATCATTTAAGGCAAGGGAGCTAAGATTTTTCCCAAGACCATTTTGTCATCTGATAACAATGACCTTTAGCATTATTACATATGCTAATTCATTAATTATGGTTTAAACCCTCTAGCTCAAGAAAAGCATTCTTTTTGTGTACGTACTTAAAAGACTCATTTTATGACTTGCTCAAATTTTGATCAAATTACACTCCAGGAGGTGCACAGGTGAGTGTGTCTGTGGATGGACATGGGCACACGTGGGCAAACATACCAGAGCTGGGTGCGTAATGGCTACGGGCCCAAAAAGCAGTGTAGTTACAGGCCCTTTCCTCCTCTGGTATCAAGGAGCAATTTGTAGGGAAAGACATAGCCTCTGCTAGCTTGATCTTCTGGATTTCTTCTCCTCCATATTAAATTGCCTCCTTAATGTGCACAAACATAAAAATGCATGGCTGCCAGTACATCCGTGTCTGCCTACACTCCCATGCATACAAATACACCTACAAGATGTTGGTTTGGTATTGTTGGTATGTGTATTTGTGCACTGGCATTTTAAGAGTATGGAAGGTGGAACACTGGACTCTACAGAAGAGGAAAGCAGCTCTCATGTCAAGCATATTTGTGTAAAAGAGTACAAGCACAGGACAACACTACATTGGATTGATTATGTGGCACCTTGATAGCATTTGTGAAGGGTTCAGTCCCTTTCACAAGTCACCATCATAAAGTGCTCCTTTTAATACAGTTAAAGGCCATAGATCTTTGATTATACTTCTAGATTGTGGGGTGTTTTTCACCTGGGCATTGGGTCCAAACAATGTGTAATTGAGGAGCTACTGGTTTTAATTTAGTTAGCAATTCTGGTGATGAATGTTTCATGCATACTCAGTAGACTCTTTTAAAGTAAGTATCCTCATCTTAAGTACCAAGAAATTCTTCATGGACAAAGCCTTGAAAAATTCCTGGAGGACTAAAAGAAAAAAAGAAAATTATTGGTAGATATGTGACCAAAGTATTTAAAAATCCCAGGGAAAACATGCAAATTTAACTGCATGTACTAAAGTAATAATGATGTCTTATTTCTTTACATTAAAAATAGTATATAAATATTAGCTTAGCATTACAGAAATTTTTAGTGGAGTGAAGAAATTCTTATGGTTGTAAATCATGGAGGTTATTTGATTGAGTCTGAAACATGTGTTATCACTAATGTGATGTTTATTTACAATATTGCTCATATTAGCCTGATTCTTTGAAAGGGGTACTTAGGAAATGTAGATTGTATGAAGTATGAGGAAGATATTATCTAGCTAGAGGAAGATTATTTAAGTAGGAATGAAAAAGAACATAAAATTTAATGTAGAATGGCTTTGTATGGTTTATTGATTTTTTACAAATGTGTGCTGCTCTGGTTGTAGGAAATGATGACAATAATCTCAACTCCATTTTTTATGAGCATTTGACAAGATCTCTGCAGGAGTCTCTTTGTGGAGATTTGATCCTGGGCCGCTGGGGAAACTACAACACGGGAGACTGTTTTATTCTGGCATCGGATTATTTAAATGCCTTTGTGCACTTGATCGAAATTGGAAATGGCCTTGTCACCTTTCAGCTCAGAGGGCTCGAATTTCGAGGTAAGGGTCCATGACGATTTAAATAGCAACAAAACCAGCAATAAATTCTGTCTGTCTTTTTAATCTGTCACAACTCTATAGTAGGATATAGAGTTTGAGGACTTTTCTCTTTCTACAGATTCTTGTCTGTGTGAAAGCTTGGTAGTTCTTTGTATCATTATATGAATGTTGTTTTGAAATCTAGCTGTTAAGAAATTTGGAGCAATGTTCTGAATTATCATAAGACTTTCAGAAAGAAGGCTACTTAAGTGGTTTACTTGGTTCACAGATCTTTTGAGTAACCTTAATTATGTTTTCAGATTATTTATTTTCCTCCATAACTATGAAAATTGGAATTGTTCTTGAAATTGTTCAACCCAGAAAACCTTGGCTTAGGAAAACAAAACAAACAACAAAAAAAGAAAAAAAAAAACAAAAAAAAACAAAAAGAAGATTCCTTCCATGGAAAATACCTTGTGACAAGGTGCTGAGATGGTCTCTGTCACACTAGAATGGCAAAGTGTAATCAGGGTGACTTTTCAACAAGGTTGAGTGTGAGAAAATAAGTGACAGACTGGCTCTTTGAATGCACTTAAGTGTGTGGGAGGATTAGACTAGGAAATAATGTGTGGGCTCAAGTCCTGACTCCGTGACAGACTCCATGTAGGATGTTGAACAGGTTGTGGTGAGTGCCTCATGTTCACTTTCCTTCCTGTGTAGTGGGGATGAAGATAACACTCTTGTGTCCTCAGCAAAGTTATGTGTAAAGAAAACTGTGTAAAGTAAATGCCTGGAACACCTTGGTATTGTAGTACCTGATGAGGTGCCTATTCAGAACAAATGCATATTGTAAGGAAAAACAGCTGGAAAGGAAGAAAGATAATTTGTTTATCAGCCTTTTTATTTCTTGTTGATGATGATGATTATTGAGGAATACATGGTCATGCATGTGTGGCTCTAGGTGTGCTTCAGCTTCCAAGACAACCTGTGCAAGTATTCTTGTATTCATCTTCTCTGTGGGTGCTCCCAAGGTGAGCAGTGGTGTTGCTGTGTCAGGCATAGGTACTTGCATTGTAGCTTCCAAAATTCATCTTTGCTGATCATCCTTTTGTGTTAAAATAGTTCAGTAAAATTGTTCTGTTTGAAACAACAGAAGAAAGAAATCTCCTTTCCACTCAAATTACAGGAGTTTTGTGAGGTGTTTTTTCTTTTTCTTTGTGGAGTTGCCCCTTGCTGCTGGGTCCCTCTCTCTTGTCGCCATTGCCAGGCAGTAGAAGTAAAGTAAATATTGGAAACAGTTCAAAGCATGAACATCCTCATGAGAGGATGCTCAATCCATGTGCTAACTGGATAAAAGATCAGGGGCCTAGCAGACAGGCATAATAAACTGGAAACAACTGGATAATTTTGTAGCAAAGTGGTTTGGGAAGACTTTCTTTGGCATTGAGCCAGAATCAGTCACAGCCAGCAAGTGTCATATGGCATTTGGATCTGAGACCACAGCTCAAAAACTGCAGTGTGCCACCTGTCGAGTGTATTCCCTGAAATCAGTTTAAGTAATTAAATGTATCTGAAAATTGACCTTTCCATGCAGATTGCCTAATGCTATTAAGCATTAGTTAACTATAGTTAATACTGTTTTACTTTGTGAATAGATCCAGCATGTCTGCCAGCTGCAGGTCTTTAAATTCAGCTGGGGCTGAGCCCCACAGTCTCTCATGTCTTTCACAGACTGCTGTTGAGAGCCAGCTGAGCTCTCAAGAGGAATATCCTTTTTCCGAGACTTTCTTGCACTCCTCATGGGGGAGGCTGGCATCCTGCAAAGCAGCAGCTCTCTGTTACCTGGGTCTTTGATGGACCAAGAGAGCAGCAGCAAACTGAACTGGAAAGTAATGCCAGCTACTGGAGGTGGAGAGGAATGGGGAAATGGTGGTTTTACCTAAATTATCTCATCCTCAGTACAAATCTACTTCCCTATGCCTCTTCACCCTTAGAGTGTCACTGGGGGAAGGGATTGTTCAATAATAAAGGAGGAAGTATTTGGAAATGGGAGAGAAATGGACTCCCTACTTTCTCTGAACACACTGGGTAATCCTATTCCAAGAACAAGACAATTTTTTTTATTATTTTGTGTGCTCACAAACATGGTATATAAAGAATTTTTCTCTGGTTTTCAGAGTATTTGGTTGAGAAGTTGTTATGGGAACAGAAACTAGAACTGTGGGTATTGGTATTGTGTTGTTTGGCCTGGAACAGAGAAGCTGTGTAGGATTGAATAAAGGAACTTATCTGAGACAAGACCAGCTCAAACATGCAACATTTGCTATGCCATGTGAGAGCTGAACCCCACTGGACTGTGCAGAATAAGTGCCAGAGAAATCACACAAATTACAAGCCTGCTTAAGGATGGAGTAGGAGAAGCAAAGGAGCCCAGAGGGAAACTAAGCACAAGCCAGATAAGTATGCCTGGATCTGCCTGATGCAGAGTATAACAAAAGCCTCATGGACACCAAAATAGGAGCAGATAATCTGCTGTGTGCCCAGTGGAGAGTTGCTGGGGTGATGTGCTTTAGATAAACTATGATGCAGAACTGCTCCCTTCCTGTCAGTGGTTTGGTCCTTCTGCCAGCAAGGAGCTGGGCTGCTCTGGTGGGCTGCAGGCCACAGGGTACCCAGGCACTAGGCTGAGTAAAAGGCACCGGAGGGGCTGACCTGAATGCAGTTCATAAGGGGATGAACCAAGGCTGTTCAAAGGAAGTTGTGTGAAATTCTGCCTTGGAAGGCATTCTCTGCTCCTTCCTTTGAACAGGATTGCTGCCTGCAGGGCAGGAAGGTAGAGCAGGCTTCCACCAAGCAGCACCAAGAGGCATCTCCTGTGTGGACTGGGCACATTCTTCTCCATTTCAAATCTTGCAAAGGGCTGGTGAATACAGCCTGAATACTGAATACAGTAGGATTTTTTTTCTGCAGAAGTTAGAGAGTGTATGGAACTGCCCTGGAAGAAGCTGATGGTTTGCAGAGTCAAGTGGCAGATATTAAGCACCAGACTCTGCTTTGGGCATCCTGCATTCCTATTTTTAGTTGTCTGGTCATGCACTGTTTCTAACAGGAGACCCTAATTCCTTTCATTGTACAGAATGGTTTCCCACAAGGGAGAGAAAAGAGCTAGAGGAGGAACTTATAATCTGTAATTTCTGAGTTTTGGCTGCTTAACTTCAATTTCAAACAAGTAATTTTAATTGAGGGCCCCAAAAATCTGCTGTTCCTTAAATAGGAAATCTGTGTTTGCTTTGGAAATTAGTGAATCACAACAGTGTTCTCTGTGACTGTTTTCTGTTTATGACTAAACCAAAAGCAATATTTGTTTTGTGGAGCTCAGGATTTTCCTACGGGTGTTTCTCATTGTGGTAGCTGAAAGGCTGTGCTGGCAATACTGGTAGTGCTCTAAGAAGGAGTCACAGAACCTTCTGAATTTAGGTGTACTGTAGCAGGAGGTACTTGCTGTCTCCCCAGTTTGCAGTCCATCCTCATTGAGATTTGCAATTGTAAGTGACTGATCCCAGATGTCTTTCTAACTGTTTGTAATAGAAGCATTTGTCTCAGCTTTTAAAGTGAAAAAAAAAAAAAAAAAAACAAAAAAAACCCCCAAAAAGACCCCAAAACAAAACAAAAAAACCCCCCAAACAAAAAAAAAAAACCAAAAAAAACAAAACCAAAAAACCCACAAAAACACACACAACCAAACGCCTGCAGGCAGCATAAGAAGGTACAGACCTGAGCAGACTGAAAGAAGAGAGTCAGCAAATCTGGGATTCCTTTCATCTGCCTTTAGTCCTATTCGTATTAAACACCTTGGATGAAGTTTTTCACTCTCCCATTCTATGGACAGAGAGAGCGTGTGCCTCCATTGTGTCATTTATCCTGAGTGTAAGGCAGAGGGGAGGCTCAAGACCTCCAGGCATGGATGGGAAATGCCCAGCTCCTCCTTTATGGACAGCAAAGAGAAGGTAGAAATGAGCTGAAGCCGGAACACTTCCAAGGAGCTGCACAGTGGTGGGGGGGAGTTGAGTCATTAACTTAACTCTGCTGTGTGTGTTGGACCACAGAGGAATGCTAAAAGTAGCCTGCCAGAAGAAATACGTAACATATCATTTAATTTGAAAGGAAGAGATGGGAAAACCCAGTCAGGGAACAAGCAGAAACAATGTCAACCCTCTCACGAGTTCCCTGTAGAACAAGGGAGTTTGTAAAATATTTTCCTGTTTAGTCTGTGTGTCTACAAAGTGTCTTTTGGAGAATATTCATTTAGGCATTGCATTACATGTGTAGAAACTACTTACTGATGGTGTTGCTGAAGCCTTCAGGAGCTGTTTTCTAACTCCTACACAGCATTCATCAGTCATTTAACAAACTTCTAAATCTCTGCTGTGATTTTTTTGTTACTGCATGTTGCACGTGCAATATTCATGCTTCACTTGGAACTTCATTAGATGGATCAAGGCAAGAAGAGCAGATGTAGCTGTACACAGTGGCAGGCAGCTGTGGCAGCAGGATGGCATTGCCTGTGGGGCTCTCTCTGTGCTAGCTAGCTTAATTCCCACGCAAAATGGTGTATGAAAGCAGCCAGTTCAGGCTGTGTGCTCTAGGCACGGTGGAGATGTCTAATAAGGACAGTTACTCATTTCTGCAGCATGTGTATGGTGCATAGTTTTATAACAGTAGAAAGTACATTAGCAGTGTAAGGAATATTTGTTTGTGTTTAATTTTTGTGTCTGAAGGCTCTGTAGCACTAAGAAGAATCATTCTTTAAAGAGTGATTTTAACTTTTACTTTTTTAGAAATCACTTCTTGCTGTTGGGAAATAAAAGTGCCCATGCTCATGTTTTTCCTGAGACCACACTTGGAGTGGGTTCAATGTATGTGCCAGAACACTGAAAGGTATTGATAAAGTACAAAGAGTTCAGAGAAAACCAGCATTTTTTACACATCCCTTGGGAGAAAAGGTTAAAAACCAAAAGTGCAGTGTTTGTGGGAATGAACAAAGACTGAAAGACACAATTCTTGGGAATACTATAAACATGAACAGAAAGGAAATAAAGGGTTTTCTTTCATCTTGGTGATTTAATTGGGAAGAATAGCATGAAACAGGGAAGAGGATACTTTATGTTAAATGCAGGAAATCTGTGATCTATAAGCTTTTCTAAGTGTACAGTGATGCTCCAACAGTGGAAGCCATCTATAATTTTCAAATAGGCTTGGAATAGTGTCTGTTGCACATATTAGAATTTTTTTTTATGTCTTTTTTCCTTTTTCACAATTTAATGTATATTTATGGGTGCACTGGAGAACACTTCTAGAAAGAAGGAAAATGTTAAATGCAGTGCAACCTTTTTACTGAAAAAGTATCTTTGCCAAAACCAAAATATTGCATCTTGCATTGCACTGCAAAAGATGTGACATGAGAAGTTTTTGTGGTATTTCGTAGCTGCAAGTTTAATAACAAACATCTTTGGAGAATGCTACCTCCACGTGGCCTTTCTTGATGTGTCTCTATGGGCCAAGAAAAGGAAAGGTTTCCGAGGAGAGGGGATGCCTGTTATTATAGCAACTCATCTGATTTTAAAACCACATTTTTTTCAGACATACAAGCACCTGAAAGCTAAACCATAGTTTCATACCTAACAGATTTGATGCACGAGGAATTGATACTGTTTATGTGCTGAAATTTTTCTTTGAAACAAGCTGAGACTATCAGAATCTATAAAATACTGTTCTTTATCCCAGTTTCACAATGAAAAGAGCAGGAAGGAGCAAAAAAAGTTGCAGGTTTCCAAAATGTATCTAATTCTGAGGTTCATGACTTTCCTTTTGTGACCTCAGTTCACTCTTCTTTGAAGTATTTGGGTTTTTCTGTTTCTAGAACCATATCTGATACATGATTCAGTAGAGGATGGCCTTCCAATGGCTATAATTATGCTCACTGTGCTTTTTTTTTTGTGTCATTACTTACTGCTTGTTAAACTGTTCTTCTGGGCAGAAAAGAAATGCTGCTTGAGAAGGATCTTTATCCATCAGAATTTGGGAATACTTGGACATGCAACATAAGCTTGTAGAAGCAGAGCCAGATAATTCCACTGAAATGCATTTATTTGTAAAACATCCTTGTGCTTGTGCTTTGCCAAACAAATGGTGGGCAACCAGGCATTTTTGTGGAGTCATCTGTGAAGAGACCTCTGCATGAATTAGGAAAGGAGCTAACCTGGGCATGAGCCCTTTCTGTGTAGATTAACACCCTGGTTGCTTATTTGTCAGCAATCCTTAGTGCTCAAGCTGTTGCTACCTTCAGGTACAATAATTAGTCCCTGTTCTGGATGTGTTGTTAAACTGAAAACTGCTCCTAGAATACTTCTAGTATGTGGCTGTGTAATAGATTTTTTTCTTTCTAGCCCCTCAGAGCTTAGAAAGTGCTTTTCACTCCCTAAGTTTTCAAAATGGAAAACAAAAGCACACTATGGTTTCAGCCTTTAATTCTAGAGGACTGGGGGACCATTCAGTTAGGTGTATTTTATCCTCTTGAAGCAATATTAGTCTTCAGTTTCAGTTTTCTCATTTCCATTTAGGTCAAATCATTCTGTCAGGGTACAAATCTATCCTCAAATCCTGATGTGTCAGGAAAATACAAAGAGCTCCAAGTTCTTACCTGGGCTTTCTCCTGAGCTCATATAGGATGACCTTGCTTTGTTCAGCTGGCACATGTTTTTTACATTGATGGATTTTTGGCAACTCTCCAGTGCTAGATATCTTACAAATGAATTGGTCACATCTTTACTAGCAAGGGTCAGAGTGAATGACTAAACTTCAGTGAACCGCATGAGATTATTTTCCTTCTACTGCAGAAAGACATGTAAAAAAAATGTTTTCCCTCAGATTTTGAAATGACTAATTACTAGTGAAAACATTTTCCTGTATTTTAATATTTAATGGTACTACACTTAATTATATTGCAGAAGTGAAGTGCACGTTCTATTCCCTGCTCTTTGGTTTTATGAATAATTCTCTCAGAGTTGCTTGAACTTGCTAATTTTTGAGAAGCAATATAAAAATTGTCATTTAAATCATCAGCTTATAGCACATACAAAAAAGTCCAGGGCCAGCCCTCTGTAAAAGACAACCACAAATTCTTGACTTCATTTACTGTGTCCTGTCCCTTCTGGCTCAATGCATAAAGCTGAGCATTGCTCTTAGTCTCTGTGGTGCCAGTGTCTGGAGAAATGAACCAAAAAGGATTGATGTGTGCTCTGGCAAATGAAATTTTACAGTAAAATGCCAATTTAGCATTGAAATCCAGCCAGTGCATTAAGGACTAAAGCGAGGCTTCATTAAAGACGAGAGGAAATTACTGGCAGTTAGTTCTAGAACTGATTGCAGGACCTGGGAGGGGACCAACATGTACTTGAGCATGAAGCCTGAATGTTGTCTTTATAGACTTAAGTCCTTTTACCAGATGTTGTTTGGAAACACTGATCAGCAGGAATGAGGATTTGGTGTTTTGTCAGAGCACTGGCCATGGCTCAGGTTACACTTTTAAGCTTCAGAGGGACACCCCAGAGGCTGCACAAGCAGTGAAGATACCAGATCCCCAAGGTGGTAGTGCCCAAATCCATCAAACAGCTTTTGTTAATCACGTACCTGTTTGCCAGATGTTGAAGAGCACATCCCAAATTTCATTGTTTGGAATAAATCCATAAAAATATTACAATAGAAATACTAATAAATTAAATGTATAGCAATAAAACCTATATATTCTTATTTATAATAATATTATAAATAAATTAATAGAAAGATTGTTGGTAATAAGTCCATAAAAGACCACATGAACTTGTTTGGTTGTTTTTCGTGGCTTTTGTTATAACACACAGTTCCTCTTAGAATTACTCTTGCTCTTCAAGTTCAACATTGATTGCACCCCCTGTAGTATAATTCTAACTCTAGCTGATTAAAATTACCTAGCAAAGACAACTTGGAGGCATTTCAACTTGTAGAATTAGCTTAGAATGCAAATAATGTTCTGGCATCATCTCCTGTTTGTTATGCATGTGATAACAGTTTCCTTTAAACATTGAGGGTCTCTTGAATTCACCTTTTTTTTTGCCTTGCCAGCCTCCTTGGGCCTGTATTTTACAAAATATATCCCCTAAGCAAACTAGTAATTACAGAAACTGCAGTAATAATATTTGGCATTCATTGAAAGAGGTAATACAGAAAGTAAAGCCTTCCATAGAAATAAAATTTGATATTTCCATACCAAAGGAAAAAAAATAATCGTTACATAAACTAAGCAAAGGCATCTTTAAATCCTGTTGTTGTAGAGGGATTAGGGACAGTTGTTCATTGTGTTTTTCATTTTTTGTCACTTGCAATAATTGGCAATACCTAATTTTGCACCTGGGATGAAGATGTATCTTCTCTTAAATTCAGTGTAATACTGAAAGACCTTTAAATTTCAAAAAATAAACATAACAGTGATAGTAACAGCACCAGCATGGAGTACTCTTTTCAAGCAATGTACAAAGGAATGTTTTTCCTACTTCAGTTCGAGTACAATGTCTTCTGACTTGATTTTACAGAAGCATTTGCTGACCCAGAGCAGTTCTTGGGTTTTTTTGCTGTTGAGCAATAAGTGTTAATTCATGTAGAAATTGGTGAAATATGAAGCAGAAGCAGTCCAGTTCATGTCCAGTCCTGCTGGAAATGTCAGCCTAATCGGTCATGTTTTGTACTTGGCAGTACTGAAAGGCAAGATGTTTATATTTGGATGACTTGAAGACTTTTAATAATTTTTCATATTGTATATCCCTGAAGTCTAAGGAGGAATGCATATCAGTGTGTGAGCAACACTGGGTTCACAGTGTAAATTTTCATTCATGGCAAGCTGAACAAAAACCACTGGAATTTACTGAATCTTTTTCCTCCATCTCTGAGGGCTATGATCCTTTTTTTTTCTCACACACTTCCTTCAAATTTTTCAATTCTTTTTTACTTGTATATTTTGCTTGCTGCACACATTTTAGCAGATGCAAAGGCAAAAAAAAAATGATAACCCATACTTTATCATATTTTGTTGTATTTTGAAAGATTTTTCTTAGTGAGGAGAAGGGAATATTCTAGATTCTATTTCTCTTGATACAAACTGAAGGTCACAAGTTGCTGACCAAAAAGTTGTGTGTGATGGGACTGGAACAGACAGTCAAGGGCACAGCAGTTGTCATCATGCTCCACAAAAAGGCCTTTGGGATGCTCTAGGCTTTCTTTGGAGATGCTGGCATTCTGCAGGGAATTGAAGCTGGCACTGTGTTCTCTCCTGGCTGAATGGTCAGGTGATGAGCACAGCCGAATTCTTTTCCCATTTACAGTGACACAACAGGTCTGTTGGTCCGGGTGGCAGGGAGCTGTTGAACTGCAGTGCAGTGTCTCACATCTTCCTCTCCTGTTGAGTCTGTTTAGAAGTTGGAGTCAGCACTCTGTGGGGTGATACTGAACCTCTGGCAGAAGGCCTGTGCAAGGTGTGTAATTTGCATCACAGGAGATGCCCTTGAAAGATGGTTTATATGCGAAGTCAGTGGGGAGTAAGTTCTGCAACAGCCTGTAGAGACTAAATTTTTAAACAGAATTATTCATCAAGAACATAAAGCTTAGGTATTTTGAGAATATTGGGGGGAGCACATTGGTGTCAGCCTTGGTTTTTATTAGTAGTGCCCTACATGGTATAGAAACTGCCTTCACACATTTCAAATCCACAAGGGCTCGGCTTGACCATCTAGTGTGCACAGCACAGGCTGAAAATGCCAAGTCTGCATTATTTCTTCTGCATCTGCTTCATGACTTCTTTTTGAGGTAGCATATCCTTTTTAGAAAAATTTGCTCTACTTTGATCTAATGCCTGTGTAATAGACTAATTAGAAAGCTGTTCTATTCTTGTGATGTACTGCCACTACTGCTGTTCATTAGAGGTATTTGATCCAGAGTAGCTTTTACTCCAGTGGGAGAGAGAATAACCTGGTAGATGTTATTTTTGGAACCTGCTTTCCAAGATAGTTTGCTAAAACCCAGATTTTACAAGTGCTCTGACACACTAAAACCTTTCTTTGGGTCCAGTGTGTTAGTTGAAAAAGCAGACTGAGACTTGGATCAATTTGCTTAATGTGCCTTATGGAGCAAGACTCTTTAGTGTTGCTTCCTGGCAAGTTTTTATGAAGGCAGAAGCTGTGGTCTGTAGTTTAGCTCAGCTCAGAACCCATTAGAACTAGAACATTAGATCAGGCCCTTTTGGCCTTTATAGGTACAGCAGTAAATGTACGGCCCTTCATTTGTTTGCTGCTGCACATGGCTCAATTAGCACATTGAGTTTGTTGCCGTAGCTCGTTCTTTCAGATTTTTGCTGAGTGCATACAACCTTCAAACATCCTTTGAATGTGAGCTTGCAAGACGTCCTTTGTTTCCTCCTCCCCCAATAACTGGCAGCACACTCTCTTTTTCTCGCTGCCAAGGGACATACTGCCAGCAGAGAGAAGTGGAAGCTATAACAGAAGGGGATGAAGACAACGAAGGCTGCTGCTGTTGTAAGCCTGGGCACTTGCCTCACCTGCTGTCCTGTAATGCAGCCTTCAACCTGCGCTGGCTGACGTGGGAGATCACACGAACCCAGTACATCCTGGAGGGGTACAGCATCATTGACAACAACGCTGCCACAATGCTGCAAGTGTTTGATCTGCGCAGAATCCTCATCAGATACTATATCAAGGTAAACTCTTGGGTAAAGTGCACTTTGTTCACCGACGGGGTTGTCAAATAGAATGAATGCTGTTTGTCTACAGAAGAAAGAGCACTTGAAGTTTTTTGCCTTTTCTTTATCCATCTGCACTAGAGTCTGGCAGTCAGACTGACTTGATGTTAGATCATAACACCACAGAATCATTTGGTTTGATCTTAAAATCATCCAGTCCAAACCAATCTCATATGGCAGGGACACCTTCAACTGGAATAATTAATTCATGTCTCACTTTGCTAAATTTAATTCTGATCACTTATACTTACAGTTAGTACAGAAAATAGCAGGCATGCTTCAGTGGAGATCAAGAAGGTGAGTTACCATCCTGTAGTGATGAAGTCAGGTGAAGTGTTCTTACTTATGTTCTTACAACACTTCACTAACAGTTTGTTATTACGTCTTGCCTTGGCCTTTCCACTGTTTCTTTTCTTCTTCTTCTTTTTNTTTTTTTTTTTTGAGAAAGAAAAGAAAGGTATTAACAAGCATAAAGTTCTTGGGAAATTTTTGAAGAGCTGTTTCTCAAACGTACTTTTTTAGTAGTGCAAACTCCCTTCTTACCTTCTGTTTTACACATATACCACAACACATTTGAAGTTGGTTTATTCCATTCATTTACACCACTTCTATATTTGCATTGTTATTAAAATGACAATAACAACACAGATACTAATTTGTTGAAATAATTTAACCTTATAAGTCTAGCAAGACATCCTCATCCTCTGCGAAAACAATTCCCAATCCAGTGAATAAAGAATTTGTTGAGTTTTATAGTTTTCTACTGAAACAGCAAGAGCCAAGTGCTGCTTTCTATGCTGCTGGTACTACCATGAAGCCAGTTGCTAAAGCTCCAAACAATCCCTGACATCTCCTTTCTACTAACATCTCTGCAACTGTAAAAAATCTGTCAACTTCAGAGAGAGACCTGTTGAAAATAAGTTAATCACCATTTTTTGCAAATGAACTAATGTTGTAAAAACAAGCTCACTGCCTTATGAAGATGCTTTGATCATGCAGTTGATTACTTCTGGGATTTCATAAATAATTTTGCAGCAGCCTGGTAACCAACTGGTTTTGTTTAATAAACTAATTAGAAATAAAACTGCATGTGAGCATGATTTTTTCATTTTACAAGTGAGGTTTGTGACTATAAATTATTTTAAAGCAATGTAACTAAGCTAAAAAAAAAAAAAAAAAAAAAAACCAACAAACAACTCTTCTTAATGAGTATGTTGGTGCTTTGCTTTGCTTTACTTTAAAAGGTAACCTGAATAACTGGAACATAAACTGGTGCAAGCTGGCAAATGACTCAGCTTTTGATGGAGAATGAGATTGAAAAAATCCCAGGCTAGGCTGCAATCAGATCAGCATGTTATTAGCTAAAGGCAGTGAAGAATTTTGCTTTATAAACCAGAACTGGTTTTGTACCTTAAAATTAATTAATATATGGACGACTTGCGGGAAGTGTGAGGTTCACCACATGGGACATAAAACTCAACTTAAAGGTAGTTTATAGCTTCTGGTTCTGGGCAAACCTGAGAAGCAGCTGACATAGGTAAGAAGGCTTAGACAAACTCATCCCAGGTGATACAGGTGTGGTCAGTTGATCCTATTTTGAGTAGAAGGGAGTGGGTTAAATGCTCTCCACATCACTGAGGTGTGCTGTGGCTCCAGCTCCACTCTATGCAGAGTTCATATGCACTGCTGATGGCTCCAAAAGCACGGAAATCAAATCTCTCCTTGTTGGATTTAGTTGAGCCAGTATTATTATACTGCACCAACACAGCTTCATTCTCAGAAAGGTTGGTTTTAGTTCTCAGGCTGTTAGTCTGTCTAATCTACTTCTCCTTTTATGGAAGAACAAACAGAAGATAATTATAACCTGCTGGCACCTTCAGTATTAGCCTGGGCTGGGGCTCCTTTCGTGGGTGCACTCAGGAAATCCCTTCTCTAGAATTTCACGTCCCTAAAGAAAGTGATCTGGATATTTTCTCCTTATATTTTTAAAGTAATTAGGTTTTTTTCCATAAACAGGGGCTTTAAAAAGATTTGGTAAAATCTTTAGTACAGCCTTGGAAAGTGTGAAGATTATAATATGTATTAGATCAGCTTTTTTCCTGTTTATTTAATACTTGCCTCCAAATGAACAATGTCAGACACAGAGGTGAGAATTCATTCCTTCCCCAGCTTTTTCTTCTGGGGGAATCTAGATCAAGACCCTGTGCAGTTTTACTGTGAACATTAAAATCCTTGACACTTTCTTTTTAATGGTGTGAAAGTAATTGTAAGAAGAACTATACATAAGGCAGTATTCAGGTCACATAAAACACAAACTCAAAAAACACTTAGGCTGGAGTTTCTGCAGAAACTGTACTTCCATTCCATTGAGAATTTGGAGTATTTCTGGTTTTATCTCTGTAACTTATAATGTTGTAAATATTTACCATATTGTTTCAGAAATGCAATGTAGCTGAGGATGTACTTGTGCACAAAACATATCTTGTAAGAGTTACCAAGAATTTAATAAGATGACAGAAGATTTTGTTGTTTCTGTGTCTTATTTCTAGTCTGATTTTTTTCCCAGCTGAATCAGCTTCTTTGTAAACACAAAGATGAGGATAATACAAAACGCAAACTCTATCTCAAAAATCAACAAAGAGAATGTTTGCTTTGTTTTAGTTCTTCTATCCTTCAAGAATAATTATTGTACTGGTCTTTTAAACAATGAGTTGCACTGAGCATCTTATTCTTAAATCATATTTATTTCATTTGCAGTTTCATTGACAGCCTAGAAATGCATACATTTCTTATTATGGAAGGATTTTTTTTTTCCCCCCACAAATAAAATGGGTCAGCTCCTGTAGCCCTTCTGCATATATTTTGAAATAATTTCCTGCCTAACTACTGTGATATTTTCCCTTGTGCCTCTTCCATCTCTTCTCAATATATTCTTATTTAAACATCTTTTAGTATTCAAGAAGTCTGTGTATTTGCTGAGTGCTGTGTTTTCAGCTTCTATTGTTTCTGCATGAATCTTTTTAAAGGAGTGTAGTTCTCCTCGTGACAAGAAATTAAGGGTCCAACCTGTCTGTATCTGTCTGACTTGTCTTTTTCCTCTGAAGTTTGATTCTCCTCTTTGTACAATTTGAAAAATAAACTGTGGAGAGCATCTGATGTTTTTCAAAGGGCTGGTAGTGCTTCTGTCCTCTAAATCCATCATATATTAATTTTATACATTTATTTGCTTAGTACTATTTCCACTGACTGGGTGAAGTAGAACTACATCATCTTCAGCCATGTATAGTTGCTCCTCGTTTTCTTTGGTATCCGACTCTAAATAATTATTATAAAATATCATAATGGGACTTTGCTACTGATGGAACACGCTGGAACTTCTCACATTTCATATTCTTTTGAAAACATGCTCTAAGTTGTGTTTGGATAGATTTTTTTTTTAAATCAGTTTTTTATTTCTTATTATTTTAATGTGTCCAGACAGAGTGGTTAGAAAAACTTAAGAACTCGAGCACAGATATGAAATCTGTGTTGCTGCTTTCTAGCATTTATGTACTTGGTAAAGGAGCTGAATTCTGCTCCTGCTCAGTGCTTTAACAGCATTTCAGTTACACCAGTTATCAGCTTTTTCACCTGACACGTAAGAAAAAATCTATTATTCTTTACCTGTTGCATTAACAAATGCATGATTTATGTCATACACATCTGTCATGTCTCATCTTTGTGGCTAATAAAAAATTAGGAAAGCATCATCCCAAAAAATGGTAAGTCTGCTGAGGAAAAAAGAGCCTCATTTTGAGGATGTGACCATCTACTACTGTTTTTAAAAAATATGCCTAAGCTATTATAGGTATCACCTCCTTGATGATAAACTGTAGAACCCCACTAGTATTTTGAATGCTGGAACTCTCTATTCCTACAATTGCATTGATTTTCCTGGAAGACGGAAGGATATTAAAAATACTACTTTTTCTGTTGTTGGCTATCAATATCAAGCATTATCATCTTTCTAACTTGAGCATATTTGGGAAGCAATAATGATGCTAAGCAGTGAAATGTAAGAAATAGACATACCAATATAGTTCTTAATGAGGTCCTATTTGGTTTATTGCCTTCTGTGTAAAATACGCCTGCTTTAATCAGAGTTCAGAGTGTGACTAACGTTTGCACATTTTGTCAACAGAGTATAATATACTTTACAGCAAGTTCCCCCAAAATCCTTGATTGGATAAAAGACGAATCCATCCAAAAGATATTGCAGCCTTATGCGAAGTGGCATTATATTGAACGTGACCTTGCGATGTTTAACGTTAACATAGATGAAGATTATGTTCCATGTCTCCAAGGAATAACAAGAGCTAGCTTCTGCAGTGTTTACCTGGACTGGATTCAGTTCTGTGCCAGGAAAAGGGTGGAGGTACGTCTTAAATTTTTTTTTTTTTTTTTTTTTTTAGTAGTATTAGTTTTAGTTCTTGGGATACGAGTGGAGTGGTGCATGGCTACTCTTTTACCTGCTCAGGATTAGTAGAAAAAAAATTTATTTCATATAAGCTTTTAGCTATAATGTAAAAGGAAAACATGTTTTGTGGAATGGAAGAAACATGTTTTGGAAACTAGCTGTGTGCAAAAACTGGAGTCTTAAGGATCATTATTCCTTGAATACAAAACCAATTCTTTACTGTTCAAATTTCCGACTATGTTAATTTCATCAGCTCTAGAAAGCACGGATATATCAAGTGCTCACAGAAGTGTTTCTAGAGTAGGCTCCATTTAGAGAATGTCATCAGAGATTACGGTTCCATCAGTGTTGCCACTGATTGGTACATTTGCTAAATGTCTGTGATGTCTGTGTATCCTTTTCAGAAATTTGCTTATATTTGTGTACAGTTGCAGGACGGTAGGGGAGTGCATGGCACGCTCCTTGCAGGCATAGGTCACCTGTGAGACTCTGTGACTCAAACGTGCACCACACCGCAGAACTGTGTGTAACCTCTCTCACCTCTAGAAGGTCGAGGGCAGAAGTGCAGCTGTGCATTTGCATGCTCTGAGCCACTAAGATTACTGATGGTCAGCATTTCAGTTTGTCAGAAATTCACGACTGTATTTCCATGGAATACTCAAAACAGCCCAGAGGGAGAGTACAGTTTCAAGCAAGCATATTGCCTCGATCTAATTTTCTGATTATTGCTGAGAGTCACAGAAGTGGAGAAGTGTCTCTTTCCTGGCCACAATGTGCTGTATTTGTGCATTTTTCCACTCAGGATCACAGACTGCACATCCCATTGCTGACTTTAGCTGGTGTAACATCACTGACTCTTTCTTGAAACGTCTCCAAATGTTTCTGCACCACTTGGGTTCCTTCTCACATCTCTGATGCCGAGTACCAGTTCCCCCGCATATCATTATATTGGCATTGCTTTCAGTGAATTGTCTTCTGTGGCCTTTCCCACCTTTTCCTCCTACTGGGAATACTTCAGTTCTTTTCCATCTCCAGGTCTCAGCTCCCAAGTTCTGGCACACAAAGAATTGCATGGTGGAGGGAAAGTCACTGTTAATTGATGGCTTTCCACTTGTTCTCTGGTTTAGATTTTCAAATTCACTAATAGATTTAGGGATGCCAATGGACTTGAAACATGTAAGTTAGACTTCAAAAGGCAAATTAATGTCTGCACCAGTGCCATACACACATTTATCTTTTTGTTATATATTTTACCTTTGTTTTTTAATTCACTGACTATAGAGAAGCCAAGTTCTTGTAGGAGGTGGGATAAAAAAACCCAAGTTCACTTTACGCATAACCGATAAAATCAATATGTTTTATAGAAGGAGCTACATTCTCCATTATAATTGGCTTCAGTTTTAGAGTCAAAGAAAGCTCAGACAAATCAGTCATTGTGTGGGCTAAAATAATAATCTGTATCCTCATGAAGACTAACATGCATGAGGGTTGTTCCATTTTTTCCCTCCTGTTCGGTAGCAAAGTTTTCTTTGTGAAAATTTCATTTAAAAAACCCCACCTGAGCTTGTAAACATAAATGAAATGTTCTGACTGCTTGTTAAAATGTGCAGTCAGTGTCATCAACAATTTAGATGGATATTGTTATTCACTGAAAGTGTGTGCCTCTCCAAAGGGATTGTACTTCTGGAAGCTGTGGTAAGGTTTCATAGGAACTGTGTTCCATGAAAATGGTTTTGGTGGTCTCCAATTGCAGTGTCTCCCTACAGTAAGGAATCTCCTCCAGTTTACAATGTCAGATCTGGGAGGAATGAAAACAAACAAAAGCCCCACAATAAAACACCACCACCACCAAAGCTCCCTTCCCTTGGGATCCCACTCCCTGCGAATGAAATGTTCTGTTTCTAGCCAGTGGGCAAAACAAACTAGCGTTTTGCAAAAATCCTTCGTAGGTG
The DNA here is from genome assembly GCA_013396955.1 of Regulus satrapa. Lineage (NCBI taxonomy): Eukaryota > Metazoa > Chordata > Aves > Passeriformes > Regulidae > Regulus > Regulus satrapa. The sequence continues at coordinate 370,136 of VWZN01003869.1, forward strand.
ATGGTCTTCCTTCTTGATCTTTTTAATTGCAGGGAATGTTTTGGTTTGTAGGTCCAGCTACATGCAAATGTTACAAATGTCACTATTTGTAGCATTGTGATGCTTTTAAATGTGATGTTTGCCCTTAGAGTAACATTCTAATCTTAAAACTTTGTAGCACCTGGACAGCGATGAGGATTCCCCTCTAGTGACGCTTTCCTTTGCCTTGTGTATTCTGGGTCGGAGAGCTTTGGGAACTGCATCTCACAATATGGCCATCAGGTAATCCTTAGGAATCCTTTTTCCTCATGTTTAAACAAAGTCCTGTTTGTCTTTTTTCCCATAATGTGGGATCTCGAGAGAAGATTAGATCAAGGTGAAGACACTTATTGCTCCATAAGACATTTTCTGTCATTCTTTTTCTTACTGGTTGGCTAAATAACTAATAAGCAGTCTTTATTTTATAGGGGAAAGCAGAATTTTTAATTGAAAAAATGGGTACCAATGATTATTGCTTGCGTTCACTCCTGCCTGGCTACTGGAATGCTGTCCTTCCTCTGGCATTCCAGTACAAGGAAGAAATCTCCAGAAAAGGAAGAATCTGCTGTCATCTGAGTTGTAGTTAGCTAAATAATAATAAATGTATAAGAGTTCTTCTCTGTGTTCCTCAGGGATGCATTGCTGTTCATTGTGCCACTTCATTCTGGCAACTAAGGAAGGGAGAACCTCTCATCTCCTGAGGTTGCAGCTTTGTCTGTTTTCAGTCTACCTTGCTCATTTGTTCATTCATTCAAAACACTTCTTCCTAGGAAGTCTGGTTAATTAAAATATGCTTCATTGAGATTGTCTCTAAATATGCTGTTTGTCTTATATTTTAATTAGGGATTCTTCCATTTGCACTGGGAGTTCCGAATTGTTTGGGTTTTATACCCAACTATAATTTACACTGTGCTATAGATGAGGCATTTTATTAATGAAATAATGATTATTTTAATGGACTTTAATTTCCCACATAATTTTGGGTTTTTATTCGATTTATTTGAACCCTCTATGTGCACAGTTTAGTAACAATGGAGAAGCTGAATAAATAGTTTCTAGGTGACCTTGCTGTGTTGGCACAGAATGGTGAGCAAAGCTACCTAGACCTCTATCAATGTGCTCCTTAGAGAGGATTTGTCTTACTAACAAGCAAACAAAGAACAGCATGTGTGATTTTTAATGCATTTTGTTGTAAGATAAAACAGCCCTTTAAAATATTCATTCTAGCTTTGTTATCTGTTGAGACATTTATAACATTTTGTTTTATGTCTTCCATGCAAAATGTTTGTAGCTCACACAGCTTCTTTCTTGTTGAGCTGCTTATTTCAGCTTTCTATAGTGACTTTTGTCATCTCTTTTCTATTAGTGCTTGCACATACCCTCCTGGCAGTAGTTTTCTTCTGTATTGCATTTCTTTTCCCTTCATTTCTATTCAGTCAAATTAGTGTGATGTTAAGTAAGTCACTGGTGTTTTTTAAATTGTCCTATTTTTTTTCTTGATGATCCAAATATTACAGTTTGGGGGCATGATGGGAAAGTTTATGTGCATTTACAATATTTGTTTAAGAAGAGATTAAAGTGATTTTGGATCTGGGCCTGCAGTAGATAGGTCACAGTGATATTAGGAATTAATTTAAAAATAACACAAAAGCTTCCTAGAAGTGTCATCATATTGCACGTACTTTCCACTGGATCTTAAAATCTTCATTACAATGCTTTGGCTCTACTGCAGATAAAATAACAATGTCACCTATTTGTCTTGGCATATATGGTTAGTAGCTCTTGCAAAGGGATAATATTATCAGAGACTTTCCAAAGCTTAACATGGAAAGTATGAATGCTGAGGATAATTATTTTTGTGGTGTTCTGTAAAGATTTTAATAATAATTTCAGGAGCCAGCTATATCATGTATTTTCAAAATGTGACAAATTACCAGTGAACCAGATTACTTCCTCTCTTTTGATAAGTGAACTCTCCATATTTAAAAATACTTTTCTTGAGGAGGGAAGGTCTGCAGAAAGGCAAAAACTGGGGTAGTCATATGAGGTGCACAGCTCTATCACTTTTTTTTAATCTGTTCTATATCATCTTCAATTAAGTCCTGGTTTTCTTTTTATTGAGCAGGTGCTCAAGGTCAGTATCAAATAATTGTATTTTTAAAACATATTTTGTGACATAAAAGAGACTAAGTGGAAGCTTCTGTCTGTATCTTTTCCAATGCTACTTAACAAAAGCTTTCTCTGAAAATCTTTCACTGTGGAAAAACTGTGTCACTTCCCCACCTGGTTAAATTACCTTTAATGCATTTCCACTGTCAGAAGGATCTGGAGAAATAGAAAAGGAATTTGAGTAGCAGTTGAAGTTATAAATTGCTGCAGCTACAAGACATGACTTTAGCTTGGTAAAATACATTTCTTCTTGTCTTTCAGAATGTATATATCTTAACTGACAAAACCAATTCAGTAGAAATTATTTACTGAGGAGCAAGGTGGGTACCCTACGTCCCGACATCAAGACCTTTATTCACATAAATCCCCCAGATTCATTCACTTGACCATGAAGGGCAGGTCTAACCCTTTGTATGGTGATTATTGCTTCAGACATTGCTGCACAACTTCTTTAAACACAAATGAGCAGTCAGTCAGTGAGAGTCCAGCAGCAATACAATTAAGACAGCATGCCAGGGGAAGGAGGCTTTGTCCAATGTGTGCGGTGCTGATGAGGCCAGAAGGAGATGCTCGTCAGAATTGTCTTCAGGCACTCCTCTCTGTCTTTGGCAGAGCACAGCAGCTCTGACCAAGGGTGATCTTGGGTGTTCCTGCTGCTCCTCGCCCCTAGCTCTCAGACTGCTGCAGGTCTGCATTCACTCAGATAGGGAAGAGCTACTTAAGGTCCTCAGAAGCCAGAGGAATGCTTCTCAGTCCTTTTCTTTGAAAAGGTGCCATGATATTTTGGGGACCTTTTGGAGCCTACTGGTGCTAAAGAGGGTTTTGTTTTCTCAGGGATGGTCAGCACAGGCAGTCCCACAGCCAGATGTATGCATGAGACAGGGATGTACCACATACATGAGGTTGGAACTAGAGGATCTTTCAAGTCCCTTCCAACCCAAGCCATTCTGTGACTCTGGCTGTTGGGGTGTGGGTCATTTTGTCAGAGACACCAGCGCTTCTAACACATTTTGTCACACTCAAATGCTGGATTACAAAAATACAGATTTAGATTGCTCTGGTAAGAACTGAGAATTTACCTTGAACATCCTCTTGGGACTTTCTGTTAATTCTCTCTGTGGAACATCTTGTGTACAACATTGCTAGAGCTTTTGGGATGAGTTTGAGATGTAAGGGCCGTAGGCATTGTACTCTTGCCATTGCGTGAAGCATTTCAGATATTCAGTGGAAGCTGCAGTTCATGTTTCATTTCTCAGAGGTGACTGCAGGTAGCAGGAAACTTTTCTCTGGCCTAAGTCTAGTCCTTGCTGTGTCTTGGAGGAGTGACAGTCATGCAGTGGAGCAAAGGTAATGTTACCATGGGCTGTGCCCTACAGAGTTGAGAGTCAAGTTTATATTGTGTATGCAAACTATCAATTTGCACTCATTTACACATGATTTTGTCTAATCTATTAATCAGCAAATGTCACTGTGTAAACCAAGATTTTAAATTATCTTATATAATGTATGTAAATAATTATTCTATGTACCTGCTCATGTAAATGTCAGTAGAAACCTAACATTAATGCTAGATTACACAATAAATGCATTCATTAAGGAGGCAGAACATTGCAATGCAAATCACTTGCTCTTTTAAACTGTCATTAGGAGGCATCCTGCACAAAATGCAATTTGAAGAATGACATGAAATTACCATTCATTTATTCAGATGTGAGTGATATGTTTAGTGGTGTATTTGTTTAAAAATTACAGAATAATTCTATTCAGCCACTAAAGCTACTAATAAAGAAATATTCAGTAAAAAGTTCTGATTTGGAAAACTACAAAAATCTCTCAATAAAGCCTCTCATCAGATACTTCCAACATGATCAAGATGGGCTGCTCAGGTTCCCCAAGCTCAGTTTGGACAAAGGGTCATTCCAAGGAATGCCTCTGCCTGGAGGAACTGCTGCTCACTCTGAAACCCAGGGAAGAAGCTGGTCCCTTGCCCAGGGACTTGCCCCTTCTCAACTGGTCATCCCACTGTGCTGCCCAGCATCAGAGGGAAGGGAAAGACATAGAGAGCACTGGCCATGGCACCACAGAGCTGCTGCTGGTGCTGCAGTGCTGTTGGGATTTCAAGCAGACCGTGCAGCTTGATGTCTGCCAGAGCTGAGCTGAGCAGAGTAGAAAGTTTGACTCTTAGCTCACAATCACTGTCATCTAAAATATCCAATTAGAAAGGCTACCACTGAAAATATTTCAGGTGAACTATGACATTCAGGTCATTACTGACTCACAGACCTGCCTGTTCCTTTATTCCTTAAAAAAACCCTGCAGTTAACATTGGAGAAGGTCTGCAGATGCAAAACACACACAGAGATGTTCACCAGCTCATTAGTCTGCATCCATACTGTTTTCAGGCTGGCACTAAATGCCTTAAGTTTCATCTGTCAGAGCAGCGCAGGGAGTGCAATAGGAGGGAGTATTTGCTTTGGCACTTGTTGCCCTCCCTCTGGTGTTTGTGGCATTCTTTAATCCCCTCTTTTCTGCACCTTCAAGGGGCTGATGGTTCCCACACACCTACCAGTCTTGCTCTAAAATAGTTTGCAGTTGTGACAGCGGCTTTTCAGGTTGTTAGCTCAGAGGGTTGGAAATGTTGCCAGATACAGTAGTTAAGTCTCTTACAGATTAATGTTGTTTATTTGACATGTAATTTTACCTTAACTTGCTTTTAAAATATTTTGAACCAGCCTGTAACTACAGCAGATTACTAATTGAGGTATGTTAAAAGTGGGCCAAGAAAACAGCAACAACCTTGAGTGAGGTCTGAGATCAAAGTAGTTGAGAGTAAGGTCTGAGATCAAAGTGGTTGACTTTTACAGCTTTGTAATAATCTCATTAGTGTCTTCAGGAGGGAGCATAACAATGGGAAGAGTAACAAGAGCTGTATCTTATATGGATTAAGGAGGCTGCAGGTTACAGAAGTAATGGCATGAAATAGTGTCACATTATAGGCAGAATGTACCCAAAAGCCTCATTACAATTGTCAGGAGAATAAAAGATGCCCATGGTTTAATGAATATAGGAATCTCCTCCAGACCACTCTGGTGGAAAATACAGTACATAAACTAATTGACTTTCAGCCTCTCACTACTATTGCCATCACTGATTTGCTCCTTGTAGCAGTCATGTTTGTTCTTAAAGACCTCCTGAGTTAGAGAACTTACTGTGCAGAGGGATGACAAGGGGATGAGCCTCCCCTAAGCCCAAGGAGAGCTGTATGTGCTTCCCCCCACTCCCTCTCTGATGCTTGGCTGCAGTTTTCATGGCTGTCCTAGTCCTGGCCATGCTGTCAGCACATCCTGCTGTTTACAGCAGCCTGTTTAGCTGGTGCTGATGTCTGTAAGACACTTTGATGTGAATGCAAACTCTCTGTCTGCTCTGGTGTTCAGATTTGGCTCTGAGAGCCTCCCAAGATGTAAAAAACAGTTCTCTCTCCTGCCTACACCTCCCTTCATCCCAGCTAACTTTTCAGAGCAAATAAAGGGGGCGTTTTGTTGGAGAAACCATCTACAGATCATCATTAGATGCAGAGTTCAAGGTAACAGTTAAAATTCAAGTTTACAATTTCATCCTGGGAAGAATATTTGGGTACAGAAGGTTATTTTTCCAGGCAAGGATTCAGCTGTGTATGCTGGTGTTGTCTGGTGGGTGGGCAAGTGAAAGGAGCCTTCTTGATGTGTAGCCTTTCCAAAGGGGGTGATAGTCACATAATTCACCACGCTGGGTGCACTCACCATTCTCCCCCCACCCTTGCAGCTGGTTTGTTCTAGGGCTTTCCTAGGTATTAAGCAAGGTTTGAGTACATTATCATTCTCTGAACTGTGGAGATGATGGATTGAAAGCCATTGGGGACCAAGACCCACTCCTTAGGGGCATATAATAACTCCCACTGAAATCAATACTTGAATACTTTGAAGATCTGAGTGCGCCTGTCTCACACAGGCATGCTTTAATATGTAACTTTGTATTAATAAATGGAAATGAGTTAAGAATTCATAAAAGTTTCTCTGTACTCCTTATGTTCCCAGCAGTGACAGCAGCCCTGCCTTTCTGGCTAGTTTTGGTCCCACTGAATAGTTGATGCTTTCATGGAGAAAATCTGTATCCAGCTGTTTTTCTGGAAACAACATATGTATTTCCACTTTAATTTCTAACACATGCTACCCACCAAGAGCAAAATTAGAATGCCTTTCAGCCGAAGTTGGCCAGGCATTTTCCCAGTCTTTTCTTACTCTCTCTGAGAAAAGAATATATTGAAAAGATTTTTTTTTCTTTTTTATAAAATAATTAAGAAAGCTCAATTATGTGGGAAGATTGTGTTCTCTAGAGAAAGGCTGGGCAGTAATGAAAACTACTGACATTTTAATACAGCTTCTCCCCAGAGTCTACAGTCTAAAAGATCAACTGTTCTAAGAGTGAGTAAAATCTTAGCAGATAGAAGAAATCATGTCCTGTGGGTTTGCAAAATATGCCAGTTTTAATAGATAGGTATGTTTTCCTCAGTTTTGAGATCACTTCTTCAGAGCAACAATGGAACAACCTACAACCATTATACAATTGACAGTGGCATGGGAATCTTGTAATTCAGGGTGCAGATCAGAGCTGAAGGCTGATTGTTTCCCTTCACAAAGCCCTTCTGCGAACATCTTACAGCTGCCTGATTTTGTAGCTTTTACCTCGTGCTTATATCTCAGGTCCAGGTAAAACCATCATGCAAGGCCAGGCAGAATTGCCTGCATCTAGTTTCTTACATTAGAAAAAAGAAACAGGGAGTGTATTTGCTTTAGGGCTCATTGTTTTAGTAAGAAGCACCTGTTGGTTGGCTGCTCTCACCTGGTTGGCTGAACAGTTCTGAAATTTAGCATTCTCAATACTTCTGCTTTAATGTTCACATATAGGTTTGAATGTTGTGAGAAAGGTCTTAGATTTCATGAACGGTTTTTTTTTTTTTTTCTATTATTATTAGAAACTTACTAAACTTTCAAATAAGGAAGCAGCTTGTACTGGCACTCTGACCTGGTCTCTTTGGCACAGCTGCAGAGAAGCAGTGCCCAGAGGCACCCTGTGACTCAGTCACCCATCCCAAGGACATCCTTCATTCCGGGTGCCCCGTTCATCTCGTGGCCAGTCATTTACAGAACATACAGAAGGAAAACTGCCTCTCCCAAAGAATGGGGTTTTTTTTAGAGAAACACGATGTGACCTCTGCTTTACACCTACTGCAGGCACTTGCCCTGGGACAGAGGGTCACCGGCCACTGCACAGGTCAGCACGAGACTGGTCTGACTTGGAGAGACTTGGGAATGACTTCTGGGAGTGACTGCTCTCTTTCTCTTACAGCTTGGACTCTTTTCTTTATGGGCTCCATGCACTGTTTAAAGGAGACTTCAGGATAGCAGCAAAAGATGAATGGGTCTTCGCAGACATGGATCTGTTGCATAAGGTTGTTGCCCCAGCTATCCGAATGTCTCTGAAGCTACACCAGGTAGGGTATTTATTTATGTATTTATTTTTAACATTTTCTATTGTGTCTGTTTTCTTAGGAAAACACAGGATACCTTAGCAACTGCCCAAGGGAGAAAAAAAAAAAGAAAAAAGAGGGAAATTAAGTACTTGCCACCTTATTCTAAGAAACATCCTCACCAAGATGGAAGAGTTTGGCATTTATTTATTTTGCATTCACTTGATTTTCTTTTCTGAACCCCCTAGCTGCCCATTTGCAGAGCTTAACCCTGCATTTTTCACCAAAAGAAAGCAGAGAATCTTGTCATATTTTACTTGTGTGGATACTATAAAGGTGGTTTCTAGATTGAAAGGAAATGCATGGATTATGATGATTTCATTGCTCATTTCAGATCAGGCCCTGTATAGCTTGAAGTTGATTTTGTTTGTGCTCTGGCACATTACAATTTAGCATCATAGGCTTTTATCTTTAATGGTTTTATAATTTTTCTGGACGTTACTGAACTGCTGTGTATCTGATTCTTTGGCACAATAATTTTATGATGTTATCGCTGGCCATGGTGCTGCTGGATGAAGTTTCTGTACTGTGGTATTTGCTGATGGATTCCAGCCTGTGCAATTGTTGGTGGGGTTTTGTGAATAAAAATAAGAATTTCCACAAGAACTGTGGACTACTCTAGGTGATATGTCTCTCCAACTTACCCAAAAGCTCTGTCTCCTATAGTTTCACACTTCATTAACAAAAAAATAAAATTAAAAAAAATAGACAAGTGTCTTTGTCCAGTGTAACCATGAGACCAGAACAGGTTACAGTACAGCCAAAATGGTTACTTTCTATATTACTTCTAAATGAACCTCCTAAAAGACACTCTTTATCAAGTGTCAAGTCACTTGGAGGGGGCCAGCTGGCAACTGTTTGGTAACCAGTATTTCATTTACTGCCAATAGTTTCTGTGCTTTCACGAATGTACCTGACCTCTTCAATACCTTTTCCTGTATGACCAGGACCAGTTCACGTGCCCAGATGAGTACGAGGACCCGGCAGTTTTGTATGAAGCGATCCAATCTTTTGAAGAAAAGGTTGTGATTTGTCATGAAGGGGACCCAGCCTGGCGCAGTGCAGTCCTGTCCAACCGGGAGGAGCTGCTGACTCTGAGACACGTGGTAGATGAAGGAGCAGATGAATATAAAGTTATCATGCTCCACAAAAGCTACCTGAGCTTCAAGGTGATCAAGGTACATATGCCATCTTTCTAATATTGCAGCAATTTAGGGCTGCGGTAGCTAGTACTATTTCTGAATAATGTGGCAGAAAGGAGAAGTTCATTGTAGTTTTTCAAGTAAGGACTGGAGGCCAAAGGAACTCCCTTCAGTTGATTTCCAATTTGCCACCAACGTTTATGCCTCTGAAATAACATCCCAGGCCTTACCAGGGAGTAGCTGCAAAAGTTCATAAAAAGCTGTTGGTGCAAAGATATGTTTGCACACTCAGCTACTGCCGTTCTACTTAGATCCTGTAGTTCTGCCTCTTGAGTAGCAAATGTTTTGCACTATCTGCATGTTTTTAACCCACCTGCAGGTCAACAAGGAGTGTGTCAGAGGGCTTTGGGCTGGCCAGCAGCAGGAACTGATTTTCTTACGCAATCGTAATCCGGAGAGAGGAAGCATCCAGAACAATAAACAGGTGTTGCGGAACTTAATTAATTCTTCATGTGATCAGCCACTGGGATATCCAATGTATGTTTCCCCCTTAACCACCTCGTACCTTGGGACACACAGCCAACTGAGGAACATTTGGGGGGGACCTGTCAGTTTGGACAACATTAAAAAGTGGTTCAAATCCAAGTGGTTAAGGTAGGTGTTAAATTTTGGCTATTATTGGCTTATTGGCTATGCTGATAAGAGACCCTGCAGTCTTAGTTTCACTGTATTTTCTCTTAAAAGAAAGTAATTCTGTATTGTTACCTGTGAGTAAAAAAATATTGCAAGTAACTCAGAATATAACAAAATGGTGCTGCAAATAGAACAGAAAGAAAATCCATTAACTCATTCGTGACAATGCTTTCTGTATGTTCAACAAGAGTCATTCAAATCACACAGCACTACAGACACTTCCCTTATTCAATGCAATTTTACTGTTTATGCCATCTAAATAAGGGTATCTTTTCTGTAACTCTGAACATGAGTAAATGTGCTGGTGGATTTTGGTGAGTTAATGCTCCGAAGCTTTGCCAGTTGGATATTCATCCGCAAGTTATTGTTCTTGACCAAAACACACCTAAAAATCTACTTGCTATTCACCAAAACTGCCTGACTTCCCCCAGCTATGCATGATCAGTACCTGACACTGCATCTCCCATTCCTACTTGCACTTTTCACACAGCAATAACTCCTTTGCCTCATTCCCTGCCCTGTTGCCACTGTAGCTGAGGAGAGGCAGGGCACCTTGGAGACACAATGGGAGCCAGCTTACATACCAAGACCTATGTTAAAATGTCAGTATTATATCTCATGGTTTAACATGCTGATTTCCCAGCATGTAGCACATCCCTCTGAGCTCTCTCCAGCCCATTCCTCTTTGCTACTTGGTCACCTCATGCAGAAGTTAATCCTGGGAGACCACTGTAACATTAGATAAAGAACCCTAAGGTATTTCAGGGTTCCAAAGCCACTAAACACAGAAAAGGGTCGTATGCAATTGGCTCATGTCATACACAATTTTGATCTAAGTAAGCTTATCACACCATTATCTTTGCCATCTCATTAAATGTTAGAAGACCTGCAGTGCTGTGAGAGAGAACACTCTTTGAAGGCACCTAACACAGGTGACACAGATTTTCATGTGCAACAAGTGGCTGACCCTGTTGTGTGTTTCTGCAAACAGAATGCGAAAGGACTGCCACGCAGTAGCTCACCACGAGAGAGGCAATGCTGAAGATGTGGATAGTGGAGGGGGGTCTTCATCTAGCAACAATTCCACAGGGAATTCAAGCCAGAGCAGTAGCTCACAGCCCACCAGGGATGGAACTCCTCAGCTGCAAACTTCATCTCAAGAGGTCCACCAGCGGGCAGGTATTTGCACATCTTACTTGCCTTTCTCTGGTGTCCTCTCTCGGGGTTCATATGGGCAGATGCTTTTGGGAAGTCCTCAAATCCAGTGGGAAACTAATTTTAGAAAAAGAATGCAGTTTGTCTCTCCTAATGACCAAGAATATGTAGGAGATGGCTTCCTGATGTTCCAGGTTCCACTGTCCAAGTCCATTATGGGTAATTTTTTGCCTAGCAGGTGCCATTAAGAATGCCAGAATGAGAAATGAACAGGGGAGGGAGTGTACACATGCAATGCAGGGAGTCTGTACCACAGTGAACCTCTGCTTATTGTTGGCTGGGAACAGCAGAATGAAAGTATGCAAAAATCCTAATTATCTTGGAAGGACCGTGACAATTTATTTGAGGAATTGGTTTGGCTGCTCATCAGCACATGTGGAGAACAAACAAATGGAAAATAGCTTCTTATGTCTATATAGCAGCTACCAAGAGAAAATTAAATGTTGCCAATCATTCTGTCGACTAACAGCTGAGCCCTTCTCAAATTATGGATTCAAAAGTGCTTCAGACATATTTGCAAGGTAGAACTAGCGGTGGCCTTTACATTCAAAATGTATCTTAAGTGATAAGGATAAGCAATTGTTTGGACAGTCACATCCAGAGGGGTAGTGGTCAATAGCTGAGAGTCCTGATGGACATCAGTGACAAGTGGTGTCCCTCAGGGGTCCATACTGGGACCATTCTTATTAATAAGTTCATTAATGACATAGACAAAAGGGATTCAATGAATCCTCAGCAAATTTGCAGATGACACTGAGCTGAGTGGTGCAGTTTACACACCTGGAGGATGGGATGCCATCCAGAGGGGCCTGCACAAGCTCAAAAAGTGGGCCCATGGGAATCTCACACAGTTTAACAAATGCAAGGTGCTGCAGCTGGGCCAGGGGAATCCCAGCACAGGCTGGGAGATGAAGAGATCAGAGCAGCCCTGAGGAGAAGGACTTGGAGGTGCTGGTGGATGAGAGGCTGAATGTGACCCAGCCATGTTCACTCACAGCCCAGAAACCAAACGTGTCCTGAGCTGCATCCAAAGCAATTTGGGCAGCAGGGCAGGGAGAGGATTCTGCCCCTCTGCTCTGCTCTGGTGAGACCCCAGCTGGAGTCCTGCATCCAGCTCTGGGGTCCCAGCATAGGAAGGGCATCAACTTGTTGGAGCAGGTCCAGAGAAGGGATGCTTAGATGATTACAAATGATGAAAGGCAAAGATAATTTGATTTAGAGTGGAGAGCCTGGAGAAGGCTTTAGGGTGACCTAACTGCAATTTTTCAGTACCTAATGGGAGTTCAAAAGATAGAAAGTGGCTTTTTACAAGAACATGGAGTGAACAAGAGGGAATGGCTTCAAACTCAGAGGCTTTAGGGGATATTAGGAAATTATCCTAATTGGATATTAGGAAAAAGAAATCTGTAGTGTGAGGGCAGTGAGGCACAGTTGTAGATGTTGTAGAAGTTGTAGATGCCCCATTCCTGCAAGTATTCAAGGCTGGGTTGGATGGGACTTTGAGCAACCTAATCTAGTAGTAGGAGTCCCTGTCCACAGCTCTAAGATCCCTGCCAACCCAAACCATTCTATGATTTTAAGTTTGCCAGTGGGTCACTGTGGGGTCAGGACTTGTAAAGTAAAGCAAATTCACTCTACATTTCAACAAATTTGTGCTATTACTGTATAAATTAAAGCAGAGAACTTTAGGGGTTTGACACTTGTTTGTTTCTTGTTAGGTATTTTTGACCTATCATTAAAGATAATGGGCAGGACTGGAATAAATCTTGCCCTGAATATAAATCACATTGCAAGAATAAAATAGCTGCAGCCTTTAATTGTGTTGAGTGTTGGAGGAATCCCCATGTGCATACTCGTAACTTGCCACAATAGTAATCAGAGTAGTGAATTTAATTGTGATATAATGATCCTGAGCATACCATACAATATAGTTAATTGTGAGTTGTTTTAAAGAACATATTGATTGGGTACCCAGGAAACCATAATCAAGAGAGAAAGTCACACTTAGATAAGAAAAGCTACCTGGCTTTTGGTAAAATGAAGACATGCACAACAAATACAAGGAAATGGCAGCAAATGGATATTGGTGTTCACTTTCAAGATACTGTAGAGAATGAAGAAGAAGAAATTTTGGGGGACAAAAAGATAAAAGTAGGCTTGTGGCTGTTTATTTTTAAAGAGTATATTTCGAAGTAAAAGAAATCTTAGTAGTGGTCTTGATCTCTCACTGTATAAAAAGGCAGAGTTGCCAATATGCAATATGCAAAAATGAGAAAAAAAAAAGTCTGTTTTATATTGGGAATAAACACAGATAATCTATTTCTATGATCTGATCATGAAACAGTTCCTTCCATCCTAACAACTACAAAGAACATGAAAGAGTGGCTATCAAAGCTATGTGCTTAATTGAGCAAAGCCAAATGACTCATTCAGGAAGGGTTTTAAGAGACCTGGTTAAAAAACAAGCTCTGTTCAATCTCCAATAAGTACCAGGACATTAAGGCAATACCACAGCACTGGAAAAGAACTTATGCTGTGCCTGTTAAAAATCTTAATATTGTTGTCCTGCCACATACAGTCCTAGTGCCCTAATTTAAGTACATTTTTTGTTTGGAAGCACTTCAAAGAAGAACCAAAAAATGATAACAATTCTGGCAACTATGTCCTGTGTTGAAAGATAAAGCACTTTCAAGCAATTGGCATCGTAAGAGATGCCTTGATCATAGTCTGTAAGAATTTACCAGGGCAACGAAAGGTGACCACAGACCATTGGTTTGAGCAGACTTGGATGTAACAAAACTAACAAACTCAGATTTGAAATCAAGAGCACATTTTTAATATTGAGAGAGTAAGTAAATAGGGAAAAAAGAGATTAAGAGTTAAGATGGATTCTCCATGACTGGAGATGCTGGATGCATTTTTTAAAATCACAGTAGAAATTAATAAAACCACACAGGAATTGATTCTGTGAAATTCTGTGTCCCATATTATATAGGACAGCAGACTAGATAATCATAGCAATGCCTTCTAGATTCACAATCTGTGCATCAAGAGCCTTTAACTTCTTCATATTTCATATTGTATTTTGCAGCCTGGTACCACTGAGTCTGCAAAATTGCAAAATGCAATGAAAGCCCTATATAAAAGTGTGACCAAAATCAAGAGCACTGGAAACATATGGGGTTCTCCCCAAAAGTGTCCTTATTTCATGATGCAGTTTATAGACCAGCCTTTGTTTTTCTAAGTGTTTTCAGGGACAGAAGTATTTTAGATGTAGATGCGGGTGGTCTCCTGCCCAATTCTCCAACCACTGCATTTGGGATGATTATAGAATACTTTTGGACAGGGGGCAGCTTTGCAATTTAAATCACAGATGTTTGGCCACGTTAGCCACAGCGCAAACTAACACACCACAGACCCTCTGTTCTCAATTCCAGTCCTTTATTTTTGTTTAAGAAAGGTAACCTATTGAAATAACCATCAGATGTAGAAACCAAAGCAGAACCCCAGGGTTTGAAGAACCTGAATCCCTGTGGAGGCTGGACGTGCACACAGCCACGGGCACGGCAGCCAGGCCTGGCGCCCATCACAGCACGTGAAGGACACAGGACACTGACAGAGCAGCACACAGGGCCCATGGAATCTCAGAATATCCTGAGTTGGAGGGGAACTACGAGGACCATTGAAGTCCAACTTCTGGCTCTGCAAGGACCACCCCAAGAATCACATCCTGTGCCTGGGAGTGTGTTCCAGGAGCTTCCAAAAGCCATGTGCATCTGTCCCATCATTCTCCAGCAGAGACCTTGGGGCTCTTGCTACTTAGGAAAATTATTTTTTTATTGTTTGGAGTATAAAAGTAGAGCTAAAGATACATTGTAAATGAGGTGTGAAAGTGTCCAGTACTTGCCAAACCAACTAGGTTTTAGGGAGCTAGGTTGTAGCCCAGCTCTGCTCATCTGACTGTGTGCCAAGTTACCTAAATTCTCTTTGCTTCAGCATTTGAAAAATGGGGATAATGATACTAGCCTCTGAAAAGCAGGTCTTTGGATATTTCAGCTATATAATGTAAATGACTTGTATATGAAATGCTGCATTGCTGGAACCTGTATTAATTCAGCAGTCTTGTTTTTACGAGATAGTGTGAGATTTATATTCCTTTATGCCAGCAAAATTTCAGTATTTGGAGGAGTTCGGGTATTGGGGAAAACCAAAGCCAAAAAAAAAAATACCAACAGCCTGGAAATGCCTACCAGAAAAACTTGTTTCTGTGTTGATGGCTCTCAACAGATTTCCTGGCATCAACTCCCCACCCCACAGCTATAGCTAAAAAACCAAAATCCCAGCTTGTGTTAATGTTTGGAGTTTCCTGGAGAGCAAAAAATAAAACCAAGCAGGCACTCTCATGACTGGGTATTTTCTGTGTAAGCCTGGGTTAGAGCCTGTCTACAGAAACAGTAAACTCTGCGGGGGCCTGTGGCACACACCAACCCATGGCAGAATGCCTGGGTACAAACAGGCCTCTGCTGGGTTCACTGGCCAGTATTTTATGCTTTCTTTCTCATTCTATGGCTATTTAAATACACAAGTGTAAGAAATACAGAAATTGTTTGCTTGAATGACAGAAGGTGTTGATATAAATGTGAAATATGAGGATGCCTTTGTACAGGAAGGATTTGTCTAGGCATTTCAGAATAGCTTATCTAATCTACTTTCTGTATCCAGTAGTGGCTGCATTGAGATGCTTCCCAGAAAGGGACAAGAGCCTTATGTGGGTCTCATTCAGACCTCCAATAGTGTATTCTACCTAAAAGCATTCGTGTATTTTCAAGTCTGTGGTGTACTTTAAATGTCTCTCTTGGAGCTCAAAGTTTACTGTTAGTCTTAAAAACTGTTTTGTGGCTTGAATGCTGTATTCTTCCACTTGGCTGAATTTTGAAATTCTCTCTCTCCATATGCAGGAATAATTCTTCTATATGTGCCATTGTTTTAACTTAAGGGTTTTTTAGTTTTATTGTTGCATTTAATTATACCAAGCCATTTAAGGTGGACATTCAGCATTCCATTACTGTGGTTGTCAAAGGGAAGCAGAGTTACAGCAGCACGATGCTCAATCATCCGCTGGGCTGATTAAACTGTATAGCAGAACAGCTGTGAGCCTGTGATTAGAGTGCTTTGCTCAGGGTCTCTTCTCATTTCCCTGTCTTTTGACTCAGTGCACAAACTCTAGAGCTATTTTGACCAAAATTCACAACACCTGTAGTGGAAAACACAGAAAAATTCATAGGTTTAGGAGTTCGTTCCTTTAGCTATTCTTGGAGTTCTCATGCTAATAAAACCAATGGTAATACGCCAACAGTAATGTGTACACATGGGACACTGTCAATAGCATGGAGTTCATCAGAATGCCACGTACTTAAATATATTAATTTTTCTTTTGAAGGCAGGAGAAAACCCAGGAGTCAGTCTGTCCAGGCACACACTGCTTTAAACCAAAGGGCCCCTGCTTCAAGTCACTCTGGACCAATTGCAGAAAGCCGCCAGCCTTTCATCCAAACATCTACATCTGCCCACGAAATTGCCCAAAGGCTTTCTAGTAGTCAGCTATCATTCCACAACTCGGCAACATCTGTGTTTTCTCAGTCCCCTGCTGTTCCAGTTGCTGGCCAGCTGACTGTGCAGGACCGAGCTGCAGCAATGCTCAGGTCCAGCCTGGCCTCTTCCACCAGCTCAACTCTCAGCCTGCTGTTCGGCAAGAGAAGTTTCTCAAGTGCTTTGGTGATTTCTGGGCTCTCGGCTGCAGACGGAGGCAACACGAGTGACACGCAGTCATCCAGCAGTATGAACATTGCCATGGGGCCCTCTGCCAGAGCAGCAAGCCAGGCAGCTCGGGTAAGGCTGAAGCTAAAACAGCAGTACTGAGTGTGAGTCCCGTTCTGCTCGCCTGTCTGGTTCTGAATGTCCTCACCACCACTGGGTTTCTTCCTTCTCAGTGCTCAGAAAAGAGTTTTTTTCCAAAATAATGTTGGGATTTTGGTATTTGTTTTGGATTTTGCTATGTCACAATGAGACCACTTAATGTTAGTATGTCTTTGAGAGTGTTTGTGAGTAATTGATGGGGGGGGGGATGTTACGCACACACCTGAAGTTGCAAACTGGGACAAAGTTGCTTGTCCTTTCACACAAAACAGGGACTCTCCGTTTTCTGTAGCCCAGGGGGTGAGCACCATTTCAGCAGACAAAAGAGCTCCTCCCTTGTCTGCTTTAAGTCCTATGCAGGACTTAAAATTATTTTATCTGTAGGAAAATGGTTTCCCCTGAATAGTGCACTTGTTCCGTCCCTCCCTGACCAAAAATTCAGTGTAAGACTGAAACCTTGTTGCTGAAAGTTAGTGAAAGGAATCCTGTATGAAGTATTTACCAAAGGAAACCAGCATGCCCTGTGATTAAGCATTTCCTAACAAAATTGCACACAAAAAACTTCCAGCCTTCTTCCCAATATATTCAGTTTTATTCCTTTCCTCCCTGAAAAATGCAATTCCCATTGTAGAGTTACTATTTCATTGTTTACTTAAGTGTACTTATTTAACTTTGGTTGCCATCCATTGCTGCCCTGAATTTTGGAAATTGACCTCAGCACCTAAAAGCAAAAACATGAGAAGATGGACTAGAAATAAAGGGTGACTGCAGTTAGACAACATAATTAGACAGACTTTTGCATTTGACCTATCAAAATGGAAACCAGACTGGTGACAGGGGAAGACTGCTATGTAAGTCCCAAGCAGTTTCCTGTTACTGTCCTTCTGAGCTGTGTATAGCTTCCCTAGTTTGCAAAGAGCTCTCCAAACCTCAAGAGAGAAAAGCGCCTTGGCCTGTGCGTATTTTGCTCTCAACCCAAAAATACCATGTGTGGTACAGTACCCTAGAGTTCCACCATGATTCCACCAGCAGGAGTCAGTGGAATCATCTGGGTCCAATCCTGCTTGTTACTGCAGCAACTATTAATATTTCTACACATACAGCTGAATATATCCAATGAAAAGGCACAATTCCAACTCTCAGGAGTTTATGGCCTAATTTGCAAGAACTCTCCCAGTCTGCGATACTGAGTATTAATGGTAGGATTCACCTTGTCCAACTTTAAGCTATATAAAATTTGAGCATGATGTCTCAGTAGGTTGCTGTTGAGGCTTCTGTTTTCAGTGAAGAGGCCTTCATCCACTTCATCCTTGGAGCTATTAGGAAGAAATTCTCCCCTGGGAGACTTGTATCTCTCTGCCAATCATTGGCAGCCTAAATGACACAGCAAGGCCACATGGTGAAATTTAGATGAGGTGAATCCTGGCCACAGTGACTGCTCAGAGTCCAGGTGCCCGTTTGATTGAAAGCAGTAAAGAGGAAGCGTTTCATTTCAACGTTCACACAGCAAAGTTCTGGAATGCTTTTATCCTAATGGACTCCTTACAGTGGGGCGGCACTGCGCCTAACATTTTCAGACTGATAATTGCATTCCAGTTTTGATGAAAAGGTTTCTTTGTAAGTTGGATTTCAAATTTGGTGTATAAAGCGAGCTCCAGAGCAACCCGATTTAACAACTTAGAAGTCAGCCCTGCTTGAAGCAGCAGTTTGGACTGGATGACCTCCAGAAGTCCTTTTCAATCCAAATTCTTTAACAGTTCTCTATACATGTACATCTGTGGTACTAAAGCTCCAGCTCCTGGTCTGCTTTTCCTTCCAAATTTATGCGTTACACAAAGTGTGACAAGTACCTCTTCAGAACTCCCTTGTGAATAATGCATGTTAAGAATCCCATGGAGTTTCACAGAATGACATCCCTACATCAATTTTTAAACTTTTTTCACCTGTCACTTCAAAAAACAGCTGAAGTGTTACTTAGAAATTTCCTAAACTAGTTGATTTTTTCCTTTCTAACTTTCCAGCAAGTCACTGAGACCTGTGAAGCAACGGATGCTACGGAACCAAGACCCCAGCGGGAGGCGGGTCCGGCCCATGCACTGTTCATGACTCAGAGCCTGGAGTGCAGAAGGGCCAGCCAAGAAGACATGGCCCTGGAAGACACCGCTTCTCAGCAGAGCCTGTCTGAGGAGCAGTAAGGAGCATTCCCAGCACAAGGGCCATTCGCTTCTTAGCATTAAATACAGAGTTAGGTCAGGAAGCTGCACATGGGTTTAGGTTCTTTCAAGTGTAATAAGCAATCTTCAAATGTTTATTTTTCTAACTTCTACACAAGAATATTACGGGGTGGATGTTCTTCAGCTAATGGCCTTGGCATGGGTAGGGTTGGAATATATCCCAAAAAAAACACACAGTGCCACTTGATCTCAGGTTCTTGTAAATCCTAGAACAACGAATACAACCTGTTTAACGTTCCTTCCCCTGGAATGGTTAGACTCACCAACGAATACAGTAGGAAATATTAATACAACTCCGTGAAAAGCACACAGAAGACATCTCTTTCCTGCCATAACTAAACAGCTGATTGCATGCAAACGAATTGAAATTTGGTATATAACATATAGCAAAAGGTAACTAAGAACAGAAGTAACGAATACATAGAAGGACAGTAGTGTCCTGTAAGATTAGAACTAAATCTGATTTTTTTTCCAATGGCAAATCTCATTTTTCTTTGATGTGTTATGCAGGTGCTAACGCTGAATAGCAACATAGCATCTCAGACTGATATACTGCATGCAGCCATACTGAAATACTGTGCGAACGAGCCACGCTACACCAATTAACAAAAGTCAAGTGTAAGGAAAGAAAGTATCCAGTGCATGGAAAGTCTTCAAAGCATATGGTGCACCTTATTTGCAAAGCAGCTTTGCATAAATTAGGTATTATCTAGTGTTCCCGTTTGGTTTACAGCAGTGTTTCTCAAAATCTAAGCAACAGTACCCTTAGGAGTCGCAAAAGGGCCATGGGGAATCCTCCTCAAAGACAGAAAAGTGCAAAGCAGGCTGTAATTACTGTCTGGAAGTGTTTGCTGGACACAGCTCACTGTTCATAAACACTTGTAGCCAGTAATTACAAAGCCTTCTGATTTCCCTCCCCCAGAGAAAACTGAGCTGCTGCCAATAAAGACAGATGATACAAAAAGGGAGGCCATGCCTTCTCAAACAAGGTTTGAGAAACACTGATTTACAGGAATGCATGACTACTTTGAAACCCAAAATGCTACAACAAATCCTTCCTCTACTATAGAGCCTAAACAAACACGCGTGTTTTTTTTCAATTAAAAAAATTGCAGCTATCAGTGTCTTGCTGTTCCTCTTTACTGTAACTACCATTGATTGTTTCTAAATCTCAACACAATGATGTGCAGCCAGGCTGTCTTGTCCCAATTAACAAGATTTAACAAGAGATGCTGTAGCTAAGTCTTATTACTGTTAGGCAATACTCAGTTGCATTCTGAGCTTCCTACTGTGCCACACTTCAGATCTGAGTAGCAGAACTAAATAAGAGCGAGTGAAAATAAAATGATTCAAGTATGTTTGGTGTGGCAGCAGTTTCTGGGTCTTCTATTTGCAACTGTTTTCATTTGCTTTCTGCCTTGCAAAATTAAGAAACCTATTCTTTTAAAATTCACTTCCAGTCTCAATGAGTTGATTATTAATAAAGCTAGGAATCATGATCTAGGAAAAATTCTGCTCATGTTCATAAAGACAAAAGCAGAACACATGGTCATCAGTGCAGTTCAGGCCTTACTAATGTCTCCTCTAGCATCCAGGTGAGATGTGGAAGAGGAAATTGAGTTCAGCTGCTTCTTTCTGACCAGTTCTGGCACATGAGGACTCTTGTCCCACCACACTGTTCATAAAGTGCTTCATTACAAATGAAGGATGGTGATCATGCAGGTAGGCTCCTACTAACAGCCACCAGCCCCGTTTCTGCTTTTGCATGGCAGTCCATAGGATAAACCATCACTGCTTTTTCTTCCTGCATGGAGGCAGGGCAAACAGGTGGCTCTGGAAAGCACTGAGAACTCTCCAATATTCACCTAGCATCACTCAGGCCTCCAGTTTTCACATCTTTAAGTTTAAATCAATTTCCATCCAAAAGAAGTCACTCTATACTCCAACCTAAATTATTCTATGTATCCAACTCAAGCATACTAAGCCAGGTTAGGGAATGACTGCACAAATCCTTCCAGCAGCAACCGCTCTGTTCGCTTAGCATGGATTGAGGCCCAGTGCCAGCACCTTCCCCCTGCACCACATCCTCTGCAAGACTGCACCATCTCCACAGCCTAAAATAATGCAGCTGCCTCACAGTTCCTGACCTCCTGGTCCAAGCCACTGTCCCGTGGAGCATAGCTCCTCAGGGACAGCAGTTGTGCCACGAAGTCCAGATTTCAGCTGCACAGGGTGACTGTCAGAAAGGGCAGGTTCTAACCCCTTTGGGGAGTCACAGCGAGCAAGCACAGCAAAACAGGAGTCAAGGGAAAATTCAAAAATCAGTTCCTTTTTTGAAGCCATGTCTTACACAGTTTTTGTTTTGCTTTAAAGTTGCTACTGTAGTATAGTGGGTTGAAAAAACCCAAGAGTGATGACTAACAAGGGTAACATAGGAAACAAAGAATCAAAATGAGCACAAACTTTCTCATGTTACATTTCTCCATCTTTTTAGAGATAGTCCGCTATTACGGTAATAAGACTACTGCTTATTCAGCAGTTTTAAATACGTGCCAATGCTACAGAATAATCTGATATAATGGTTAGAAATGAAACCTGAAACTACACATGAGGTTGTATTGATTAAACACATCTTAGATTTCCCCCATTTATGCGTGAGACAGAGATACGCCCAGTTAACTCTGCTTGTGACAGAAAGTGCATTTAAGGCTCTGATGCACACCAAGCTAATAATAGGAACCTAACGTTTACACAAGGCCTAATTTGAACAATAAGCTGCTCCAAAGAGTTCTGTATAACACCAAAAGGCTCCTGGGTCCTCAGCACCAGTGCCTAAATGCACATGAAAGCTTTGAGTCATACCTTTATTCCTGAAAAACAGCTTGACAGCCTCAGAGTTGCAAGATTGAAGTGCTGCGCCACTTTTGGGACAGGCTTTGGCCTTTAAATGGAAAGCAAATACAATTCTCATTGCTTTTATGATCCAAACACTCTTGAAACTTGGCCCTAACATTGTTCAGGCTTAACAGTTTGCCTGCATGTCTGATCTCTTGCTACAGTTGTGATGCAGGAAGGATGCCATCGCCACCACCACCACCTTTTATCAAGAGTTCCTTCGGGGTTTTTTGCATCAGGTGCTATGTTTTGATTTCTCCAGAGCTGTGGAGGCCACTTACCTCATTCAGCCAGTCCAGAATTTTTTTATTTCTACAGCATGAAAATAGTGACATTTCCATCTTGTTAGGTTACTGGAGGGAGGATAATGAGTATATAGTAAAACAAGCACAAACACAGTACTTCAGCCTTTGCACTGAGCATGGGATACTTACCTCCCTCACATATTGCTTTCCTAAAATTTCCTTTTCCTTTCCCAAAGAAGCTCTTGTTTACATCATATAGTCAAAGCCAGTTGCTACACTCGTAATGGTGAAACATGGCCTGAGGATCTGGCAAAAAGACTTTCAGTAACTTTTTATTAAAGCTAAACACAGGCTGTTGAACTGCTCACATCCACCAGGAACACTGCAAGCCCCTGCTTGGCCTTCAGCCCAGCTGTTTCCCACCACAGCAAGCAAGAAGGAACCAGTGATGGACGATGGACATAGTCTGCAAAGTTCATTCCTGTTAATCCAAAAATAAAAACCAGCGGTTCTGGCTGTTCTCTCCATTTTGTAGTGTCATGCAACTTCTCTGTGAGGAACTGAAGTTCTTGTTGCAAAGTCTCACCTCCGTCCTGCAGGCCGAAAATCTTGGCATTCACTTCATTGCAGACAAATCTCAATGAAAAGGACTTAGCACTGTGAATCTTTCTCCCTTGGCAGCATGACTAGATACTCTCAATATCTATGAATGACATTCTGACACTATTAAGTTTTTAGGACTCTCTGTGATGTCATTCACAGCATTTTATTAAAACTGCTTATTAGAATAAAGCAAGAAATGTAATCTGCATTTGTCTGCAGCCCACCAAATAATGGCTATTCTCATAACTGGAAAATTTAAGTTAAAGATTAGCTGAATTTTGTGCAGCTTATTACAGAAGATTAGAATTACCAGTGAGATTCTCCAGCATGCGATAATCATCTTCTCTTCAATGCATTTTTCTAAAATACCCAATTATTGCCATGTTTAGATTACTCCCTGGATTAGGAACTGGTATTTAATTACCATGTTTCACTAGTGGTTGTACATCCTTAAATCCGCAACACAGACATTTTACTTATAATTAACTTTGCAGTAGGTCCAGTATCAAAGATTCACCTCTCTCATGGAGTTTTACAAGTCAAAAATTGCCTAACGCCTGATAAATAATGCAGGCCTTGTTTATTCCATGCTGTGTGCAATTTTATGCTGGAATTACAATACTTGTTGCCAAAAATGTCCTTGATTCTCAGGCTTCCAGACAGTAATTGGTACCTCACATTCTCCCCTTTTTTGCACCAATTAAAACCTGCAGGTGCACTAATGTTGTCATCAGGAATCTAGCTGGTACATCAGAGATGCTTTTCACCAAATGTGTGCTATTAATAAAATCAGCCCATCAGGGGAACTGTGAACGCTCCATTTGCTGTTACAGCGCTCTCAAGGCCTTCCAAGTATTTTACTAGTGCAAGACCAGACAATAAAGTTTTACCTTTAAAGTAAACACAGGTTGTCATAAAAGCTTACATGCAGTTGGAAATACAACTTTCTCACTCACTGGATGTATTTTAAAGCAGGCAAATCGTATCTCCAGGACCATCCGAGATTCAAAGGCCAGATGGGACTGTTAAAGTAATCTACATTCTCCTGCTGAACACAGATCACAGAATCTCTATTTCTCCTGCAATGCACTCTAGCTCAGAGAGAAAACAGGCTTAAAAAAAGGACAACAAATGACACACCAATCTTGAGATAGGTAGCAGAAAACAAGGGACACTGATGTCAGTAGGAAAAATATGCATTAGTTTAAAAGGGCTGATATTTCACTCACAGTTCCAGAGAAGGAAAAATCCACCTGCATTTCCTAGTGACTATCTACCCTCAGTACAAAGGTCTCCCTTGAACCATGAGACAATGGATTAAAAGTACTATAAGCACTGATCAAAAGTTCCCTGAACTTCTTGTTGCAATTGTTTGGGGCTTTTTTCCCCCCACTCTACTAAATAATGGGACTAGAGCAGGCATCATGGCACTACTACTTTTGTGGGGAATAAACAACACTTTAAGTGATCTCTCAGCAATACCAGCTGAACCAGAATTCAGAAGACTGACTCCTAACAGAACTCCCCCCCCTCATCCTCTAACAGAGAAATGTCAAATCTCTCTTCATTTAGCTTTAAAGGTCAGTCCTCATTTAAGTCTCAACAGCAGTCCCACGAAAACTGTGCTAGATTTTGGGTAACTCTTTAATCACTGAAAGAACTATTCTTTTGCAGCATAATTTACCACTTAAGAGACTTAACATTGAAACAGGAGGGCATCCAACATTTAGGTGCAAAGAGGTTTCTGTTCAAAAACCTATGGCATACAGCCCTGACAAAGTTTACTTTGGTCTCAAGTCCTCCACGTCTAAAAAGGTGTTTTGTCTGAGTAGAATGCCTGAAGTAATTAAGGGATTAGAGTGTCTTTAGGGCACAACCTTATTTTGCAAAATCAGCCAGGGGCTGTACATTGTAAAGTGGAGACCCAAAGAGGAGTTTTCTTTTACCCAAATATGATGAAGACAGTACTACCATGCAGATGGATTTGGGCAGACAGGTGGTCCTAACAAGGCAGTGAGGGAATGAGCCCATGGCATCCTTTAACACGGCGTGCACCTCCTACCACCTGTGGAGGTGCAATGCTTGTACCAGACACTTGTTCTGCATCAGGAGAGAACAAGGATGTTCCCTCCATGCTCCTAGGAGGTGTTTGCAGGGCTTGTGTAAGAATACCTGTCCCCATCCTGCCCTATACAACTCTGGGTGTCAGCTTTACAGAAATAAATAAATAAAATTATACTTGAAGATGCCTTTAAATAGTTTGCTCATTTTAACAGTCATTGAACTGAACAGAAAAAAAAAGAACCAAGAGAATTTGCAACAACTTTCTTCAGGCAGAGATGACCATAAATTTTACAATGAACAGTGTGCACCTGGGATGGAATTCTGTTCTCACAACATGCAAAACTGATTAACTGGCAGCACTTTTGCTGAACACATTTGCACTCCTCACAGGGAAACACATTGTCTAATACTCTCAAACACTTCTTATTTCACCATTAAGCATGTACAGAATTGAATACAGAAAAAACCCAAACAAACGTATCGATAAACATAACAGATTGTAAAATTAAAATAGACAAATGCAGTATTAAGTTAATCACAACTTAAACTCAGAATGAAAAACACAAGATTTTATGAACTTCATGGACTCAAAGATTTATATATATTATTTGTAAAGAGGGTGTGGGACAGGATTGCCATCAGAAAATCAGATATTAATTCAAAATGCAGCCNAGTATTAAGTTAATCACAAACTCAGAATGAAAAACACAAGATTTTATGAACCTCATGGACTCGAAGATTTATATATATATTATTTGTAAAGAGGGTGTGGGACAGGATTGCCATCAGAAAATCAGATATTAATTCAAAATGCAGCCTTCTTATAAATTAGTT
Organism: Regulus satrapa; assembly: GCA_013396955.1. Taxonomy (NCBI): domain Eukaryota; kingdom Metazoa; phylum Chordata; class Aves; order Passeriformes; family Regulidae; genus Regulus; species Regulus satrapa. The sequence goes on from VWZN01003869.1 coordinate 395,730, forward strand.
TCTGGGCCATGTAAGAGGGGGTAGATTTGGCTAATTTTAGTGCCAAAATGGAATTCTGTAAATGTCACTCCTGACTACAGGAAGTTTCCTTGAAACTCTGGATAACCCTTCTTACACTGCAACTGCAGACAGGGGTGCCTGGGGGTAGGAGGAGAGAGCACATCTGCTTATTCCCTCTACCTGATGATTTGTCAGCACCCATGCTAAAACACGTTTGAACACACCTAAACTGGGCCACCAACAGCTAAATATTCCAAATAAACCAGCAGGACTCATATACACTTTGGACAGGGTTCTGTTCTGTTGCACCAGGGCTATGATGCAGATACTGAATTGATCTGTAGCCAGAACAGTCCAAACACACTCACAAAGACTAAGATCTCAGATTTTACAGTTAACTGTTTTCACATGAGGTAACTCAGATCAGGGTTGACTACCTAACTTCCAAACACCCAGATTAGAACTGAATCTTAGCTACACATCTGTTCAACTTTTTTAATTCAATGAACTGAATAAATTACATCCTGCTATCCCATTTTACAGTATTACCAGCTTTACCCTGCTTACCCTGAAGGCTCCCCTCCAGGGGGCTAAAGCAGGAAGGACAGACTCTAAACCATCCATGAAATGTTGTAATATTTTGTTGAAATGAAAGCTTCAGTGTTTACAGGACAGAAAAGGTCTTCATTTTCTGCAGGATTCCACAGCTGCCAAGATGTCTTGCAAAATGCTGTTTCTGTTTTCCTTACTAACCTAGAGAAAGAGAAATTAAAACTGGCATAACTTCATTAATAGCTTCTATACCAGTGTTTACTTCAAAAATAATCAAAGCAGAAATTTCAATGCATTTCTTTTTCAGTGCAGGAATGTTGAGTGTCAAACACCTGACTTCTTCTGCTACTGAGAATACAGTATGCTAAACCCACAAAAGCCACAATTGAATATTCAGTGATCTTTTGATTTAATTACCTGTAGTATTTTGCAGTATTATTCGGGGCTTGAGTAACTAACAGGAATCACTCAAAGAACCAGCGTGTACTTTTGTCACTACTAGAAATCCTTTTCAAATACCAAATTTAACTTTCCCACTATAAAGTGGAGTTTTTATGCCTTCATTACTTGAAAGGGTTGTGTTTATTAAAATGACAGATCTAGTCAAAACCATCTGCAAAGAAAAAAATTAAAACAGGCTTAGCAGCATGACTCTGTGCTCTGAGAAACCTTACTGCTACAGGAGAGAAACACCTTGGAAAAGAAATAAAACTAATTGAGAAAGCTGGGGTGTTCAGTAGCACACTGAGCTATGCCTTTGGCTGAGCAGTCCATGGGTATGCTGGCCTTTAAGTTCAGCACATGTGAATACAGATGACTGTAAACTGCCAAGCAAGTGCTGGTGCTTGCTAGTCAGCTCAGCCTCCAGGGGCACAGAGCTGGGGGCTCTGTGTGTATAATTTATCCCTTCCTGACAGACTGGGTCCTGATCCAGAGCCCTGTGACCCACAGTGCCATGCATTACTCAAACAAAACCTAGGGAGATGACTGGGGTTGTAAAGGGGTAACGAGCAACTGTGAAGCATCAGCAAAAGCTTCATTTTAAAAAGTCAAAGAAATTTTCCCCACTGTTCAAATCCCTGCAGAGAGGACAGGAAGAAATCAGACAAAGACGTATGAGCTGAAATACCTAAGTAAGGGTATTCACACAAAGTTGTATAAAAGCTGTTTAATGAGGAAAGAGACACAACACCATGCACAGCATAAAACTCTCTAACCAGCAAGGTTCCACTGCGCTCCCTACATCTGCACTTAGGATGTGAGCACAAGAGTCTGTATCCCTTCCAGTACTACAGTTCATAAAATGAACAGGAGAAAGTATTGCTATTATTATTGCTGCTGTTGTTAAATAGGTGAGAGTTCTATCTGAGGAATTTGGCCCTAGGAGCCTGCCACTATTCACAGCCACATCTTATCCAAGTGCTGTAAACCAACGCTAATACCTGCAACAGACAGTGGTCGCACTGACCACTGAATTCAGGACAGCAGATCAACACGGGACAAATGAAAAAGTGACACTAAAAAAAAAATAAAGGGGCGGGGGAAAGTAAGGAAAAGATCTGTCTGAAAATGTCACTGTTTTTATTGAGAATCGGTCCAAGCTTCATAAGATAAACAGAAAACCCCACAAAAAGAAAGAGAGCGAGACAACAAAGAATGTTCTTCAGTGAGGCTACTGGGACACTGAGGTAAACAATACACAGCACAGATGAGCCAAACTCTAAATCTCACAGCAAGTGTACTGATATCCTGACTTTCAAAGGACCTTCTGCACATTTAATAGCTCTTCCCACTCTCTCACGGCCAACAAAAACAATACTACATTTTATCTATCCTTTTTCCATACCTATATGCCAGAAGTCCAGCGAGAGCAGCAGAGAAAAAGTGCCAAGTGCTAGGAAATTTTCACAATTGTTTTACAAAGGCTGTTTGATAGATATAAGTCCCCTCTTAAGATCTGGAGACATTCTGTGCAGGCAGCTTTCCCAGAGAGAACAAATCTCCCAGTATCTGTACTGAATGTACAAACAGATGGGTATGTTTTTAGAAAGGAGATGAAAATAACTGTGCTGCTTATATTAAGCATTTATGTAATTTGGAGGAAATTGCCACCTAGACTCCAAGCAGGCAACTATGGAGGACAAAAGCTTTCCTCCTCTAACCGTTAAAAATACCGTCAAGTAAACCACTCGTGTACAATCTGTTCAAATGGAATCTTTTCTTCTCCCTAGCCATTTAACTATTTTCTTTCTTAATATGCATATGCAACCATACTTCACTAATGGGTTTCATGCAAGCAAAATTAATAGATGGGAAAATGGGAGAAAATTAGTATCTGCCAGCTGCTAAGGATAACCTGATCCTATTCATGCCACCATGTCTGCAAAACTACACAGACTCAGGCAGTGCAGAAAGAGCCTCTAGTTTCACTAGAAAGTTTAGTTTCAGCAAAATGGAACTGGGCAACAATAGAAACAAATGTGTTAAATATCAGAGCTCCTTTCGTTAAGTGCCCTAAACATAATAAATTAAACATTTGGGACCAAACGCTGAATTGCTTTTAGGGCATCTGGGCCCACTTAGACCAACAAAATATGCTTTCAAGACAGAAGGGACTGTAAAACGTTGAACAGCTGTTCTCTCATCAGAACTGTCCTCGTGCCACTAGGAGCAGGATGAAAAAACTGAGATGAGCTATTTGAATGCAGCCTAACTCCATATTAAGTGACAAAGCAGGGAGAATGATTTTGGAAGGTAGCCACCTACTTCTGTACACTTCCAGGCACCACCCAAGTTAGTAAGAAATTACTGACTATGAGCTATTTGGGCTCCAGGTTTCCCCATGTTGAAGAACACGTCTGGTGACCCAGTGTCCACTCCAGCTACTAACACCTCTGGCTCCCCACGGGCAGGTTCTGCTCCTGCTCATGCACACATTTTAACCAGCTGGGAAAGAGCATGTAGTGTGTCACTGGAGCAAGAGAGACAGGTGCTCTCCTGAACAAGACTTCGGCTTAGCAGGTCTGTGACACCTGGGAATGACTGCAGTCTGTCACACATTTCACATCCATGGCTTTTGGTGAATTGATTCACCAGAAATCTGTTTAATTAAAGAAACCTGCATGTCCTAATCTCAGCAGCATGAACATGATGGGTCATTGTTTTAGTAAAGATCTTTTAGCTAGAGAAAAGACTGCTCCATGGAAATTTACAGAAAGACTTTTGCTGGCTGGAGTCAGTACTTGAGAGAAAGATACAGAGTGATACAGCTGAAAACCCAGGGGTGAGTACCCTCTGAATATCACCTGATAAAAATATATATACATCTATACCTCTGAATATCACCTGACAAAAAGAGGCAGTAGAAGCCTCAAAAGCTTCCTTGAAAAGCCAAATACTGTCTACTGGCCCCGCTTCCTCTCATGAGAGGAGCAAATGCACACACCACTGCCCTGCCATGACTGCAGCCTAAGCACTGAATGACTGGTACTTCCAAGCAAGGCTTCTCCATCCCCTGTTCCCCAGTCCTACCCCTGTAAAGTAACTCATACAAAATTCACATTTACATGCACTTCTGTTCAACAGCCTGACTAGAAACACACATCAGGTCAGCAGTGGAAAAAACTTGGGGGGTTATCTCTGAAAGGAATGAAGGGAGTTGAATGGTTATGCAAGGAAAGGAATAATTTCTCATCTTTACTCCTACAGTTGCTTTAGCGTTTATTTAAATCAGCATTTAATATAAAAACAGAAATTGAAAGTGATGATGGGACCCTCAATTAAAGGAAAACTGATGAACTTTGAGCACTGCAGGTTTTTAAGCCAGCTTTGAATTTTAAACAACAGAAATCAAAGGAGTGTGAGGTGCCTTTGTTTTTGTGAAGCATCGAGGACATTCAGTGAAATTAAGGAAACTTCACACATGTACTCCTAGGAATAGGCTATGTTTTGTTGTGGTAAGTTTTTCAGAGCCACCCTGTAACTGATCAGAAAAGTACTTTACAGCCCTAATATTCTAAAAATTATGTCTGTAAAAGTAACATAATGAATTCCAAAATTGGTTCACTGACTCCAGAGAAAGTACACTCCATTTAGACCTGTCTTTCTTCTATAAATCAATCCTGCTACCTCCACTAACTCCACTGCTGCCTGTTTTCCTTTTATTTTTTCCTTAAATACGACTACTGGTAATATTTCTGCAAGCCAGGGTGGAAAAAACCAAAAAAGTTTAAAAATCGGACTGTACTTTAAAAGATTTAACTCTTAGGAATAATGAATACCTATACAGCAATAATACTACAGCAAAGAAACCTTTTATAACAGCTATAGCATTACTTCTGCGGCCTCTCACAAGCAAAGCCAGCTGTGTGAGACTGCTACAGTAAGTGCCAAATGGGATTTTTTTTTTTTTTTAATAAGGTGAACACCTGCCCATTAAGAACAAAATGGAAACTAAAAAACTTATTTCATGCAAGCTACCCACAGCTATCGACTGGCAGTAACAGTTTTTAAACAGAGCCAAATATAAACCAGTAACCTAGAACAGAAGGCTCTTTAAGGATATTAAATATTACTCACATTGAACACTTTAACATCTTTCCTACTTCTTATTTCTTCAACAAGATCCAGTGGCTTTCCCTTAGGTATTGGAATAGTTCCAAGCACCACAGTTCCCGAGCCAGCCAGCGTTTGACGAACAGCTTGGATAAAAGCCTGGCTGAAGAGCTCCATTTTACCAATCTCGTCTATGACACAAATTCTTTTCTCTGTGTCACCACCATGGTTTACCTGTGGAAAAAGTGCATCAGGAGACTATAAACAGCAAAATTTAGAACAAGCAAGAGAAGTAACCTCTATGCTGACAAAAGAAATACCTCCGAAGGAAACAAATTCCACTCTAGTACTAGGGAAAGTGGGAACTCAGAGCTACTGCTGGTAAATGACACTTATAAATCTGTAATTTCTTTTTTGGGACAAATTTTTACAAGGGTGGAAACAACCATACAGTATAAGTATCAGCTACAATAGCAAATATCCATAATATTTCAGATTTCCTTTAAAGCAGAATTCTTACAACGGTCCCATATGAGCTACCTGACAATTAAGAACTGCACTTTGCCTTAGAGCAGCTCTAAATCATTCTGAGGGTCAGTAATTTTTAAAATCTCTACTCTTCCCACTGTATTATGCCTTTAGTGATTACACTTAATTATGTGATCAATAGTCACACAAAGCAGGTATTGAAAAAAATAAGAGTTTCATTAAATCTAGATTTGGAAGTTTCTCCTCTTATACCTGAGAGGATGAAACACTTCCCTCAGAGCTACTGGCTGTCTTCAAAGCTGTCTGGATAACAACCAAACCATTTGCAAGCCTCTCTCACACCATAACCATGATATTATTATCATTATTTATATATTGACTATATATTGAGATATACTGTATTCCATAGTCCTAGGGCCTGGGCAGTAGGAGAAACACAGTTACCCACATCTTGCGGCTTGTCTGGTTTATTCATGAAGTGAATGCTGTGCCAAACAGTGCCGTGCTGCAGGTGGTTGGAGCAGCAGGCAACTCCAGGAGAAAACAAGGGTGATTGCTACTGAGGAAAAGACAGCTCACAAAGCAGAGGAACTCTTCAACTACACTGCCTACCCTATTTTGGTAAAAGTGACTGAGAACTGTACCCCATTATTTATAGAAATGAGGAGAAAACCAACTCAATTCAAAACTCTATTCTTAGATCCATGAAGACAATACAATACCAATACAAGCCATATTATACAGAAATTTAAAAAAAAGAAAGAAAAAAAGATCGAAACATCTCCCCTCATGAAAGCAAAGTATTTGCTTCTGGGAAAGTGAAAGAACTGTATAATATGCATCCTAAAATCCTTTCAAGCTAAATCCCTATGGAGTAGCTGTTTTATCTAAAAATCCTTTCATAGATCAGTGAGCCAAAAAGCCAATACTAGTCACTAGGTCACATATTGAGGAAGAGAGTATTTTGCTTTGAAAAAAAAACCTAAAAAAACTAGTAGTCCTGCCTGATGAAGTTTGCAGAACCAGAGAGATCTTCCAGTGCAGGATCTATCCTGTTCTCACTGGAGTGAAGAAAGCCTTAAGAGCTGAATCTCTCCTCAAGTCTAAAAGGGCATGTGCCCATTCTGTGCTGCTCTCTCACCAAACCAGAAACATACCTAGGACTCTCCTGCCCTCATTCTTCATTTGTCTCCCCTTGTTTCAATTCTCTGATCTTCCTCACTCTCCTCTTGCATTTTGGGCCATCTTTATGTGTGGCCACACTCCCACAAAACATGAACAGCACTTTCTATGAGCACAGGCCCTGTGTGACTCTGCTGGCCCCAATTCTCCTCTTCACCTTGTCCTTGCAGAAAGCTATATAAGTAATGGAAAAAATTCAACACTGCTAACACTTTTCTAGGAAGATCTCTCCTGAATTTCAGTGGTAAAAGGATTTAAAGTACAGCACTGGCCTAATGAAGTATTTTTTTATAAACTATCTATTTACTAATATCAAAAATATGGTTACAGTGAAATTTAGCATATAAAACTTGTCCTATTTTTTATAATTTCCCTTCTGCCTTGCCCCAACACCACTGCTTTCCTACTCTCAGACTTCAATGTTCTTTGACAAAAACAAGAATCAGATCCTTGATCTCACTTTTGGTCCTTGCACCTCTTTGGGTTTTTTTTGTTTTACAGTTCACAAAAAAATACCTTCTTCCTTGTCCCCTTGAGCTTTGGCAGTGTAGAAAAATCACAACAGGATTTTTTTAGTAGTACAGTTCAGCAGCTGCTGCACACTGTTTGTGGTATGTTATTGCCAAAATCAAATCTGTTCTTGTTTAATTTTGGAGAGGGGAAAGGTTGGAGTGAGAGAGAGGAAGAAGAAGAAAAAAAGCAGTGATAGAATATTAGCAAAAGGACAGCAAAAAGATTGTGTGTGAAGTCTTGTCATAGCCAGAACCCTCCTTGTGCAGCAGGCTAAATCCCAAATAATCAGGCTGGTATTATCAGTCTGAAGGTATCTATACAATGGTAATCAAAAATACTCACTGAATTCAAATGCTTCTACTGTAAGAAGATGGGCATCAGAGGAAGAAGGAAAAAAAGTCTGTAAAGAAGAGCAGCAGCAAAAGCCTTTTTCTTAGACCCACTGATTCCATCCAGTTCTCTGTGATAAGCCACTTGTGCATTTTGTTTGCTTTCCAGTATTAGACAGTGACATAGGAAGGATTTCCTACCTGTTGCCTCTTCAGATCAAGGAGGTCCTGCTCACAGGACTGCAATCTCTTCAAGACCACAATAATGACAAGAAAACGAGCCAGATTTTCCCCTCCAGTTTCCTGACCCTGAAGTCAATCAGAACTAGCAATGCCCAAGAAACAGGCCATCAAAAACTAGCTGTGTGGAAGGGACTTCCAATAACACGATCATCATAAAGCATACATTTATCAGCAGCTTTCATACAATACTCACATTTCTCAGCATAGGTAGAACCAACTGCTCAAATGAAACAAGGTCTACAACATATTGTCCAACCCGGTATTCACGTCTTGAAGCAGAAGAATCAGAACTGGGATTGAAAAAGAGATACACAATTCCTTCAAATTCCTTCAAAGTAAGAATTCACTGCAGCCATTTCAAGTGAATTTATAAGAAGTTATCCAAACAAATCAAATCCTCTTAATTTGTCTTAAAAAGGAAGGGAAAGAAATTCTAAACCATGCTGTAAGTCATACTGCAGATAGCTTGCTGTCAGATAACAAATATACCATATGCTTCCTTCACAACTATGCAAGTTTCAACAGTGTAGAGAAGGACAATGGCATTTAAAAGTCAGCAGGTATATTTACACTGAAATCGAAACTCATCACTGCAGCTCAGATCTTTGAATTTTGTAATGTGATACCACAGACAGCATCATAGTAGTATCATCTCAGTAGGGGCTGCAAAACGATTAATCTCAGAAAAATACTCACTTTGCATGTGTTTTACTACACTGTGCTAGGTGAACTTCTGTTATTAGCAGATTGCAAATTATTTTCACATCAACTCTGCGAATGAGGTGTAAGTGCAAAACTTAGTCTAAGTCCAGTGTGACCTAAGTATGAAAATCTAAGTCTAGTGAATCAGGAGAGACTGTGAGGCACTCTGCAATTCAGAGGCTCCCCTCTGGAGCTCTGAAACCCCTTTTTTCCCTAAAAATTTACAGATGAGTTTTGTGATCCAGTCAAATGTTCTTTAAAACAATGCTACATGCAATTTCCCTTTTCATTTTTCCACTTCTGTCTCCATAAATCAGCTAGTGGAAACACAAAAATCTTCCTCCCTGCCCACAATAAGCTATTTAACTGTATCCCAAAGGGACTTTACTACAGTAAAAGGCTCAGCAGTGCTTCCTCTATCTGGTGTAAAAGAGCCAGAAAGGGAAAACACTCCTGCCCAGCACATTTTCAGTATTTCACTGTGCAACAGATACTGCCTACATATACAATAGGTATCAGCCAGGAGACAAAAACCAAGCAAAGAACTTGACCATGAAAGCCACATGTGCTGGAAATCGCCTTCTGGAAGAGCATTTAACATGTCAAAGGACTGGAGCAGACACATAAAACAATAAGCTGCTTACAGTTATTAAAACTTCAGTACCTGACTCTAGATAAAGGTCCTCGGTCTCCAGACAGAGTCACAACATCGAATCCTGTTCTCCTGCCACCTTCTCTAACTTCTTGTGTGTAAAATCCATCAATGGGAACGCCTGAGGATTTTAGAGCTTGAGTGACTTTCTGGATCAAAGTAGTCTTTCCAACCCCTAAAAATAAAGAAGGGAAAAAAAGCACACAGCACTAATGTTCATCTGTACTAAAAGTCCATTTTTTTAAAGGCTGCAGTAATGATTCAGTTCAGCGGGAACATTGATTACTTTTGAAGATTGCAAATTACTTTTTCTAAATGGTAGGAAAGAACAGAAGCATCTTCCAAAGTTCATCCTGTACTGACACTGGAAAGTTTCACAACAGAGTGGTACAAATATCCCTGGCTACCAATGAATTTATTAGCTTAGATGATGCATGAGAAGATACCACAAGGCAGATGAATATATGATACAAAACTGATATATGTTTGTTGGAAGCCTCACTGATGAATCTCCCTTTCTACCACTGATATTCACTACTTCTAAGATCAGAGCTAAGTTTACCCCCTTTTTAGATCAAAAGGTCAAAGCTGACTGTTATTACCAGACTCCTAACTGGCACAAAGGACACACTTCTTCCACTGCTGTCCTAGAAATCAGAAGCACTCCATGTCCCTCCCAGCAACAGAAAAAATGTTTCTTCAGGTACCTGAATCAAGATGTTTTGACTAGATACAGAAAAAAGCTTGTTTATTGTGAGGCAAATGAAGCCATGAATCAGGTTGCCCACAGAGGCTGTGCAATCTTCATCTACTTTCATGTTTCCAAGACACGACAGGATAAAGCCTTAAGAAACCTGGTCTGGCCTCATAGCTGCCATTCCTTTAAACCTCCTCAAGTCTCTTTTTTCATGAATTATCTTCTGACCCTATAATTCATTTTCTTACCCTAAGGTCCTTAAAACTCTTGCCACGTGGTATCTCCTGCACAGTCTGATGCACTTTTTACAATGTGAACACTAGCCATGTTCCAGACATCCCTTCAGTCCTTCTCCTTTGCCATAGTACAAATACATCCCTCAACGATCTCCTTTTAAACTCACCTTTACTGCCTCTCACAAAATTTAGTGCTATCACTTCATTTTTAATTACTGCTCTAAAAAATTCAGATGACAGAAAATAATCCTGCAGAATAAACCTTCAAATTCCTGGAGATGAGGAATGCAGACCAAATGTGAGATGCCTAAAGATGCCAACAGAAATCATTCCAACATGACACACCAAATTTCTAATTTAGACTTTAAGCAGATTTAGGAACTGCTTTCCTAACAGTCAATACCAGTGACAAAATATTCGGTGGCTTCAAAGGCATGTAGTCAAATGTTTTAGCAAACTTTTCAAATTTGAAGAAGAGGGCTTCCTGGGAGTTTAACAACAACAACAACAAAAAAGACAAATGTGGCACTTTCAGTATCTACCATCTTTTCAAGGCCTTGTCTCTTGTAAGTGAATTTACATTTACACTAACTTTGCTGAGGGGATGTGCTATTTCTAATTTGTTTACATTCATTCAGTAAACTGCCAAACAAGCCAGAGTGATCCAAACTAAGTTTAAGAAAGCTTGAAGTTAGACATTTAGCTAATCAAAACAGTACATCTGATTTCAGATAAATGAAGAGAGACAAGACCTAAGTAGCCCTAACCACTGCATCTCCTGAAAGGCTGCCTTTATTCAAGAGGTTGGAAAGCCAGTGTGAAGTGGGGGCAACACATTCCCATCTCAGCCTAACAGCACCATTTAAAAATAATTCCAGTCAAGACCGGCATCTGCAAGAAGTTCACAAAAAGGAGAATTAGGCCTACTGCTTTACTCCCACACCACAAAGAAAAGTTCTGCAATCACAATAATAATGTTAATTTCTTTATAAACCGTAGAGTTTGACCCTCATACTATGTCCCACTCAGCCTCCACAATAATCAGATTCCCTTACCCTCACAAACCACTCCACTGCTTCAACCAGGGCCCGCCCATCCGCGACACCAGTTATTACCGACACCTGCACTTCACTGAGGCTGGAAGAGCTAAATCACTAGAATGAAGTTACAAGAAAGAGGAGCTCTCAGAAATTATTAATCGCTGCAGTTTATACTGAAGCAGGATTAGTTGTCCAGAAGGTGGTTTGGGTTTTTTTCCCAACAGCGGCCGGAAAAGTGCATGGTTTGGAGGATTGGATGGAGAGGTAAAGCGGCATTTCATTAGGAACAAACTAATCAGTGCGCCAGCTCCGACCTCGACACGGCGGAGGGGAGGAGCCCTGGGCCCGCAGCCGCAGAACCTCGGGCAGCGCCGGGCCCAGCCGCAGCTGGAGGCGCTCCCGGGGCTTCCTCGGAGCCCG
>VWZN01003869.1:413574-457662 GCA_013396955.1 Regulus satrapa
ACTCTTGTGAGCAGATGACCCACTTATTGCATGAGGGAAAGGCTGTGGGTGCTGGTATCTAGACTTAAATAAAGGCTTTGATACTGTCTTCCATGGCATTCTCATGGAGGAAGTGGCTTCCCAAGGTGTGTGTGGGGCGTGTACTCTTTGCTGGGTAGAAGATTGGGTGAATGATCAGGTGGGGTTTGGTCTCTTCTCCCAGGCAACAAGTGATAGAACAGGAGGAAATGGCCTCAAGTTGCACTAGGGAAAGTTTAGGTTGGATATTAGGGAAAAATTCTTCACAGAAAGAGTTGGCAAGTGTTGGAACAGACTGCCTAGGGAAGTGGTGGAGTCATTGTGTTCAAAAATGTGGTTATGGCATTTGAGGACATGTTTTAATGGTGAACATGGTGGTGCTGCTAGGTTGGTGGATGGACTTGATCTTTAAGGTCTATTCCAACCATAACAATTCTATGAATCTAGCAATTTGCTATTCAGCTTTTCTTCTATTCTGAATAATTTAGCATCAGTTGCAATCTTCGTCACTTTGTTGTCTACTCTTCTCTATATAATTTGTGATGAAGTTGAATTAAATAGCCCTTAGTGTGGCTGCAGATGGACATCTGGTGATGAACTTGGTCATTATGAAACATGTCAATTTTCCCCTACATTCTTTCTTGTGTTTTATGCAATTATTTATCCATAGCAAGATTATTCCATGGCAGTTTGGCTCTTCAAAGGCCTTAGGTAGAAACAAAAATTAGCATTTTCATTCATATTATGTATTTCCATATGATCTAATAAAATCTAGGAGATCTGTGAAACATGACGGGTTTCTTGCCAAGAACAGATACCACATTCTTGAAATAAGTCTCCAGACATAGATATGTCAATGGATAAATTCTTGCAAACAATGAGGAAAAGTAAGTTATATGTCTGGTCCATCAGCTTCAAGAATTTAATTTCTTAGACACTTAGTATCCCATTTGGTTTTTAAATTAGTTATTACTTGCAAAAGTTATTAAATCTGAAGAAATTGAGCTACAGTATAACTACAAAATCTAATTTCCCAAAACAGGAAGTTTCCAGTTTTTCCAGCCTTATTCACACTAGTGATACCTTGAAATTACTTCAAGTTAGATTTTAGTATCCAGTAAAATACTAATCAACATAAATGAAGCTGTCATAAATAACAAAGCTTGAAAAAGAAAGCTACATTAAAAGAAGTCATAAATAGTTCTCCTGTTCTTTTGTATATTATCATGTTATTAAAGCTTTTGATCGTTCAGAGTCAGCAGAGACCATTAGGGATATGTACTCATACCTGTGTTAGATGCCAAGAAACAGTACCCACTTATTCTGTGTGAAGTCTAATGCATTATGGTCATTTGAGGCTCCAAATTGGATGCTGAGGGATCTACCAACACATTTCAATAAAGTAGCCCAGTAGTTTATTACCTTCATTTAAAATTTGCATTTCTCTTTCTGATCAGATTTTTCTAGCTTTGGAATTCAGCCAGTGAATCTTGTTATGTCTTTGTCTGTTCTAGAAACTGGACACTGTTCTAGTAATCTGATACTGTGTGTACCTACACTTGTGTCACTATCCAAAAATGCTTGTGCATTTCTTTTGTTGCATCTTCTTCCTCACCCGTGGTATTAAAAGGGACATCCTGTACCCCGGGCTTACTACAAAATTTTCTCAAGAAAATTAAGTCTCTGGTAGTTAATTTTCTATTTATTCTCTTTCTACCAAGAAAAGAACAGGGGAAATAAATTTGCCTGCTGAATAAGTTCCTCCTAGTGCCACCGATGTTTTTGCCCTGCCACAAAGAGGAAAGTCACAGAGAGTAAACAAACAGTCTCTCCTGTGCTAAGATCTATACAATCTCTGGCGTGGCTGTCAATCATGTATTGCTTGATGTGGAAAACAAAACTCCCTTTCAGCATTAGCAGTTAATAGTATTGACATTGCTGAATAGCCAATTCAGCTCAATATTACTCAGAAAAAATGTAATTTGAGCAATCAGATTGATTAAATTCATTTTTTAAATGATAAAACCATCTTCATAGTTACAATTTTCTTTACCATTTTTTTATCATGTGTTTTTCAGTGTGGTTGCATTTGTCATGTTACTGGTAATGTAGTTAAGTTTAATTTCTCCTATAAACCCTTAGAGAGGGCTGTGTATAATTCTGTTTGTGTCATTACAAATTCTGATTCATCAGTTTAGATTGTTGTTCTGAAGTCTTGGTTGCTGGAAACAGTGATTTTCCTCCTTGCCAGGAACTGATGATTTGTTTTCTTCCCAGAAGAAAAGCTCGTTATTTACTTGTTCATAATATGTACTTTGTCTGTCTGACTGATATTTGGAGTCCATTTGTAGCTTAAGTGTTTTTCAAGTAAAAATCTTTCATGAGTGAAGCAAGTGGATCAACACCAAGTGGGTAGATTTAGCAAGGCAATGCATTTAACATTTTAAATGGAATAAAGAGTGGATCTCTGCTTCATGACCTTGTATCAGAGGTTGGCCATCATTCTGCAAGTGCTTAGGTTTGTATTCAGGCTTGCCATTGTTATGTGTTCATGAACCAGCAAGGTTATGGCCTGTTCCTAGAGGTGGTGGAAGGCTCCTTCCTTTTAATTTTATTTGAAAATACCTACTTTTGTGCTAGGAAACTTCGCCCCATTTATTATTTTTCCTATTCCATAGGTGGAGAGCTCAGTGTTAACCATGAATTAAATCTAATTGTTGGAAATTAAATTTTGGAAAGTAACATCTAAAGATCACATCAACATTTTGGTGTCAAAAGGAGAGCTGGCTGCTCTGACTTGTTGAGTCAATAGGAGATAATGTGACAAAAGTACCTTTCTGAATTAGGGAGACCATGAGAGGAAGAAAACATGGACGTGAGGGAAACAGTTAAGGCTTATTAAGATACTCTTTTTCCTCTCAGTCATAAGTCTCTTTATCAACAAATGAAAACATCAGACTAGTGTTGTGCTAAATGAATAGCAAGAACCATTTTTTCTGTGCTCTCTTCCTGAGTTCCTAACCTGAACTGAAGGGCAGCACCTTTATAGGTAGGTTGGTTGGTTGGTTGGTTGGTTGGTTGGTTGGTTGGTTGGTGTGGTAATGGACAATTTTCATACTACCATACTTTTTTTCTTCCTTCCTTTTCAGGACTCAGCAGAAATCCTGATTTTGCTCTTGTTATCTCTATGGGCAGTCCTGTTCTTTTCCACCTTTATGGGAAAAAAAACAGCTTAGGTAAGTAAGGATAATGGGATCAAGACACAAATTGAATTAAAGAGGGTTGTTGAACCTAGTGAGAACTATCCAAACTCATTTAAAATACAAATATTATTCTATAAATTCTTTTTGTTCATGTTATTTGCTTTTAAATCCTTCTTGGTTTACGTTGGGTAGCATTAAAAACCTAGCAGTTACCAACTTTTTAATGTTACTTATCTGGAAACAGCACTGTCAAATTCAGCTTAATGTTTGCTAATGTTTTAGAGAGCAGCCTGTATGGGTATACATTGAGAGAAACTACGGGAGGGCCAAAAGGTCCAATGGGGATTTAAAAGCAAGTAGGATGACTGATACCATGATACATTTTGGAAGTTACTCTGTTAGTCTCGGCATCCTGACTAGAACACGGTTTTGATTATTTATGTTCTGTTTCTTCAAATTCCCCACTATGTTTTGTACTTAACTGTTGTAGCACTTGGCATTGCCTGTCCTAATCCATTTTGTTTGGGATGTAGCAGTTCTCATAGCACAACATTTTCCTCCAGAATTGTAAACAGTTTTTTCCCAGTGTAAGTTGGCAGAAGAGAGGATGCTTATTCCCATGGTAAGCACAAAGCCCATAAATGAACCTTCTGGATGAAAGATTCTCTGTAAGTGTAAGATCATTATCACAACCGCTATATAATCCTGAATGCTGCTTGGAGAGTCTTAAATATACTTCTGGCACTCTTTCCTTGCTGATGGGGCTAGTTCTTCAGTGCTTTTCCTGATCTTTAAACCTAACATCTTTGAGTTTTATTTAAAGTGAATAAACTGAGAATCCTGGTTTCCACAATTAACCATTCTTCAGCACAAACTGGTCCCAGCACCTTTTACAGTAGGTGCTATTAGCTGTTATAACACCTGTATCAATCCAAGCAGCATACAAAGAATATATCACTATTTTAAGTAATTCACATATTAAGTTTGGCCTATAATTCCTCAAGGGATGGAATGACATTTAAACATCATGCCTGGTGAGCAGTGATACTGAATGTTCTCTGTGAATACCAGTCATCCAGTTATTGTGATCAATAGGAAGCCAAGTTCTGGCAAATAGCTATGTCTTACGGGACGTGCTAGTAGTGCACGGGCACTGACACACGGCACACACACATATATGTCCTGCATGTTGTGCTTCTACTAACTTATTATGTTGTTTCTTGACTCCTATTGCCCTCTTCTACATTTAAAAATTTTTTATCCTTGGGGATTTTTTATTTGTTGTTGTTGTTCCTTCCTGCCTCATAATTAATGCTGCTGTAAAGTAATTCCTTCCTGACAACTGCAATCCAAACAAAAGATGGGCTTTACCTTAGACTCAAGCTTCCTGCCTCAAGGGCTGGAAACTCTGGGTGATTGCAGTTACATCCCATCGGTGTGAGGCAGCAAGCTTGCAGGTTTGAGCCCCTGTTTCCTCCAAACAGGCTGATAGGGTTTGTGGCCTTGGAAGGGAAGGAGCTCTTTAGACTAAAAGTGGGCTCTCTCCCCTTCTCACCTGTAGTTTCTTAGATCTTGTAGTCCACTGACCATGTGGTGTTCAGGTCCATTCCTATGATGTCATCCATGATTTCTGCTTCCATCCTTTTATTCCTAAATTTTGTTCAGAACTCTGGCTGGAGGCAAAACCTGATGGTTGGATAATTGTGGATATTTGGGGCTTAACAATGTATGTTCTTTTTGCTTTTCTTTCAAGTGCTATTCATTATACAATCCTTTGTATTTTAGAGTGCTTTCCTTTGAAGTTCTAGATGTGATTTACACAGATAAATCTAATTGGGGTGAGCCTGGTCTGGTGGAACAGGTAGAAAGTTGATACTACAGTTTTACAGATAGTAACAGAAAAGCATAGTTCTACAGACTGGGACATGAACTAGCTCTTAGTCATGTGCTTTTTTTACTGTAGGGCTAATAGCAGTGTCTCTGTGGTCTCTTAGGAAAGAGCTGTCATGATTAACTTGGCTGCTGCCATTATCTTGCCCAGCCTCAATTTCAAATAGCACAATTTAGTGCTATCACAATGGTCTTCTGATGATTTGTTATAATTGTCACAGGTCTCAGGTTTCCTTGTTGCTATATAGTTCTTAAATAGGCTGCTTCTATTATATATTTCATACCCCAAGAAGGGATTGCATGTCCGAAAGCTTATTCAAGTTTTTCAAAAAGCTGTACCTCTTGGTCTAATAAAATAATATACATTGACCTACAGCTTTGTCTTGTCCTTAGCTGTAGAATTCTTTTCATATTTTGTGTTCCTTGAATGCTGAAGAGGGAGTCTCAAACTGGGCCATAAAGTTTCTGTTAAATGCACAATGATGAAAGACATATTTGTAGTCAGAATGTGGCAGCTGGTTTTAAGTTTCAGACTGAAATTGTGTTGAGAGGACAAGGTGAGGCCGTTTTTCTGGTAATAAAGAGAACATCTTTTTATCCTGCCTAGTCTCCAGTTACAGTAATTTTGGACCTTTCACAAGCAGCAGATTCAGGGTTGGGAGGGGGGGGTGGGAAACAAAGATAAGAAAAACAAGATATAAAGTAAAAAGTGTTCTTGTTCCTGCAGTCTATAAGCTGGTGATAGATGAACCTTCAGGGATTTAGAATTCATCCCAAATGAGCATCCAGCACTTGAGATTGTTATCAGATGAACCGGTCAAATCTACTGAGATCTTACATAGGTTTACCATTCTGTGCTATTAAAATGAAATAACATGAGGATAAATTTCTTAATTACATCCCACCATTTGTTGTATCAGAATAGAAATTGGAAGTTGTCTGAATCTGGACTGCATGTCAGTTTAGAGAGACAGAGAAAAGCCAGAGGTTTCCTGTTTATTTGAATTATTTTGTTCTTTCCCACTAAATATGTTGGGTTGGACAAAAATCCAGAATTTAAATACCTGACTGTGTTTATATGTGCACAGATGTGAGTGCTTCTGTCAAATATGCATCACTTATTGACACATCTATAAGAGAATGTTCAGAGACACGATAACAAGCATTTTCAGTATATTTTTATTTCCACTTGTGCATAAAGATCTGCCAAAGGTTAACATTGCAACCATTTTGCAGCTATTTGCAGAACATGAATTATTTCTTCTCACTTCAATGTGCCATTGTAATTAATTAACACTGGAGAATAACATTCCATTTTTAATTCAACTGGTTCAATTTAATTCTGAGTCTTTGTTAGAATGTAGCTTAAACAATGACCGCATCTTATGAAAATATATAACAAGAAAAGAGCATCTGCTGTACTTTGCTGGCAAACAAAAAGGCTAATGAATGGTTGTCAGCATCAAAACAGATGTCTGTTTACAGTTTAAAAAGTATTCTTTACCAGTCTAAGTAAATCCTCAAATTAATTTAACTCTTGTTTGCAGTGTGTGGCCCAAGTTGCTTTTCTATGGTGAGGCGTGATGAAAATATTGGAAGATTGAAAGGTTTCTGTTCCCCTTAAGAAGTCTGACTTCAATGTGACATCCTATTTGGCTTGTGCAAACCATAAAATCAGTTTGATTTGATGAGAGTTATCTTGTCAGTAGGAGAAGACTTTCCTAATGTGCTGAATATAATTATCTGCATAGGAGTACTACAGTTCAAAATGCTGGAGAATCTTCCTTGAAGTGGAAAAGGAACATTTAAGGGAAAGAACAGATAGCCATATAGAGTAATTGAGTGAAATAAGATGGAAACAACTTCAGTGCTCTCCAGTTCATCCGTCATATTCTTAGCAGTTCTCAGCATGTAGCCCTTGGATCTTCTTGGATCTACCCCACTTCCCAACGTAAGCAATGTAAACACCAACACTCAAAACAATGAACAAACTGCACACAGCATCCATAGGCCATTCTTTCATTTGTCTCTCCTCACTCAGTTCCTTCTTTTTCATGGGATAACAAGTTATTTTAAACCTTTCTTGGTTATGCAGGTCAGTATTAGGAAAGTTTATTTTCTAATGAGGAGTCTTATTTTTTCAGCTGAGACATTCAGTGTACAGAGTCAGAGGGTTTGCAGGTCAGGATGGAGCTACCAGTGCACTTTCTAAATTATGCCCTTGAAAGTATAGAATTTTTTAACCTTGTAACAGTGTCTCTAGCCTGTCAAGTTTCATAGCTCTAAGTGCATTTTCATGCATATATGAGCATTAGACAATATATTTTGACCACTTCTTTCCAAAATAGTGACAATAATGCACTAGTAACTTCATAATGATGTTATTCTTTTTCCTTGTTACATCTTCTCCAAAGAAAACAGCATTTTAGAAGATTAATTGTTTTTTGAGAATGAGTCAACAAATTACATGTTGTTTTTTATCTTTATCATACACAGAAAATTACTGCTATAGTGTGTCAGTAATTCACAATGACATATAAATTCGACTGAATCCAGCAGAGATCACAGCATGGCAAACACTTCCCATTATTCAATTTACTTTTATGGACATCAAGAGGAATTAAAAAGGAGTCTGTAGGTGTTACTGAGGCTTTTGCTGTTTTGGCAGAATAATCTCTAAGTATTGCACATAATTGAACAGTTACGGAAATTATGAGTAGTGCAGAAGCATAATGCCACTTAATGTAAGCGGTATTTTACCCTTGCCCAGTTAAAACTTGCTGTTTTGCTGTATTATTTTTACTGAAAAGAATTTTTATCTGGAGTTTTAGATATATATCCCTGTGTGTTGTAGGTACTGACTTGCTTATCATAAAAGTTTCTCAGTAAGATAATGAACCCAAAAACATGTAATAAAACTCATGGGAACAAGTTTTTCCAAATTATTTTCTGTCTCTACAAAGCAACTTTTTCTGAACTACTTACTACTTCAAAACTATGGATTTGGTGGTTTTTTTTAATCCTCTCATCTTATTTTCTTGCAAGTGTGAGGCACTGATTATCTTGTAGAAACCAGTGAACTCTGACTTCTTATTCCTTTGATGCTTCTTATGGTGAATTGTTTCTCCCAGCCAAGAGTTGAAGCAAGGCAAGGAGAGGACAGAGTACAAGGAGAGAGAATTTTCTGTTCAGAAATTTAAAAAGCCATGAATTATAGTTTATCCCATAATTACAGTTTATGGTGCACTGGATGTATGTGGAATTCTGGAATAATTACGGTGTGTAAAAAGTTGGTTTCTTTGGTTTCTCTTTGTTCTTCTTTTCACACACAATCAGTTTTAAAATTGCTTCCTTCTCTTATGCCTGGTAACATACATACAAACATTTACAGCATCACTAAAACCAAAAATAAGAGACAGAATGTGGCTTCTGGAGAGAAACTGAGCAGAAAGTTTGGCTGTGTTCTGACAGGATGGCAGAAAATGCTCTTCTATTCCCTGCCTATTATTCATCTAGAATTTTAAGAACTTCTCTTCTGTATATTTTGTCCTGTGAGATGGAGGGACAGATTTAGGCAGACAGAGGACCTCCAAGATTGTATCCCAACTTCTGTCTCTCCTTGCCACTGCCAATCTGACACACTGGGAACTTAGGATCATACAGTAGGGATCATCTCAGCTGTTGTGCTGCCTCTTGCTCTGCATTGAAGCTGCACCAGTGCAGAAGTATGTTGAACATGAGTGCTCAAGAAAACCAGAAAGTAGTGATTCACCAGGAACTACAGTACTGGTCCAGTTTTCGAGCATCCTGATAACAAACTGGCTGAGTTGCAAACAAAATATCTAGAACTGTTGAGAAAATAAAGTGTTGTCCTTGACTCTGGAGAAGAATAATTTAAGAGGCATGTAAGGAAAATAATTAACTGAAGAAAAGCAGACTTTAAAAAATAATCTGCTTGAGACATTCAAATTCAGGAGAATGCAAATCAATGAAACTTTTTGTTCAGGGTAATCAGTTTCTTTCATTCTAGTCCAGTCTTCTTCATGGATTGCAGAACATAGTTTGAAAGAGAACTGGTGGCAAGATACACTTAAAATAGGGGCAGACAGACAATAAATTCTATACATTTCTTTGTATTTTCCTATCATAAAAGTATAGATGTGGTAGAAGACCAATTCTGACTTTCCTGAGGAACTTTCATTCAAAAGGATTTACTAAATGGCATTAAGAGAAACAAGAAAAAACCAACTGCAACAAAAGCTGAACAGAAAAAGTAACATTCCTCTTTTTTTAAAAGCTTGCCATTTTGAGAAGTCTGAATTTATAAAAAAAGCTGTTTCAGGGCATAGTTCATAATGAAGGTGATAGTAATTTTTCTCCTCATACTTCTTTCCTAGATATCCTATGGTCCTAGTAACTACATATAGAGCATAAATAGCTCCAAAAAATAAGCTCTTTATAATTAAAATTAGCTATTTTGTGTGCTTATTGTACATTGTAGCCACCAAATATAATTTTTGGCAGTGTCCTCAGTTAAAGAAGAACTGTGAGGCTTGAGTGGTTTCTTTGAAACAAAGTGAACCAAAGTGAGCTATGAGGAGTGAATGGAGGAGGAGCCTTTTGCCTGTGTTTGATATCTTAGTGGAACTGTAGCACATTTCCTTTATGCTGCTGGCCATCTTTTTTACAGAAAATGTACCAGTCTTGCTTGCAAGTTTTTTTAGATTAAGGAGGATGATGTAATTCTCTCATCTACAGAATTTGTTTCCCTCTGTCTGAAGAAAATATAAGGCATTGCATGGAAGTTTGGGGATGATGAAATTGGTGGGATAAAATAAGTGACAAAGGTACTGCATTATAAACTAAGAGCATTTACACGTGAAAAGGAAAAGCCTGTGTGTTTCAGATGTACAAAGATGTTGATCCTACTTACATAGTGGGGGCCACATCTTGAGAAAGAACGCTTCAGAAATAGCAGTGAGGGGCCAGGGGTTGAGGGGTAGTTGGTCAAACACGTACTCCTAGTTTTATGCTGAGGCTGAGCAGTTATCTCAGTCCTTCTAGGCAGTGTAGCAGAGGGAATCCAGAGCAGGGATGGAAAAGCACATTCTGCTATTATCTATCTGCAGCCTGTTACTGGGGTTCCTTATCCTGTGCTGGTGTTAATACACTTAGGAGGGAAAAGATGAGAGAAAAGTGGTGTAGAAAACTCATTAAGTCACTCAGAATAAAAGGTAAGCTCTCAAATTTACCCATTGAGGTGACTTGAGGTGACATATCAATCTTGATAGACACAGGGAGATTTGTAGTATGGCAGTTTTAATGAGCTGTAATAGGAGAATTGGACCAATTCATATTAGAAATAGAGTGCCAGATTTTCTAATAGGGTGGTGATTAGCTCCTGGGTCATAGCAGTCATGATGGATTTTCCATCATTTCCAAGACCTTAAATCTGATTGTGCACTTCTCCATACAATTAGTTTTGACTGCAGCTTATTAAAGTGACTTGGGAATTGTGTGAGAGTGTCTGCTCTGTCTAGATGAGTGTTTTGTGGTTTAAACTTACTTATAGTTGACGTACATTTCCAGTTGACAGACAATTCCAAGGTTCACTTTTAGTGAAAGTACAAACCACCTTTAAAACTGCAGATCCCTGGAATACTTCCACTGTGTTGGAAGGACTAGAAACACTCTCCCTCATTGCAGTTCATCTCTCAAGGCAGCATTACTTTTTTAGAGTGGTGTCTTCTCATCTTGATCACCTATGTCCTCACTAGATCTCCAGTGAGACCTGGCAGATCATCAAGTTCTTGCTACTGCTTTTCAGCAACATTTGAGAGTGATTCCCTGGACTTTAGCTTTGCTCTTGTGGAGAGTCCTGCAAATTCCACTGAATGCTACTTCCATGCTATTCGGTCCTACTTGTAATGTACCAGATTGGAGATCAAATCCAAGCCTCTTAAACTGTGTGTACAGCTGTGAAAGAATTTGATACTGCTAATTTGGGAAGGGTTGCTCAGCATTTCTGTATTACTCAGAGGTTGTTATGATTCTTCTCATTCTTCAGATCTTCTGTAGCTGTAGTTTTCAAGCCATTTCTCTTCAATGTAGAAGTGTATTACTTTCAAAGCTGGCTATAACAAACTGAAAGCAAGAGCTGCATTTGCTTTAGCAATGTAACAACGTAACAAGTGGTAAGGGGAGGTAACCCCTCTCCTCCCCAAAGAGATAAATATCTGCAGAACACATTCTGCTCTCTGATAACTTTGTTACTTACATGGGATTCTATTGGTGTGAGGGGACAATATATTCTACGGTGTTCTTCCCGCATATAGGCTTGTATTTGACCTGTGTCACAGCCAGCATGACTTCATTAGAGAGGGAAGTCCTACTTGTCAAGCCTGATTTCCTTTTATGACAGGGCAACCCCCCACCGAATTGATCAAGGGAAGCCAATAGATGTAATCATTTTATACTTCAGTAAAGACTTTGACAGTGTCTCTTACAGGATCCTTCTGGACAAAATGTTCAGCACACAGCTGGATAAACACATCATAAGATGTGTGGGCAGCTGGTGCAAAAGTTTGGGCACAAAAGGTTACAGTGAATGGGGGGTGACATCTGACTGGGAACCTGTCACTTGGGGAATTCCACAGGGATCCATCCTCAACCCTGTGCTCTTCAACATCTTCATCAATTTCTTGGATGCAGGACTGGAAGAGATACTGAACAAGTTTGCAAATAATACAAAGCTGGGAAGAGCTGCTGACTCCTTGGAGGGCAGGGAGGCCCTGCAGAGAGACCTAGATAAATCAGAGGGCTGGGCAATCACCAGCCATATGAATTTCAACCAGGGAGAGGGCTGGACTCTGCTGGATCTGGGATGGGGCAGCCCTGGGTGTATGGACAGGCTGGGGAACGAGACACTGGAAAGCAGCACCATGGAAAGGGACTGGGGGTGCTGGTCAGTGGAAGTTGAACATGAGTCAGCAGTGCCCTGACAGCCAGGAGGGCCAACCCTGGCCTGGGGACATCAGGCCCAGCATCACCAGCCAGGCAAGGGAGGGGATTGTCCCGCTCTGCTCTGCACTGGGGTGGCCTCACCTCGAGTGCTGTGTGCAGTTCTGGGTGCCACAATGTAAGAAAGACATTGATTGAACTGTCAGAGAGTGTCCAAAGGAGGGCAATGGAGATGGTGAAGGGCCTTGAGGGGAAAGCACCTGAGGAGCAGCTGAGGTCACTTGGTCTGTTCAGCCTGGAGGAGACTGAGGGAAAACTCATTGCAGTTACAACTTCCTTATGAGGGGAAATGGAAGGGAAGGTGTGGTAGTGCACACATGTGTAATGATCCTGGAATTCTGTAACCCCTCCCTGAAAATGTGACGTGCCTTTCCCTTCCCCTCCCCTCCTTGGCCCTGGAATCTTATTGGTTGTTGTTCTGTGTCCCCCCACCCCTCTCCCGAGGTTTGAAATTCCAAGGAAACCCTTTCCCGGGGTCCTTTTTCCTCCCGGATTCCAGCCTGGAATAAACATCTACTTATCCCGGAGGGAAAGGGAACCCTTAGGTCTTTTATCTAGGTCATGAAGGATTCTCCTTCTTTCCTCAATAAATAGCCGGACTATTGGGGGGAACAAGGCGAGTCGCTTCAGGAAGGCACTTATCTCTTCTCTGTGGTCATCAGTGACAAGACATGAGGGAATGGAAGCTGAAGCTGTGTTGGATATTAGAGAAAGGTTCTTTACCGAGAGGGTGGTTGGGCACTGGAACGGGCTTCCAATGGAAGTGGTCATCGCAGCAAGCCTGACTGAGTTCAAGAAGAGTTTGGACAGTACTCCTAGTCACATGGTGTCACTCTTGGGACTGTCCTGGGCAGGTCCAGGAGTTGGACTCAGTGATTCTTATGGGTCCCTTCTGATTCAGAATATTCTGTGATACTGTGTTCTCAGCAATGCAAGAGGAAGCTCCCAGGAAAATAAAAATCACCTTTAATTTTGCCAGATGCAATGTGTCTCATAGAGGCTCCTGCTTTCTTCCCCACCCCTCCTTTCTTCTCCCCTCTCTGTCCCCTCCTCACTGGCTTGTTTTGCTTGTACTCTCTGCTTCATTTCTGCCTGCTGTGCTGAAGAGATGCCATCCACCAGAAAGCATCCCATCAATGCACTGAGCACAGAAAAAATTCTGGTAGGATCCAGAAGCAGTTGAACCTTACCTGGCTGAAACAGGTAAGGTCATCTAAAGATACCAAATAATCCATTATTGTAGTAGCTTTAGTTGTGTCTGTTCCATCTCATAGAAAAAATACCACTGAAGGGAATGACTTTATTATCTGTCATTTTAGCTAAACACTTTACTCACTGTCAGAGTAATCTCTCCTACTTTTATGAGTCACTATTATAGCATAAATCTTTTCATATTGTGGTTTCTGGACTAACTTGCTGATGGCTCATCACAGCAAGGATTTTGTTCGGGTTGTAAACCAGTGTTTTTTCAGTCAGTTTGGTTTGGAGGAAATAGTTTCTGTTAAAGTCCCCAACATGTGAAAAATGTATTAATTCTCAAAGCTGTGTGAGTAGTTTCCTCAGGCTGTCCAGAATCACTCAAGAGAATGGTGCAGTAAAATAAGTCACTTTTTCCCTTTGAACATTTTGAATGAGTGGGCTCAGAGAAAGAGTATCAAAGAGGCTTCTGTCCTTTTTTTTAATACAGTGCTGTTCAGTGGTGTTGTGTTCAGTTCATGTGAACTGCGTTCACTTAGTTATGTTTCAAGACTAAGGTGATTGTGCAGACCCTGAGATCAGCTCAGTTAATTAGAGCATGGTGCTAATAATGCCAGCGTTGCAGGTTCAAGCCCCCTATGGACCATTCACTTAAGAGCTGGGCCTGATGCTTCTTGTGGGTCCCTTCCAACTCAGAATATTCTGTGATGCAGAAGAGGAGAAAATAATCCGTTCAGCTTCATGGACGTAGTGACTACATTGTAGTTTCTAAGTTACCTGTGTCTCTGGCTTCCCATAGTCCTAGCTGCAGTTGAGGGATGGTGTCTCCTGTGCTTGATAGTCCTGCTCTTCTCTCCCCACTGTTCAATCCTGGGCTGATCCTGTCTGAGAACTGTGAAGTTCTCAGGGAATGCATCTCTTCAATTGCAACAGAGATGCCAAAGCCATTAATGACCTGACTTGGTATTATTTGCTGTAGGTTTGTTTGTGTGCAAATTATAGTTCCAGAATGGAGAAACAGTGCAGTCTTTGTATTTAAACAAAGCTCCAAGTTGCAGGAAGGTATCTTGCAGTGCTGACCATACTTGCACTGCCTGTGGATACAGAGCGTGCGAGGCCTGCCCTTGGCTCCCAGTGTGTGTTGTGGACACGTGGCCTGACAGCCTTGAGAAGTTTAGGTTGGGGGTGAATGTGAGGGTTTTGTTTCTTGACTCTGTGAAGTGGTGTGCTGGTTCTGGCTCCTTGCTATCTCACAGCAGCCAAAAAACACAACCACAAATCCCGTGGAGGGCGTGGCTGTAGAAAAATCTTCAGGGGGTTCTTTATCTGGGGACATAAGTGCTGTGTCACTCTGCTTTCTCAGACTGGATTTTGAAAGTGTTTCTGGCACCGGATTTTTTTGCATCTTTCTCAGTGCAGTGTGAGGGGTACAAGAGTATCTTCTACCTCTGCACATCTGTCTTGTCTTCTTACAGCATTTTTTCATAAGTCAGGTAGGTTTTTGGGATAATGTCTACTTGCTCCATGACCAACTTTTAAGGTGGACCAATATGTTCAGGCATATTTGCAGAAGGGCATTGATCTCAGGGGTGTAATAATCCTACAGGCTTCAAGAAGAAGCCAAGGAGGAGGGAGAGAGACCCCTAATTAGCTTCTATTAGAAAAATAGAAACTGTGGGACAGACTTGTGCCATTTTAGACAGCAAGGGCAGACTTAAGCGAAAAATAGTAAAATGTCACACTCTTGTAGTCTTCTTCACTTACCCAACAGTGTGTTTTATTTGTTAGCATCTATATCAAATTTTTTTTAAATTTTCCAAGGTTTTAAAAAGATTTGTAGAGAACATACATAAGATGCACATAGAAAGCCTGACTCAAATGTAAACTAGATGCCTTTTGAAACTGGCAGTGGATAGTTCCAACTTCACACAGTTAAAGAATAAAGAGCAAAAATAGGGAAATAGTCATAAAATATTTATTCAGGAGAGTGTGGTTTACAGGGAGGCAGTACTCTCAGCACACAGCAGTTGAGACCAGTATAATTTGGTGCCATGTTTATCTTCTTGTTGTTTGATGTGTTATCTCTCTGGGACAGCCCCATACTACTATTTCAGCTTCTAGGGTCAAGATG
This sequence comes from Regulus satrapa, assembly GCA_013396955.1. Lineage (NCBI taxonomy): Eukaryota > Metazoa > Chordata > Aves > Passeriformes > Regulidae > Regulus > Regulus satrapa. Next base: position 429,034 of record VWZN01003869.1, read on the forward strand.
ATAGAGCTCCTCCCAGAGGTGCTGCTCTCTAGAGCAGGTTGTGCGGTGTCATGCAGTGTTTGTCTTCCTTGTTTCGAACCAGCTTCATTATATCTCTCTCTGGATTTTTTCCTGCAGCCATTCAAATTGCTACAAGAATAACTCATGGGTATTTTAATAATGTGTATTTGGTGTGGCTCTTTGTAGGAAGTGATGTCTGCTTTCAGTATCTGAAGGGGCTTATTATAAACAGTTCAGACTACTGGAAGGACAATAGGTGTGGTTTAGAGTCCAATTTATTACCCAAATAGTGCCATTCAGTTCTGGATGGGAAACCATTTGGAAGTGTTAGTTTAAATGTCAGATATACCACAAGTTCCTCCACAGGCTGGCACCCTAGCAATTTCTTCATTCAGTCTGTCTGCTTAGGAGTAGAAGCACTTATTACCCTTAACCAGAGGTGTGGAGGCTGCTCATATTGTACCTTAGAGTAGTAATGGACTGTCACCTTCCTTAAACTACCCCAAAAGTCACTTATTTTTTAGTGGAAAGAAAATAATTCAGTGGACTTTTTAGTTTGATTACTCATCAGAACCAATAGCAAGTTTGGTATCTATAGAGAACTCCTGGTGACAATGCAGCAAATCAGAATTTTGTAAGAAGAACATAATTATTATTCACGTATTTATTTCCTGATTAATATAACTGAGGAAGAAAAATGTGAATACTTCTTCTCTAGCAGGAATTGGCACAGGAAATAGTATTTTCTGATTGTGCACCTAAGGCAAATAAGCTTAGATATAACCTAAACAATTATTTTTGCAGGTTATAGTTTTCTGAAAATACATTTCCTTTATTATCTGTAGCTCTTAGCAGCCAACCCACCATACTATAAATGCTGTTCCGATGACTGTCAGTGCTATTGCAAATATAAGACTGGATTTGTGGAAGTTCTTACTGGAAGTTTATTTCCAGTGTAATACCAAAGGGTCAACTTGAAGCCCTTAGTGTTAAAAATCCTATTTGTTTCTTAATGTCAGACCAAAATAAAAGCCAGTATTTATTTTCTTCCAACTTAACTTTTATATAGGAATACTGTTGCTGAATGCCTCCCATCCATGTGTTTTTTCCTGTTAGCTGTCTTTGGGTTTTCTGGATGTGAGTGCTGTGCTTTGGGTTGGGTGTGCTAAAAGGTTCCTTAAGGCTAATAAGTTCCATTGCTTCACAAACACATTCCTAATCACTTTGAAAAGACAATAAATATCAGCTCATAAATTAGTTATTTCCATCTTCCTGCTAATATTACTGTCAGTATGTTAGAAGCCACCTGTGAGATATCTTTATTATTTTCTGGTATGTTACAAATATGAACAGATAATCCAAGGTGCTTCAAAGAACTGGTCAGGGAATTGCTTCTTTTCCTCATGAAAATGCTTGATTTTTACGAAAAGCAAACAACCATAAAAATTTACAAGTCCCAAAACTATGTAAGAATTTTCTTTGAGGTGAAAACCAGATCTTTTGGTAAAAATTTCTGTATTTTTACCTTTTGTTTTGGGCTTTTTTGGGGATTATTTTTGGGTTTTTTGATGTTGGTTTTGTTTTATTTTGTTGGGTTTTTGTTTGGTTGGTTTTGGAGTTATTTGTTTGAGTTTGTTTTTGGTTTTGAGTTTTTGTTTTTGTTTGGGGGTTGTTTTTGTTTGGTTTTGGTTTTGGTTTTGGGAGCTTTTTGGGGGGTTTTTTTTTTGTTGGTTTTGGGTTTGATTTTGTTTTTATGGCAAGTTCCAGCAATTTCTGGTTTCCTTTGTTTGAAAAAATGTATCCGCATATATTGAAATCTGTTTATTGACGTACGTTTTATAAGATTGTAGTACTGAAACCTTTTTAACATTAAGTGAAGCATTTTTTAAACTTTTTTTTTTTTAAATCTGAAGGTGATTTGACCAAGTCATTCAAGTAAAATACCCTGTCCTTCGTTAGAAATGTGGAGGTTTTTAGATCAGAATGAAAACATTTTGGAAATGTGTATTGTATTATTGTACTTCAGTGTTTTAAGGCAGCTAAAACAGGTACTGTCCAGTTTATTGAGTGGAAATCTCCCAAACAGTACAATAAATTGGAAGTTTTGGTTATGCTATGTGGTATTCTTTGGGAGTATTTTATTCCCTATGTGGAAAGAAACCAAGGTTTAAAAAACAAAACAAAACAAAACAAAACAAAAAAACCCACAAGAATATGATGTGTTTTATGGGCACTACCCCAAAAAGTTATATGCCAAAAATATGCAAATATATCTAAAAGGCCTGGGGGTATATGGTGGAAAATATAAGACATTAAGACGTTTCTCTGTCTTTTACTGTAAAAGTTGTATTTCTTGCTCAAAGAGAAGGCTTAGAGGGAAAGTCCAACAAACTGTAAAATGGGATTAATAAATCCAATATGTTAACAAAGTATGGGGGCTACTTGGAAGGATGGCTGCCAAGCACACGGGAATAAGTGAAGACTATTGAAGTGAATACATAAAAGACTGCTGCTTTCCCTTTGCTAGAGGGAGATACCCTTCGAATGAAGGTGAAGGAAGCAAGGCAAGGTGAAGAATGCATTTGCCCAGGTACACACTAAGCTTGTGTTTCTCAAACTGGGGGGTTTATAAAAAGTCAGTCTTGAAGAGCTGAATCTGTGTTTTAAAAACAATTTTTCACTACTAGGAAATATTTCTGGAAAGCATGCATTTATTTGCTTTTACTGCCAGCAGAAGCTCATGCTCTAGAGCAGATGACTCAGTATTTAGACTTTCAGGCAGTATTTGCAGATGCTTTTCACTCTCACAGAGCAGTGGGGCTTAACTGCTTCTCCCAGTGGAGAAGTGCTGGTCAGTTTGGCAGTGGCATCAAAGAGGGGGGATTTGCTGCTGATAGCTGTGTAGGCATGGTTTGTGTGGTTTCAGACAAAGTTTGTTGGAAAGAAGGGAAGGATAATCACATGTAGATGGTAGGCCCAAATAGAGAGGAATGTCTGCAAAAAAATTGTGATATGTAACAAATTCAAGGAATACTGGTTTCTAGAATCCTTCAATGAGACAGGGTTTACTCCCCCGTCTTTGTCCTACTCTGCACGGCTACTCTGAAGCTAAAACTTTAAAAATAAACAGAGTGTAATACATACACTCAATATATGTAAACAGTTTGTTTAGGTCTTTCAGGATGGGGCTCAGTAGTGGGTATGACACACAGGAAAAAATGAAACAGTGGTTTTTTGGTGTCTTTTATCCTAGCCTGAGTGAGATGGACACATCAGGACAGATTGACCTCTGAAATCTTTTATTTTTCCAGTCTGTTGATACTAATGAGGCTCTCAGGCAGAATGATCTCCCCTCTTCCATCATATCTTCACTTCATCCATTGCTGGCACCCTGTCTCTTTGTTCTCCACACGAAAAGCTCATTTACTTGTTGTCTTGCTGGCTGTAGCTGCTGGGGTTCATTTCCTTTTTGTGCATTTTCTTCAAAAGGCTTGAAATGTCACATAGTTACATCTCCTGCTGAGATGCTCTTGTCTTATTAATGTACCAATGGGTGTTTTTTAATGAGAAAACATGAAAGTACCATGAGTCTCCTCTGCACCTCCCCAGACTGATCATGAGAAATTGATGAATTGTGTGAAGTCTGGAAAGACTTGGGAATTAATTTTAAATCTGTTTGGGCAAATATGCACAAATAAGAGTTTGTTCTTTAGGAAATGGTTTGAAATTGTCTTTTCCAAATAGCATATTTTGATGAGGGCTCAGAGCTCTGAGGCTGAACACAACCCAACACAGTATCCCCAGAATAATATGACTAATTAATTCCCCTAATGCAATAAAGGGAAATTACATCACAGAGGCTTGCATTAACTGTTTTCACTGACTTCCATCTCTTGAGTTAGTAATTTAGGGCTTATATATTTTCTCTAGTAAGAGCCATCAGATGCTCGTAGGGTGAGGGCTTGCTCTCCACTGCTAATCTGAGAAAGTGATGCAGCATAGAACTCACTGATGAGGACTCATCTCAAAACTAGCCTACTTGTAACTCTGATGGTGGTGGTTGTTCCTTTGTTGTCAGTTGAGGCAAAAGTCATCATCCCAAGAGTGCTCTTGAAAAGAGCTCTGGTAGGTGTTTTCTTGTAAATTTGGGAGCTTCGCTTTCAACTCGCCAATGCCAAACTCTTGGTCTAAGTGATGTTTGCTTTGGCTGCACTTTTTGTTCCACAGTTTTCATTATATAAGAGAGAAGAGAAGGCAGGAGAACAAACATAAAAGGGTAAGCAGCACGGTAGGCAGCTGTTTAATCTCTGTACTGTGTTTTAAACAGGTCTGGAGAGATCTATCTGTCTGTCTACAGTTACACTGTGTGAGGCAGTTCACTGAAGAAATGGTTTGGTGGTCTCCTTAGTGTAGACCTTCTTCTCTTGGCTCTTTCTACCTACCATGTATGGTCTGTGCATGACTTTAAATTAAGGAATGTGGCTAGTATCAATGGGAATCTAGTACTTCTAGAACCAGGGCCACAAAATGCCCAGGACCACAGATTTTAAAAGCCTCCATATTGGGTTAACAATAGGGTAATTGCTATGACAAGGGGGGAAGAAGGGGACGTTTCATTTCTTTTTTGAATGTTTTTGAAAGAATGTTAAGCTCAAGATGTGATATCACAAATTATTTGTGCCTACATTACTTTCAGGAGAAACTGAGACACAGATTCTGGACCTAAGGGGTTTCAGAACAGTCACACTGTTGATGTGATAAGGTGGGGACACGTGCTAGGCTGCAGCTGAGCAATGTCCCCTACCAAGATACCTCCCACCCTGCAATGTGTGTCCCTGCTGCCCCAGGGCCTCCCCATGAACAGCATTGCATAGTTCCAACCCCTAAGTAAGGACAGGAGGGTTGGAACTAGCTAATCTTTAAGCTGCATTCCAGCCCAACCCCAAAGACAAGGTTTTCTGATTTTATTCCAGATGAAGCCACTCAACACAGCCCTTGAGGCTGGCTGGATGCACTGTGGGGACTCTGAGCCAGATGTGTCTCTGTGCTGCGAGCGTGTGAGAGGCCGTGCTCTCGGCAAGGAGCAGGTCCTGTGCCCTGTGCCTGAGATTTGTTGTGGCCTGCACTCTATTGTCCACTTTGTAGCTCAGACTAATCCGCTTGCATGGAACGGGAACAAATCAGGCAGAGTCCACCTTCTATCACCTACAAGCAGTTCTGTGTAAGAAAATGCAAAGAGCCGCCCAAAAACAGGAGAAAGGTTCATCTAATCACTGTCATGTTACTGGTGATAGCCAGCTGGGAAAGGCTGGAGAGCAATGTAAGAACACGGCAAGCCTGTAGTGATCCCTCCACAGAATGCTCCCCCAAAATCCAGGGATTTACTGCTCAGGTATGGGAGACAAATGGCGGTACCTTTGTATTCAGGAGTCCTTGACAGATTTTCCTTGTGAATTTTCCAGTTTTGAACATATACACACTTTTACACCTATTCCTGCTAAGATGTTTTGCAGCTTAACCACATAGTGTATCATCAAGAATCTCTCATTTGCTTTGAACTTCTTGCCACCTGCTAATTTCATTCAATGCCCACAGTGGGAATTATATTTTGAGATCAGATGATCCCTTGCTGAGCATGTGATATGTACTGAAATGTGTGCTGCATGGGAAATGGGAGTCATAAAACAGAGATGCTTTTGGTCTGTGCTTTGTGAAGGCATGGCAGACTACCACTAAAACTCCTTTTCCACTGCGAGAAGAGTTTCCAAAGAGTGACTCACTGTCAGGTAAAAAATTGTAAATCCTGAAATCTAGTGTGAGGCCTAGGGGAGGAGGTGTGGGAAAGGAATGATGAGGAAGTTTCAGATGAGACCTTGTCTTGATACGTGCATTGAATATTGTAACTTAAAATCCATTTATAGTTAGGTCAAAAGTTCAGAAGAAAATAAAGCACTACAGGAAAAGTACAGTAGGGATTTCCCTTACAAAAGTACGTCTCAAAATGTGAAGCCATCCTTGAAAATAAGAATAGTAAGCTGTAAAAATGGAGCACAAGAGTGGATACATAAGTTATTGATGGCAGCAGATCTTTAAATTACATAGAACAGTGGGGAACACCCAGCCTTAAAAGATAACATGCATATCCGCATATTGATGCATGTTCTTTTTAAAAATCTGGCCTCCTATGTTGGTGTTTTCATTGGCAGCAGCAAAATAAATTTTGCCTAATCTCTGATTTTCATTCTAGATAGCATCTTCCTTTTTCCAGCTGCCAGTTGTTACTAGTATGTCATGCAAGAGCAGTAGCGTCCTGGTATGGCCTGGTACCTTGGCCTTGCAAATCTCATCGTCCTGACTCCTGTTTTGATGAGCTGTGCTCTTTCTTTGTGGGTTTTGTACCTTCAGGTTTCAGGGATTACCTGCATGAGTGAGGCTTGAGGAACTGAGATCATTATGAGTGCTTCTTGTATGCTCAAATTAAGTTTTTGTGTTATAAAAGCATATCATTAATTCCTTCCATTTCATATTGACGTGTGTATGTATCTAAATCTTACTGTGATCATAAAATCAAAAGGAAACCACTCAGGAACTTCTAGGATTCAGGTTTTATGATGCCCCAAATCCCTACCTTTGTCCACTTTCAGCCCCATATGTTTTGAAACAAAAAAGCACTGTTTTGGTTGGTTAACACACTAAAGTTTGGGGAGTTTCAGTCATCACAGTAGTATGCAAACAGCCATTTTGAGGTGTTTTACCCATCACTTTTCTTGAATGTCACCCCTGCCAGCAGGAGTCTGAACCAAGACAGTTGCCACTAAAACAACACAAAAAAATCTTTTCTAGGACTGTAAATACAGGATCAATAGATACTGTGAGAACTTCTTGAATCCCCTCCCCTAAACTGTTCTGACTAGATGATTGTCTAATCTCATCTTAAAAACCTCCACTGATGGAGATTCCACATTTTCCACACACAGTCTTTGAGTGCTAAACTAACCTTCCCACTAGAAAGCTTTCATTATGTCAAATTTGCATCCCCCTTGTGCAACCAAAGCCATTAATTCTGTTCTATTGCAACAGGCATTGGGAAGAGTTCCCTGCTTTACAGTAGCATTTTATGTACATGAAGCTTACAGTTTTCCCTTTGCCTTCTCTTTTCCAGATTAAATCTCCCCCATTCCTTTGATCACAACCTACTGTTCTCTAGATCTCTTCCTTGAAGTGGGCTACCAAAAATGGATGCAGTAATTCAGGTCTTGCCTTAACAGCATTTCAAGAAGTGGAAGTTTTAGAAATTTATTTACATTTATTTCTACAGTTTAGTAGGACATTTAGCTTCATCCATCTAAGGGTAACCTTTGGTTTCTTTGTGTCAGAGTGGAACTGTAGCAGGAATGGCAAGCCTGTGCTGCTGAGTCAGGTGTGGTCTGCAAGGGGAGCACGTATTGGGCTGTGGAAGCCTTCCTGTGACTGGGGCCAGAGAAATGGCTCAGACACTAGAACTTGTTCCTCAGACTGAAGTGTGGAAGACTCATTTTCAATTTGGATTGAATCCTACAGTTCTCCTTAAGAAACTGAGCTTGAAGAACTGGGATGAATGCTGCTGCCAATTGAAGGCAGCCAAGTAGTCACCCAAGCTTCCATCGCAAGACAGGCCAGTGGTTTTCTCGACCATCCCTGCTACAAGGAGTAAAATCTAGTCAAGCTCTCCTCATTTGTAGTACTTGTATTTAACTACAAAGGCAGCACTGTCCAGCCAGAAATGGTCTAAGCTGAAGGTATCCAAAGGCACAATTTCTGCTCAGAAAATCCACTGGTTATCACTGAGAGGGAGAGACAGGATTGCTGAACAAAGAATCATTGGGATCCAATTCTGTGATGAGATTCTGCAAATACAAAACACTACCTAGAGCTAGCCTTAGATACAAAGTACTGAGCTGGTGCTTTAACAGTCAGTACCAGTGTTGCACAGCTCCATTAAAAACTTGAAAGGACCACTTGTCTTCCCAAGTGCAGACATGCATTTGTAGCTGTACACAAGGTCTTCTCTATTAGTCCAACCTATGAATGAATAAACACTGATAAGAGATGCTTAAATGTTGTGCCTGAACTATGTTTTGACAGCTGTCACTTGTACTGTCTCCCGCTAGGTCTATCTTTTAATTACATCAGGTTAGCACAATGTTTCATCTGTCACCCTTGGCTGATAGCAGAAAGGGACAAATTCAGCCGTGGAATGAACAGGTTTAGCTTTTCTCACTGCCAGGATGCAGTACTTGCTGCTTTCCTCTTGAATCACTCACTACCTGTAGTCAGTTATCATGGTTAGAAGAAGAAATGGCCTGTCTGAGGGTTGTGCAGGGGTTCAGGGAATCGACATGTGCTTAATATGACATTGTGCCAAAACATAACAATTTGTATTAAGTAAATAATTAAAGAAAACATTTGTGCCATGGCCAAAAAGCATTATTAGCTGAATCTGTGGCATGTGGTGCAATTCTAAATCCCAAGGGTTTACTGTATCTTCGTCACTTAGAGGCGTCTGAGAACTGACTGGAGAGTGAAAAAGTAGTCTTAGCTCCTGGTGACTTAAGCTATGTACACATCTTCCCACAGCCACTTTAATGTTGCTACAAGTAGAAATTGCTCAAATAATCCCAGAGAATAAAATGGAGAGCCTTCAAAGTTAGTGTTCCCTATATGTACAGACTTCTAGATGGGACATGTAGGTAATTACGTTTAATGGCAAATTTATGGACGCAGGCTCAGTATGCTGGGGAAGGGATTCCATATCACACATCTTCAGTGAGTCCTGTAGTGTTGCTGGGTTCTGACATGTGAATAACAAGCCTTAGAAATACTCTTTCCAAGTGGGTTGGCTGCTGGAGAGCAAAGATTGAAACCAGTTCAAAGAGAAGTATCCGCTAACAGCTTGGAATATAATATATATTTTAAATGACCCTGGAAAATGAATTTCCTTTGGAAAATTTTTAACTGGGAAGAACTCGGAATAGACTCTTTGCTGACTGCTGCAGAACTGTATTAAGATGAAGCAAAATATAGTAGGGTACAATAAATGTTACAACATGCATATAGAAGCTCAGAGCATTGCAAGGTTTTCCAAATACAAGAATTCCAAATTTAAGGAAGACTGGTTAGATTTTCCCCTACCTTCTACCATGCACAAATGTGCACTAATAGAAAGTAATGTGCACACTTAATAGTTTCTTCAAAATGCATCATTAAGTAAAAATAATGACATTCATGATAGTGATAATGGAGTTGACAATTTGTTATCCTTATGATCCAGACTTTATTTTACCTTTGTCTTTTCCCAGATCCAGAAAAGGGACTGGGTTACTTTTTAAATGAAAAATGAAAAGTAGTTCCACTTTTATGCATTCCACCTCCCGCCAATTCTGCAAAGGCCACTGCAGTGGAGGTCCTCTGGCTGGCTGTCAACCTGACACCCTTCGTGGTCAGCTAGGTACTGGTGACACAGGACAGAGCACATCAAAGGCTGATGTCAAACAGGGCAGTTGCAAAGGACTGTCAGTACTTTGTGTTAGCACAAAAGTCTGAGTTTCGAATTTCTGTCACACAAAACTTCACTATTTTGTTCTTACTTCATTTCTTGTTTGCATACTAACACTCCTTTGCTTTTGAGATAGTTCAGACATTACTGAGATAGCAGATGGAACACAGGTAGTTTTTCTCAGAGACATAATGACTCTCATGTTTATGTCAGATCTGGCAGATTCTCTCTTTTTTGTTGTTTTGTTTAGTTGTGGGGGTTTTCCTTTGTTTTGTTTTGTTTTATTTTTTTACACCATTTGTTTCAGTAGCTGATAACTTCCCCTATTCACCATCACTGCCATGACAGGTGTCCTGTTTCCATTCTAGACTGCAATCTCTCTCACAGTGAGGGAAGAAACTGTAGCTGACTGGGCATTCTCTATTCAGAGAAGAATCACAGAAGCACAGGGTATTTGTAGTTGGGAGAGACCCACAAGGATCATTGAGTTCCACTCTTAAGTGAATGGCAATATTCCTCTATTCCCATATTCCATATAGGAATTGAACCCACAACCTTGGCATTATTAGCACCACACTAACATCCCTACAAGATATCCTCCCCCCTTGCTGGAAGGAGTTGCCTGAAGGTCAAGTGGGTGAGTTGAAATGAATCACAGAGGAGAGAGTGAACAGTCAGTTTGAGGTCATTTCTATTCTGCCTCTCTTGTCTCTTTTCTTCCATTTTCTAGTCTTATTGAAGTTCGTTCTTTCAAGATCTTTCCTGAGAGCAAAAGGGGGCAAAGAAAGCACATCTCTCATTTTTTCCCTAGCTGTCAGCCAAAAGCTAGTCAGACTTTAGCACCCGTGAAACTGTGAGGAGTCATTTCTCTGCTTCTGTGCTAGTTCCTGCTCATCTTGGTGAAATGCCTCCTACCTTTTTACTTTTGTAGAAAGGAGAAGCTATCTGAAATGCTCTGCATACTGACATAAACCCAAAGCACTTTCCTGGAGTGAGAAGAGGTTAGTGATAGCATGAGTGTTATGGAGACTGTGCATGCTGCAAACCTGAGACTTCCCAGCAGCAAGAAAGGAAAGGCCAGGGCACACACTGTGTACTGTGGCTGCTCAGCAAACTTCAGCTTCACCTCCCCACAGCCCTGGAGCATGGCACAAGTCCTGTTCCAGCCAGGACTGTGGCAGTCCATCATGGCAGTGGCACCGGTTTGCTCTTGCTCGCTGTTCAAGGAGTGCTAGCCCTGCCTTTAAAAATCCTGCCTGCCAGAGCTGCTTTGCTACTGCTCTCTGCTGCAGTGGGCAATTGCAGCTGCACCTACGTGCTAGTGACATTGCTGCAAGAAGCATTAACTTTGACTAAAAAACGTGCTGGTTGTTAAAGGTAATTCTTTTTCCAGGTCTGGCTGGCTGCTGGCTGGCTTCTCTGAACAGATTTCCAACTGTAGTATAAATATGGAAGAAATTCTGCAAACTTACCAGGAATATGGGGCAAAGCTCTTTCCCATCTCATCTGTGCTTTTGTCTTGTCCTTTCTTCCAGTTTGCAGAGGCCTTTTCTCCTTTTCTTGCGGTATAGTAGATAGGAACATTTGGCTTTTTGCAATCAAAGCAGCTGGGGGGGTCTCAGTGGGATTATTTTTACATGTCAGCATTGCACAAGTCCAGCTCCAGGAAAAGAGGCCAATATTTTCTTTAACACATGCTGGTATAAAATAGGAACAACTCTTCTGAAAACTTAGACACTGAGATGGCCTTGAATTAGATCCAACAGCCTCAGATTAATTACAAAACTAAATCAGAATGAATGTTCTTTTATAGTTCTTCTGCACAATGGTCCCTGTACTTAGTGAACCTGGATGTCAAATATATAGATAAGGGTGATCTATACTGAAGCAGAATAAAGGGCACATTTATCTTACCGTGAATTAAGGGTCCATTCTTTGTGAAATTCTGCTGTTACTTTACTGTATTTTAATAAATCTAAGAGCAAAATCAGATCTCTGCTATTGAGGAGAGAATGTTGCAAAGACACATGCAGCTTGTTTCACTCAGTTGTGCTCCTTTGCTAGAAATTTGTCTCTTCTCTCCCAAAAATGGTGCTGTAATGTTTCTTGTGCTACAGAAACCTAGAGCAGATGCCACAAAGGTCATCTGTCCTCCTTCTCATTTAAAGGCTGTCAGGGTAGAGCCTCTATTAACATTGTGAGTTTTAACTTGCAGAGCGAGAACCTGAATAAATTGTAAAGAGCTCCCATTGCCTTCCACAAAGAGAGGAACAGTCCTTTTATGCTTTACGTAACTGCAGCATGCTTTGGAAACAGGGTTACATCTATTTCAGTCCTTATGACCGAGGCAGCTCAGGCAGCACTAGCTGCAGGCAGGTTTCCAAGCAGAGAAAAGAGTTGGGGCCTGCAGCATTTTGGGAAAGACAGCATTTGGGAACGAAGGAGCCCCAGGACCTACGCTTGCCAGGAGCCACACATTCACACAGATGCCCGGTACTCCTTGTAGGTTGATTGGCACCGTCACCCGCCGAAAAGGAAGCATCTCCTGCTGGCTTCCTACCAGCACACAGAGTCTCTAATTTAGGAAAGCAGAGTACAGTCTTGCATGCCAGTCCTGAAAAGCTACCAACCCTGATGTGGAAACAAGGGCAGGCAAATCTGTAAATCTCTGGCCAAGAATAAAAGAACATTCGCTTCTGAATGGAAACAATTTCAGCGCACGGTGAGAAGAAGGGACTCCATTAAGCCTGGAGGAAACTCCGGAAGATCTGCTTGCTGCTTGCAGCTAGAAGGGGTGAGGAGATGGAGCCACGCTCTTCCCAGAGGTGCACAGTGGCAGGCATGCAGTGGCATCAGGCACACACTGCAATGAGAAACCTGGCTTGATATGGAGATCTTGATACGAGCCAGGGGGATGCAGCATACAGACACATTGTCCAGGGAAGGTGAAGGGTCTCCATCACTGGAGACCAGTCAGCCTTGCTTGACTGGACAAGCATCTGAGCAAGATGCTATCCCTTTGAAGATGTCCCTGGATGGAGGGGAATGATGCATGAAACCAGCTCCATACCTCAATTTTTTCTTTGATTCCAGTTTGCTACTTATTTCCAACTTAAGTGACTGTGAAAAGTCACTTCACTCTGTTTCCCTCTCCTTCCTTACCTTCATATTGGAAATAGTATTTTACTTTCATGAAGCTTATGTCCTTTGTTTTTATTGACTATTTTTGTTCCAGGTTATGCTTGAAGGTACACAAACCATAAAGAAAATGCCAATCTTTAGGAAGGCAAATACTGAAAAAATGGCAGGCCAGTAGTTCAAATACCCCGACACCTTTAAAAAAAAGCAGATTCTTGATGATAGGGATTTAAATTTTAAAGTATATTTGTCAATTTTCCTCCTTTTAGATTTCTGGAAACAATTCTATTTACGTCTAGATAAGCACCACTAAGTGGAGAAAAAATAGTGCCATCTGGTTATTCTCAATCATGTCCACATGCAAATTTGCTGGAAAGTATGTAGAATCGGTCCAGTTGTAACTTACACAGAGCTTGTGGGCCTTTGCAATGTGAGGCTGAGCTTAAACAATTATAATAGCCGCAGGTGGAAGGTGGTATAAGACAGGATGTTCTGGTTACTTACATTTAGAGATAGTTTAATTTCCTAAAATATCAGTGATGTCAAAAAACTTCTACTATGTAGCCACAACCTCCCCCTTTCCCCTTAGACATTTCACCCTTAGAGAAAGTCAAGCTTTTTCCAGTAGTAATGCTGGAAATACTTCATCGCTCTTCCTGCAGGTGAAGTTTTCTCAATGTATGGATACATGAGAATGGTCAGATAATGAATAAGCCAATTGGTTGATCATCTGCAGGTGCTCTATAATGACAACAGTTAAGCTATTCTCAAGTCATTACCATATTACATTAACTTACTAAGATACTATTAATTAGAATTCATGTTCTAGAAAGAAAACAGAGCAGCAATTACACAGGTATTTAATGACCTGTAAAAGTAAAATATAAAAATGGTAAATTTCCTCATGTAATTAATTTAAAGCTGGAAGATGATAGGTCAGAACACTCCCCAGTGTAACTCCAGCCCCTTCTGTACTTTAGCAACAAGGATGATTATACTTGTTACCTTTTGTCTTGAAGGAATGATTATTTGAATCTAAATAAAAAATTCTTTTAAGTAGCTCTGTGCCTAAGATGTGCCAAAAGCTAGGTGTCATGCAAAGTTCCATTGTTCTCATTGAGAAGTCTGAAATTTGGTATGATTTTGGGAAAAGACTCAGTAAGGTTTGTGACTAAAGCTGTCAGTTGACCTCAGCTATCTGTATATTTTACAGATAAAGTTTAGCAGTGATTACTCTATTGAATAACATTTAAATGCTGTCTTTACTTATTTTCTAGCCCCTCACCCTTTGACAGAAGTAAATATAAGTGGTTTTGAGTTATCATTTGATATTGAAATTCTCAAGTTCTATGACATACATGGTGATTTCTTCAGGGTATGTCCTTGAAAAGTGAAACAGATGTGTCCTGCCTAGCTCTCTGAGGTGTTACAACATCAGGTCCTGTCTGTCCGGGGGCGCAGAAGCCTTTGCAGCTGTAGAGAGCTTCCTGAAGCAATGGAGTTATCACTCCTTGTGTGCTCAGCACAGACCTGCTGGGAGCCCTGAAACAGAACTGTCTGAGTGAGCCCAACCAGTTCAGTCAGAAACCCCTGAAACAACTCTTGCTTATTATTTTGGGCTCCCTTACAAGTGGGAACTCTGGATACCATCCAGTCATGAATCACAGCATTGTGAAACAAAGTAAAGAGAATAAGCTGGAGCAACTGGAACATGTGTGGGTTGTTATCTGTAACACCAATAGAAACTGGACTAGACAGCTCCTATCCATTAGGTATCATCCAGTATAGGCTAAGTCCACAGACCAATCCACAGGTGTTGCTTTGGTCTGAGGGAACTCTGAGCCACCGCTTTTTCCAGCCCTCCTTGATGATGACCATTACAAAAAAGAATAGTTGTGATGAACATTATACTTCTATAATGCATGGCCCCAGATCCTGGGGTGCTTGTCCACACATTTTCTACTGCATGCTTTTAGTGGAAAATGCAGGACCATGGGCATTTACAAAAAATTATGTGGGTGAGAAGCTACTATACTTACCCAGGGATCTTCCATAACAATGCCTATTTTCAGACTGATTTTCTTCCCCTGGTGAGAGAGGAGAAACTCGGGATTTTAATGATTCATTTTATTGAGGAACATGAATGTTTATTGTTGTTTTAACTATAAAAACGTACAGAGGCTGGAATCTATCCAGAGAAAAGAAGGGTAAGTTATTTTATTTCCTTACACTGCATGGGGCAGTTGCAGGGAAATATTTCCATCCTTATTACAATAAGCAACATCCTTATTCCTGAGCAACAGTGGGGCACAGGAGTCTACAAACTTGAAGAAAAACAGGATGACTGACAAAAGTCAGAGATGGCTATTGAGGTGTCTTTTCTTATTTGATATAAGTACTTGGTTTTATAATTTTCTCTCTATCTATGCAATAATAGTCAAAGACATTAAAAAGAATATCTTAGCAATTCAGAACTTCATGTTTTAGTCTTCTTTACATCTGATTTTCTAACGATTGATGCAAGGATTTGGTGCATTTATTTTTAATTGCAGTAATATATTGTATATGTCATGTGCTTATGTGAAACTACAGCTATAACTGACATGGCCTGTATGAAATCCCAAGAGGGTAATTTCTATTTAAATATTAAACATAGTTTAGCCTCAAGTGTTTTAAATCAGGCTTAATCCCTTTTGCCTCTTAACCAGACTTTAGTACCCCATCATTTTAAAAATAGTTTTATATACCTGAAAGGGGAAACATAATCTTGACATACTGCCCTGCTTGTCTTCCTAAACTTGAGGCAAGCTTTCAAATCTTCAGAGCAGGCTTAATGGAAAAAAGAAGTCAGAGGGCCTGTGACTCTCTTCTTAAATATATATATATAAAAGGATGATGGGATGTTGCAAAAATGGAGTTAAGGATTGTACCTGAAGCTTTGTGATGCTTCAAACTAAGCCCTTATAAACATTCTGATTTGAACTTTTGCTTAGTCTCTCTTGGAACTTTTCCTGTAGACTCTGTTGGAGAAGTTCCTTGGTGAGGCTCTCATATGGGGCTCAATTTCCAAAACAAATTGTGTTCTATATTTTTTAAATTGTTATTTCATAAAAATGGTAATGTGCTTAAACAACTTTTCCTTTTAGTATGGATGGTACAGGCTTAGAAAATAAAATTGCTTATCTCACTTTGGGGGCTATTTGTCCAAAGCCCAATATATTTTGAAATATATATTAATAATTGGATCAGACCTGAATTTGTTCCTTGCGATTTGGCACTAACTACTGTGTCCCTAATTACAGGAAGTTCCTTCTGTTGGGGTGCAAAAGTTTACTGGGAAAAAGGTGTTGCAGGTTCTACCATTTGTTGTGTGGATTTTCACAGGATGCAGACAAAAATCCCAGAACTCTGCATAACACAATGGTCTCACTGTAAAATCTGTAGTGGACTCCTTGTGGATCCACCTTGCCTTGGCAGGTTTTTAAATTCAGAAATATTTGGTGATATATGCTCTGAAAGCTTGATGTTATGTCCCAGGTGTATGCCCTCTTACTTGCTGCTATTGATGATTAAACAGAGCCATCAATCCATAAGACATAAGTATGGGAAACAAAATGCTTCAAATTATTTTTCCCTACCACACAAGAAAGAATTTGGTGTAAGGATCTGAGCCCACACAGCATTATGGATACTAATTTTAGATAGTCACCTTTTTGACGCTTATCCTAACCTAATTAAGTGTCTGGTTTACCCTTAGGGCTGGCACTTTTAGTAGATGAGATAACAGCTGCATCTCTGTGAGGAGCCTTGTGAAGGGCAAAATATTTGTTAGCAGTTGCTATTTTCAGCCTTGCCAGAATAAACAAAGAAGGAGGCACCTGCAGTAATTTCTTTTGAAAAGTCAGCACAGTTTGTACGTGCTCTGGGGTCAGCAGATGAAGGCGCAGGAAGGATGGGCAGGCTTGCACGTGAGGCTTTAGGAAGATGCTTTTGGAGGAACTGATGAGCTCTTCAGCTTGGAGACATATGGGACTTGTAGGTGATTAATAATACTCTTGTAGCAAGGGTGAGGAATGCACAGAGAAACAGAGTGCTTTGAAATCATTAATGCATCTCAGGACAGCCCAGTGTGAGATCCACGTTGGCTATAAACAAGAGAGCTAGCACAAACAAACTGGGGGAGTTCAGTCAGAGGCAAAGAAGAAAACAAGAGATTCTTTTTTCTTACCTCTTTTTTATAATTAACCCCAACTAGCCTTTAGGACACATCATTTTAGACCCTGATTGTCCAAACAATATATCTTCGTCCCAAAACAATTAGATATTGGGCTTAACATGCCTCAGAGGGTTACATAAACTAGATCCAGGATAACTCCTCACCCAAGAAAAACATTCCTTACTGTGTGGAAGAGCAGATGGCATTTAGGTAAACTGTATTTGCAGGAAACCCCCCTGTGCCACGAGATGGCAAATGGCTACTGTCACTGCTGTTCCCTTGCTTGGGTTTGTGGGAAGCTATGGAAAAAAGAAGAGCTTGATAAAGTATGCCAGATGCTGTGGGGATGAAGCAGAGTGCTAATCTGAAGACAGGTTATTACAAGGGTCAGCACTGTTGTACATTTACAAGTGCTTGTAGCTGATGTGCCACATGATACTCTATCCTGGGCAATAGGGGAAGAAGTAAGGGGGATTTGTGTCCTGGCAAGGGAAGAGCAGAAGTCAGTGCAGCCCCTGGTAAATTTTTTTTACTGAATTAAGGCATGTGAAAGAAGAGTGGCATTTCCTAGAGGTACCCACAGGTCTTAATGGCCCTGGTAGGTCTTACCTGGGACCACCCTGCCCGTGATCCAGAGCCCTTTTTAAATCCTTGGGGTTGTCAGTCTAGGATACTCTAGCCATGTTGCAGCAGGGCTGGTCTCCGTGACCCTGCTGAGGTTCTAGCTTGTCCCTGTGGTGACAGTCAGAGTCCAGGGAAGAAGTCACTCCTTTGAGTGAACGTAGAAAGATGGGCCACTGGAGTGGAGATTCAGTGGATGTTTATGTAGATCTTAGGCTATTTCTTTCTGCATACTGAGAGAACTAGAGGAGAATTAAGGGAATTAGACTGTAGCTTATCCCTCATAGCTGCTTGGCTGGGTTGGGTTTGAAAAAAACTATTGGTGTCTGGTTTTTGCTGCTCTGTTTACCTGAAGGCAAAATTCTCTATTTTTTTTTTCTTTTTTTCCTCAGATATAAGTTATGAATTAAGAATTAAACCCCTGTGACTCAGGAACCATGTGGGTTGACCAAGAGGTTTATCTCATCACCCTGGTTTTGGTCCCCCATGGTCTAATGCCTTTCCCACAATAACCCTTCAGCCTTGATTTGTGCAGTTACACAACCATTTGGATTACTTTTGAGAATACTTTTGTATTACAATTGTTATTCTAGTATTTTTAGACGAGGATGGGTATTTGAGGGTAGAGAATATGCAGATGAAAATCAGTATTTGACTGTGTTGCTGTAAGTAAAAAAGCCTGCAAAAAGTCAGATTTTCTAGGTCAATAAATGAATATTTATTATTAAAGCTCAATTGTGAAGAGGAAGAAGTTCAAAACTTGACAATGATAAGTAACTTGTATTGTTTCTGAACTCAGAGATATCAAAAGGAAAAAATAAGTGTCTTTTTATAGAAAGGGAGTCTCATGGGACTAACTAAAAGAGACTGGCAGAAACTATATATTCTGCCTATTTGTAGAACCAGTGCTAAACTACAGAAAATTTTAAAGGGCTAGTGATCTCCTTTCCCCTTCAGGTAGTTTTGCAGTGTTTCACAGCCTTTCACAAATTAATACTAGCTTAGGGCCTGGTGGGGAGGTAGGAATGGAGGTGCCTGATCACTGAGCCTTCATGTTGCCAGCAGCTGTTCCAAAACCAGAGCTCTTCCAGCACTCTGTCAGCAACTCCATCTCTTCATTTGCTTGGCTCATCCATATAAATGAGCTCCTCTTGCTTAAAGAGAGCATGTTCAACTGAGCTTGTGGAGAAGCAGCTTTCCCTTTGTCTTGTACATCATTGCAATTGCCAGTGTAGGAACTTAGGAAAAGAATCAGTCATTCAGAAGAATAATATTAACTGAGGGCCCAGTGCTTTTGGCACCTAAACAATGGACAGAGTGCCATTCTTGATCATCCCAGAAACAGAAAAGGATGCTACTCACAGGCTTCCAACTTATCTTTGTGTTAATCCAGCATTCATCTCAAGACTCTAAATTCATCACAGTAGTTCGGGAAATAACGACTGACTAATGGGTTGTGTCAATTGCTGGAAACAATGACTATAATTTAAAGGAACCTAATTTAAACTTACAATCCTTCTTAGTTGATCTGGGGTATCTCAACCATCAGGTCAGCCAGAAAATATCTCCAGCGCTTCAAATGTAGTTAGCCTGATCTGATTTCTTTTCCAAAAGTAAAACTAATGTGTGTGTTGTTAATTATCCTTTGTTTTTCCCATCTCTCTTTTGCAAGAAGGCCTGTGTTTCCACCACAGGCCCTTAGAAAATAAAGAAAGTCAGAAGGATCTGAGAGAATCCCATGAGTGCTTCTGCACAGGATAAAAGGAGGCAGCAAAGGTGTCTGGGGTGCAGCTGGCTGAAATGATTACTTTAGCACTGGAGGGATCATCAGCTTCTTGTCAAGGTTGTGTTACTGGGCCAGTGCATCCAGCAAAGGCGGCAAGTATGCTGAGGAAGGGCTACATGTGACCTTTCCTAGAGTTTTTACTGGACCTTTAGTTACATCCAGTACAGCCTACTTTATAAAGTCCTAGATAGAACAGCTTTTAAAACTTGGCTTGTCATTATTTAACTAAGTGGTTAGTTCCCAGTGGAAAGGTCTTTTCAGCTTATCTTGGAGAGACAGGCTTTATTGTGCTCTGGCTCTGTGATAACTTCTCCAGTTTGTCCTCTGTTAAAGGGAAATCTGTTCCACAATTTACAGCTTCTTACTCTTGAACTTGCATGCTCTGAGGGCTAACACCTTTAAATGTGGTGCATCCAAAAGAAATTAATCTAAGAACAGCTGACTCAAAAAATATGCTTATTAAATGCATTAGTGAGATGACAGATTCTCCATATTGTTGCCAATCTGCATCTCCCCACCTCCTTGCTTGCACTAAGTAAGGACTTGCTCCTGGAATTCAAAGTTGCTTCTGTTGTTAAATCTGATATGTTCCAGCTAAGAGTTGACATCAAATGAATGTATCTCCACTCTGTAAAAGCAGGCAACCCATCTCTTTTTGCCTAAGGGAGAGTTACACAGAAGGCAGAGCTCTTGTTGTTGCCAAGAAGCCTCCGGTCCAAGAGCTGGAGAAATCTGACTTAGTAAAGAATTTTAAAATCTTTGTTTACAAGTTAAAAATTCACTTTTTCTATAGTAGATTCAAGCCCAAATAATGTAATAGGAAGTGTATTATAAGCTCTATATCCATGCTTAAAGCAATAGTTACTGAAATCCCAAACCATCCAAGCAAATCTGCTTTAGGTTTGGCTCATTGTATTTTATTCTTTTGAGAACAGAAACCAAGTTTAGAGTCAAATTTAATTTAATTTCTTATGATGTGCCATAGAAAAAAGCATATCACACAAATGTCTTCTCACATAAATGTGCCAACTCAGTCACTATGGAATAGCTTTCTATAGGGAAAGTATTAAGGAAAAACATAAGAAGCTCTTGTATCACATCTAAGGATTATCCATGAACAGTGAAATCAAACTGAATCACAAAATGCAAAATACATTTACAGGTGGTGCTGTCTTTTTCCCTTGTGAAGTAGGAATGGGCTGAAATTGCTGTGGGGCAAATTTAAAGTTAAAAATTGCAGTTCCTACTCCAATCATTACATGTTTAAGTGTGTATTCAAAGGATACATTTTGAACAGTTAAAGCAAAATTAATTCTCAGTACAGAAGTTAATTATCTCTTTGACAGATATTTTTTAAAATTCCCTATGAATACAAGGCTCAGAATGATTTATTAAGCCCACTAAAGCTGGAGTCATGCATAGGCAATGAAGGAAGGCATGCTGTAGCTGTGTTCTAGCTTTGCAAATTCTGCTGCTGGTTTTAAAGTTTCTAACTTTTAAAGCTCTCTTTCTTTACTGAAATGCAAATGTCAGTCCATCTGTTGTATGCCATATGCTTTTCTTAACAATATTATTGTTTAAATATTTGTTTATTTTAAAAAATCTACTCACTTATTGCACTGTAAAGTATCTTCTTTTTGTTTTTATAGATTCCACCAGTGTTTGCTGAGACATAAAACCTAACTTTTGGCTTTGATCATGCTGTCATTCAGCTTTATTCACACTGGTGCTCAATACACAATAGTTTTTCAGATAACAATAAACTGAAAATGTTCTCCTTATGAATTATTTTCTAAGCATGAGAATGCCAACTGATTGGTCAAAATAAATTGAATGGAAAACTCAAAAGTTTTGCAAAACTATCTGTCTTTTGTATGAAGTGTGTGACACAGTGGTATCTTGAATCCAAACAGTTTTTAAAATTAAAGAAAGAAAAATGTTTATTTGAAAGAAAGAGTTTTATTTGGGGAAAATACAACCTGAGTCCAGCTGTGAAAAAAACTTGTACGGTTTTGAAAAGAGAATGCTTAAATGTTTGTAAGAAGGCAAAAGGTAGCCAAGGGTTACACAAGTGCAAATAAATAGCGGAGGGAGGTTCAATTCAGTGATTAAGTGAATTGGTTGTACTGGATTGAATGAACAGTAATTCTGGAGGTCTCAGATCCAAAAAGAGATAAAGAGTGGAGACAGTGGGATCTGTAAGCATGAACATTTCTGCTTTATTTTTGAAGTTCATATGAAGACGTGCAATGTCTGCCCTTCCAGCTACATTCAAGACTCTTTACCACAAAAGCCAGGATTTGAAGGGGCACTGTCCTTTGGGGAGAAAAGATAACTTTGAAATTATGCCCTTCCATAGGGGAAGGGAAAATGGGTTTATACCAATCTCTCCTAGATTGTTGACTGGAACCTGCCGTAAGAGGAAAATGCAGCTCTTGAATGGGAAAAAAGGAAGGTGTGCTACTCTGCACAGGCATGCACTAGGATCTGTGGGCAAGGCCTGTAGGGATTTGGGTCCTTTTCCCAGCCCTTTCTGTATCAACCATTGGATGCTTAGCCTGCCCTTTTGACATGGTGAGCAGAGAGCAAGCTACTTCCTAGCTACTTGGCTGAACCAAAAACACAGCACTGAGATGGCACTGAGGGACTGGGTAGATAGATGCTCTGAGCTTGTCCCAAATTCTCTGTAGGGTGCTTTACACCATTTGGGAAACCTTTTCTGGTTTTAGTACGGTCTCCAAGGCTACATATCTAATACTAAATACTGCAAGCTGTGTTTACCTACCAGCCCATCGTCAAGTGGAAGAGTCACGATCATTTCTTTTTCTTCTAGACAAGACCTCATAGTCTCATGAGGTCTGTTTCCTGGGAGCTGGCTCCAGCCCATGCTGTCCCCCGGCCCAAGCCTGCATATGTGGGATAGAGCTGCTGGTGCAACTAAAGCCCAGCTGGTGAGCTGCAGGCTGCTAAACAGCATGGCTGCACCATGCACCAGGGCACAGGTCTCTGCTCTGGGCCTGCTTAGTTTCTTATTTTTGATGTTGCCCAAGTACTATGCCCCCATAAGCATTTGAATTCCTTTCTGACATGAGTTCTTCTTTTGCCAGCGAGAGCTAGTGCTTGATGCTTTTCCTGATTACATCTGTAAGAAAATTTCTTTGTAGACATTGATGGTAAAAATCTGTACTGTAAGTCATCTCCAGCCCACATAGAAATGCATTTTCTATCCAGTGGAAATGCAACTTGATTCACTTCTCTTTAGAGCCTTTGAACTACCTGTCTTGCAAGTGTAGTTTGATAGCAATTAAGTTATCCTGTTAAGGTAAAGTTGTTCAGGGACTTGAAGGGGTCTGATCATACTGCTATGTTTTACTGTTGTCGTTATTAAGTTTTTGTGTGATCTGGTGAGTCTACCTTAACAAGGACTAAAGATGAGTAAGAAACATAAAGGATTTCTCTCGTCTCACTTAAAAGTTTGAGATTTTTTCCATTCAACTTGTTCTATTAGAGTTGTGGTTGCTTGACATAAGCCGCTGGGTATGTTTTGCTTCTTTACTCATATTTTGTTTTTCTGGACAGTATGTCCTTATGACCAATTACCTGCTTGCTGCCTGTTTCCCTTTGGAAATCCTTAAGGGAAAATGCTGTAATGAATAACCACATCAGCATTGCATTAGTGCTTGAAAGTTGACAAGGAAAGCACCAGCTTAGGATACTGTATCCCAAGGAAGAAGAGGTGTATGGCACTTACTGGAAAGCAAGAAAACCACCAGTGGCCTGTGAGGAAAGGCTGAAAGAGCTGTGGTTACTTGGTCCAGATTAAAAACAAGAGGAAAGACAAGTCCTAAGTATGCAGAAAGCTCTCTTAAAGAGGAAGAGAAAAATTGCTCTCTTTGTCTGTGGCATATAAGAGGGAAAATAATACTGTTAAATTGTATCAGAGGACACTGAGGTTTGACCCTGGGAAAACCTTTTAGCATTCTGGATAATTAAGCACATGAACATGCTGCCTGGGGATATATGCATAATCTCTCTTACTTCTTTTTTTCCTTTTTTTTTTTTTTTCCCCTAAAAAAGAGCTAGATAAAATTCTGTCAGGACTGATATAGTTACAAGTTGATTTTTGCCTAAGGGCAAGGGGATGGGTTAGATGAATTATTGGTTTCTACAAGCACTATTGCATGTAGTTCTGTATCTCACTGCTGAATTCAGCACTTCCATATTCATGTCTAAAATCTGGCTGAATATATTGGGAGCATGAGTTTTCACTCAGATCTCTCCCCTTTGCTTTCCTCTAATCCATAAAATGAAGCCCAGAAGGGGTAGATCTAATTATGTTTTAGTTTAGAGGCACAAGTATTAGGGAGGAAAGACATAAAGGATCTCAAGTGAGAAATGTCCTGCCTTCCCATGGCGTCCTGCCAAGTGTACTGGGTTCAGTGTTGTTATGCTCCCAAATATTGCTAGAAAGTCAATGCAATCTATGATTGCATTAGCACTGAGTATCACTGTCTGAGAAAAGTTCACATGCAGAATTCATTGAATTAAAATTTAAGGCAATAAATGAGGGTTTATAATGTATTGGCAACATTATCAGTAGCAAGATTGCCAGCATATTAGTGACTATGATGGATTGACTACTGGGGAATTAATTAAATTTACAAGTCTCCTCAAATGAATCCACTAGCTAAAGTACTAATTGCTGCCCTTGGGAGCACTTCGGCCATTTAGTTTCCAAGTAGACCTTACTCTGAGAAAAGCTACTGATGTTTGCTTGAATTTAAGAGTCAATTTATAATATGGTTTTTCAACATCGACAGTAGTTTCTGTTTGTACAAATCTTGCTGCCTTACTAAACATAGGGCCTAAAAGAAATAATTTTATAAGTGCAAAATGCATTATTTAACATAAAATTCCCTAAAAGTATAAACATAGATGCTAACCAACATTATATTTGGGCAATGAAGCTTAATCTAAAGGCTGTGATTGTTTGGCTCTGCAGAGGATGACAGTGATTTCTGTCAGTGCAGTCACTTTCACTAAAGAGAATTGCTGAATTTTAAAAAATGAATATGGAGAAATCCTCTTCTTCTTAAGCTGATGGACACTTCAAGGTTAATGTTGCAAAGTCAAGTGTATTTGTATATTTGTGAAAGTGCACTGGAGAAATTCTCCAAAGAGTGAAACTGTAACTTTTTAGCAGTGTGGATCTGTGGAATTTTCTTGGATTAACCCAAAGTGCAAAGGGTCACAATTTGGATTTAATTTTCTTATTGGCAAATTCTGATTTTGGTTTAGACAACTAGAGATGGTCGAAGCAGAACAGACCTTCTCCAAGTGCTCATGATTGAATCGTAAATTGGTTTATTGACTGCAAAATTGAGATCTTTAATAACTTTCATGGGTCAGTACCTGCAGAGCCAATGCCTTTAGTGGAACTAGAATTATAACTCAACTGTAATATAGAAAAGATGAGCCATTTTTGGATGAGGTGTCTTTTTTTTTATAGACTCTTAGTGTTATATACTGAAAGTTAAAGATAGCAGTAATAGTTACCAATGGCTGAGAGAAGACAGGAAATCTAGGGCTTGTTCATCTGGTGCTGATGGGCTGCTATTTTGGGACACCTGAATGAATCACTGTCTGATAGTAAGGTGAGTGCTGGGGCAGGAGAGAAGTTTTCTTACACTTCTGAGCTTTGTTTCAGAGCTGCAGGCAAACCCAAATGCAGGTGCAGTGGTAGCTCTTATAGTCTTATTGTTAAAATACAGTCTTTCCTTTGGGCTTTTATCTTGCACAAGATGCAATCCTGGCATGCCAAACCTGGGGAATGAGTGACTCATCTATTGTATTGCCTTGTTCTCAGTAAATTGCAGTGTGATTCCCAGTTTACCTGCCATATGGTCTGTTCTTCTTAAAATTCCAACTGCAAAAGCAATTATGCCCAAGAAGATGGGGAAGGAGCACATTACTTACAAAGTATGTAATCAAGCAGCATGATCCAACCCATTAACTGGGTGACATCCTTCTCTTTATGTGGACAGCTTACTGGCTCTTAGGTTTCAAGTGGGAGCTGTCACTTACTCTTTCTGATAATAAAACTTAATTAAAATTTCATTCCTGTACCAGCAAGTGCCAGGTCACCAGATGGTTTCTAATAGTTATGTCCACATATTTTTTGCTGGATTGCAGCAGAGGATGTTTGTGCTAATGTTATTGGGACAATTGCTATATGTACTTTGCAAATGTTCAATATCTTAGTGTTTAAATAACGTAAAAAAAATCGCTTCTGTATTAATCCATGTAAAGAAATACATTTCCACAAGACCCAAACGGCTTTTTAACTTCAATAAACTAGTGTGTACTTATTAAAAATCAGAATTTCAGGGATTGTAAAAACTATAATCCAATCAGGGTGGTAATTCAAGTCACACTGTCTCATCATATCAGGATGCGTAATATAAGTAACAATTATCCTGACGGAAATGCTTTCCACAATATGGGATAGGATACCCAAACTGGGAAGTTGGGTAGAGTGGATGTGAACAGGACAAACAAATGAAGGAAATCTGCTGAGTATAGCAGGTTTATGAAAGGTAAGAAAGGATACACACTGAGAGGATGTGCATCAATACACTTCATACTCCTGGAACTTTTGCTGAGGACCTTTTGGGCCTGGAAATGCACTCATTGTGCTGGGCTTAGAAGTGTGTATCATGAGCTCCAGGCCTATCCTTGGCAGAAAGAGAGGATAATCACTAAAGCCTCGTAAAATTGCAGCCATGGTTTGGACCCTGCTTCCCTGCCTGCCTGTGTCCTTGGAGCTCTTTTCCCTTTTAGTCGTGCACATGAAGAAGTGGTAGGTTGACCTCTTTCCTTGTAGCTGATTTTGCGACTGTATGTGGGATAATGAAGGAGGAGAAGATAAAGTGGTTGCAGAAGATTCTTGTAAGAGCAGACATCTGGGCTGCTCTGAGTAAGTGGCAAGAGGGAACTGTCATGCAGAAATGGACAAAATTATTTACGTCTCTTCAGGAGTAACAAGCATGATACTTAAAGACAGAACCAGCTGCCCTCTTAGACAGAGGAACTGAGGACAATCACAAAGACAGTTTTTAGAAAATAAGAGTGTAATAATAGATTACGTCATGATTGATGATTTCCTGACCACTTCCTTGAGTGGGAACAGGAGGTTTCCTAGCTGGTACATTTGCTTCAAGAGACATTTTTTGCACTTAACCTCTAGATGTGCCTGAAACTCTTGCTGACATTCCCCAATGCTGTCAGGAAAATTATTTTAAAAGAACAAGGAGTCCCTGTCACCACTGGTGACTTTCTGGCAATTTCTAAACTTCAGGTGACAGGGCTTTCCTTTTTACTTCTTTGTTGTTTTTGCTTTACTCTGTTGATATTGGGGTATTGAAGGGTATGTGCTGACTGTTCTTATGCAGAACAACTCCCAGACTGAAAAAAAGATCAGAAAGTTGAGGTGTGTTGTGCAGCAATAGTCAAAATTTAATTCCTGATATATTAGCAATTTTTATTCAAATTGTCTTAAAAGACAAATTCTTCCTTGTGCAATCAAGAAGCTGAGACACCAGTTGAGATGCTTAAGTTAGCCAAGGGAGAAGCAAATGGTTCCATCCAAGAGGGACTCATCCCTATAAAACTTAGTTCCTCCTTTCTTTTATTGTTTCTCATTTTAATGTCCCATGGGACATCAAAATGCAAAACCTCTGGAGTTGTTCCAGAAACACATACTTTCTTTGACCTGGAGTGCAGGGATCAAACTCTTGTACTATTGCATCAGTACAGCTTTAGTCTGCTTTCTGCTGTACATCTGATCCATAACTTTGGTATTTACTCCAGTTGGGAACTGTTGGCAGGCCTGTGTGAAATGGCTCCAGTAAAAGCAGGACTGCTGGGATCTACACTATTGCAAAACTCAGACCAAAACAAAATGTGTATTTTCACAGTTCTTCCTATTGAGATCAGAAATAGAAGTAATAAGTACAGTGAAGGACGCTGTTCTCATATTATTTGGGATGTTAAGTGGAATGGGAAATTGCTTGGAAATATTTCTCAAATGGTTTCTATAAACATTCCTTGAATAACTTTCCTGTGTCTAGGTTTGATGTGTGTTTAAGAAGATAGGGACACTTCCTAGAAAATTAGTTCTGCCTTCCCTTTTGTTTGTTAGAAATCTCACAGAGGCTGGGGAAACAAAATTTCAGTTCCATTTTAAGACTTCAAAAGAAGCAAAGAAAATTTCAAAGGAACATCTGGAACTTAGCCTCCAGCTTGACATACTTCTCTAAGTTTGGCCATGACTCACTGTTCTGGACATGTATTCTGGACATATAAATGTGATCAGTAGCTGACAAGGGATGCTTCTTCGGCTGACTACTGTGCTGCTATAAGGTTCCAGAAAAACAAAAAGCAAATTTCAGTTAGGACTCTTACAATTAGTGCTTTCCTTGATGCAGACCTTGACTGTATCAAGCCATACTAAATTCACATGGCATGTGTGTAATTTAACAGAATCTAATCTACAGCTAAAAATTTGAAAAGAGGATGCAATTCAAAAGTGATGTTGTAAAAGAGATTAATACTAGGGAAGAATCAGGTTAGCAAATCTGCTGCTCTCATTAAAAATGAACCAAATCTCCTGTTGATAAAAGGTTTTGATAATGGTGAACGTGATCCAATGTTTTGTTATTAAAAATGGGTGTGTAGGAAATGTACTGAAGCACCTTGAATTCAGGTTCTTGCTTTTTTGTTGAAGGATCCTGAACCCTGTTGTTTTGAAGAAACCCTATACATGTATTCCACTTTACAAATAAAGCCACACAATGTTTGGAGGGCTGCAGAGTAACACTGCAGAAGCAGCAGGAGATGAGAGACCTGCAACAATCAAAGGCTGTTGCCAAACAGACTTTCATGCATACAGTAATTCTATTGCTGAGTCTTCTTAAAGTTATGGATAAGACAATTAAAACTGCATCCCATGGTACATCAGAGCTTCCCCCATATTGTCTTTGATGTTAGCAAGGTTTGACAATACATCCTGAAGAATTTCCTTTACCACATATGCCATTAAATTTTGATAATTTCCTTAGTCTTATCCTAGTGTTGACACCAGCTGTCAGGAGTAAGGATACAAAATGTTAAGGACTGCAGTGTAGAGAAGATCAGATATTATCTGATGGTTTCTATCTAAAATTTTATGTCTGGCATATTCCTGTGGACAAGAACTCCAGGCAATATAGGTACCCACAGACAGGATGATCAAGGGTGTTGTGAAGGACATACAATTTTTTTTTTTTTTTTTTT
>VWZN01003869.1:464945-521046 GCA_013396955.1 Regulus satrapa
AGCGCTGCCTGTGCGGGGCGCCCCGGGAGCTCGGGTCCGGGACCGTGAGGGGTGCGCGGCCCCGGGTCCCACTGGCGGGGGATGCGCCTTCAGCGGCTGCAGTGTGCCTCTAGCCATCGCACTGCCGCCCGCCCTGCTGGCTGGGTGGGCGCCAGCGGTCGCAGCCCACAGAAACCAGGTGCTCCCCGGTGTCGGCGCAGAAGCGCCCGGTGGGCCGTGGCAGCAGCCGTCGTGTCCCTGCCCTCGGCTCGGAACGCTCCGGTCGTGTCTTCCACACTGTAGTTCTCAGGACACAATAGCGGGATCAGGCTGTGTCCTTGTGCTCCATCAGGCAGCAGGAGTGGTGTTTGTGGAGGCATTGAGGGACCTTGAACCGTTCCCACCTTCACAGAATCACCAAATTAATTGGGAATTTGGTTGGAAAAGACTTTTGATATCGTTAAGTCCAATCTTTGACTGAACTGACCACAACGTCAATCAGACTGCGGCACTCCGTGCCATGTCCAGTCATGCCTTAAACACCCCCAGGGATGGTGGCTCCATCACCTCCCTGGAAACCCCATCCCTTTCTGAGAAGAAATTCTTCGTAATGCCCATCTAAACCTCTCTTGGCACAGCTTAAGACCGTCCTCTTTTCCTATTGATAGTTGCAGCCTGTTGCCACTCGAGGAGAAACATGGGGGTCTGTGTCAAGGGCTGTTGTACTGAAGAGTCTCCACAGTATCTTGGATATGCATTGATAAACTTTCACTGATAAATATTTTCTCTCCTGTCTGCATGTAAAGTGGGAGTTGAAGTGAACACACTTGCGAAGAATTTCACTCCTCAGCCTCCTGCCTGGCAAAGAGAGTGCCCTTCCCTCTCTGGCTGTCCTTCCCTTACACCACAATTGCAATTCTTGCCATAGGCACAACGAATACTTGCTGAGATAGAAAGAAAATTGTGTTGTTTTCTTCAATTAACTATTTGATTCTAAAACAATGTCTCCTAAATTGAGGGTGTTGGCTTAAAATTACATTGCACCCTCACCATTTACCAGCAGGAAAGCAATCCCCTCTCTGGTTATTTCCTCCTTTTCCCCCCTTGCCTTCAGCTATCAATTCACAATTTTTTAAAAAAGTGGAAACCAACAGGTAGTCAAAGAATCCAACTCTTCACTGTTGGTCAGGTCTCTTGATTATTATTTAAACTACACCTTTCGTTAGCTGTTATGAGAAGAGAGTTAAGGAGTTTGTGTTCAGGACTCCTGTGATCAGGACTCAAGAAGTCTCAGTTCCTCCACTGCCACTATTGTAATCATGTGAGTCTAAGAGCCACGCGTCCCCTGCCATCAAGGCTGCCAGTGTTCCCACGTGGCATTGTACTGGCATTGTGGCAGACAAACGGCCAGTCTGTTCCACTGCTGCCTCCATGTCCTGCCACCTGTCGTCTGCTTTCCTTGTGTTTCCTTTTCCTCTAACCAGTTCCCACATCGGGAGGGCCTGGCAGTTTAGTAGGCCCTTCTCCATGAAGGAGAAATGGCAGAAGAAAGACTTCCTGTTACACTGACATTGACAGAAGTTTCACAGTGGTCAAATGGTCACTCTTGAGGCTGCCTGCAAAGACAATGGATCAGCATTTTGCTCATTTTGTACATGGACATTACCATGACTATGATATTTAGTCCATTATTTCTGTTCTCCTATACTTGAAACTTCCTGTCTTTTTAGAGGAAGATGCATCTTCCTGTGTGAAAACTGCAACTGGAGTTTGGGGATGAATTATGGAAGAACCACATTCTTGTTTTAAGATGCTGAATCTCTGCATGCTGAAGTTCTCAGTTTCATGGCCCTGAAAATCAGAAAATTCCTGTATTTTGTTCTGCACAGGCAATATAAATAAAAAGTACTAAATACTTGTGAAAACTATAGGTGTATAAAAGCTGTGTAAGATCAGTCAGCAAGCTAGTGACAAAGCAATTATCTAAATAGAACGGAGTAAGGAATTTTACGTTTGTTCCAGTTGGTGTGTTTTATTAAGTCAGTCCTCTGGTCATGAGACCATATTTCTATTCAAAATAAACAGAAAACAACATTTCGGTTTTGAGTTGCAAGTTAGGAAAAAAAAAGGTTTTTCTTCCTAATAGTCTTAGTTTCCAGTAACCACCATTTAAAGGAGACTTATGATTAGACTTCTTGAGATTGCATATCACCGAAGTGATTTAGAAGACAGGCGTGCTGCAGAAGTAGGGTTATGCAGTCAAGTTTCATTACCTCTCTCACTACAAATACCACAGGTACATATTTGGATCTACATTAGTTACATTTAGTAGTATTTTTTTTAAATAGCTCTGCTTCTTCTTAGTTCTCCTTTCTTATAAATAGACTTCAAATTTTCTGACTTTTTTCTAAACGACTAGAAGAGTGAGGAATTTTGCTGATTCAGTGAAATCTTTCACTGACCTTGTCTGTATATTTGAAGTACTAACTTTCTGTCTCAAAAAAAATTCAGTGAAGACAATTGGTAGCGTTAACAGCAACTCAGCAACTTTGGTTCAAATCTATCTTTTGAAGGCTTTGAAATATCTTTTTATGCCCTTAATTCCTGTACAATTTCAGGTTTATCGATCTCTTTTCACAAAGAGGTCTGTCTATAAAATTGTATGTCTGTTTATGGATTGAGACATACGACACTTAAAAAACAAATCTTGAGAAAGCATAGATTTTGCTAGATTCACAATTGAATATGCCTCTTCTGGTTTTGTTTTAAAGATTGCATTTTTTAGAGATAAAATGCTGGCATAAAGAGCCACTGTTTACCTGCATATAAAATTGCTCTTCTCTGTGCAGAATGTACAGGGCAATGCATGGAATTTGTGCAAATATTTAGCCTGGTGGCACTCTGATTCAGAAAGGAGTCAGACAGTCTGCTGTAATATTCAGCTGCAACATAATAGCAGTTCTTAAAATACTCCAGCTTAAAATGCCACCCAGAGAAAACTTATTTAGTCTTTTCTCAGTTGTCTGTTGAGTCAGCCACTTGTGAAAGGGCAATAAACAGAAAAAATGCAGGAATTAGCATGGATGTTTTTGATAACTCTCTTCATCAGTTCAGAAAAAAATGTGAAAATTTATAGAATACATGAGCAAAGCATTTGAGGTTTTCACAATTTATTTAGGTTTCTCTCTCGAAGAATCTAGAAGAAATTTTGAAAAGGAATAAGGTCAAATAAGAAAGCGGAATCTATTCAGAAATTGCCGTTTTGCACATGTATATCGTGCAGAGTCTTGCAGTGAACTTTGCTATTTTCTGTGTCCAGATTCTACTTCATGATCCTTAATTTCATGCTGAAAGATCTGATCATGCAATATTAATTTCATGCATAAGATCTGATCACCCAGATCTAGTGATGCATGGAGCAGTCTAGGAACAGTTGCAAATGGTATTGGCATAGGCATTTTGTTATCCATGAAAATGAAGGATATTGTGCTTTCGCCCCACTTCTCAGAGTGTACCCTCCTGTCCACAAAGTGTCCCACTGTTTGGGTGGTCAGAGCAGCTGGTACAGAACCTACTCAGACATACAGCTCCAAAAATCCTCCCTTGTGTTGCTGCCCTAAAGATGCTTGTGAACTCCTCTTCAGTGTGATAGCTCTCACGTTTATTTTCACTCTCTGCTATCTTTAGCAGGCTTTGGGAGTGCTAAAATAAACATTCTTTGCCTAGTCATGTGGCCCTTCTCCATTTGGCAAACACCCATCTGTATCCTGTCTTTTTAATGATCTCATTGCTTTCCTTAGTATTTTACTTTTTCAAAGTGGGGAGAGTTGGGGCTTATGGCAGAGCTCCTTCTTCCAGGTCAGCAGGGGCGGCACACAGGATTGGTGGGGGAAATGGTTGGCCTTCGAAATGCATGTGGTTTTCACAGCCAGCTTACAAACACAGCCCATGCCAGCTTGTCTTCTGATTCCAAATTTCTTCAGGGATTAATAGGATTGCCGCAAAGCACAGCTTCTCCTTCTGTACTGAGCAGTCATCATCATCTTTCTTACATGCAATGAAACTCAGTCCAAGTAGGCACCTAAAGGAAACAAGGAAAAATCTGGCAAATACTGGGAGAGCCAACAGGAAGCAGGTTGTCACAAATACAAGAGTTCAGACAACTATATTGAACATGATAGTGAGACATATCCATAAGGGCCCCATCTGAGGTGATTTCCTTTATTTGAAAAGAGTTCTTATCAAAGCAAATAGACGTTTTTGCTTTAAACAAAACAATGGTGAACGGTCAGCCTCAAGATTGAGCTCATTGAATATTCTTTGTATAAAGCCCAGCAACATTCAAAGCCAATTTCCTTAAATATCTGGCTGTTATTAGCACATGGAGTCTTTTCTGTCCGTTTCTTATTTTATATAAACTATCACAAATGCATTTGGTATTAACAGAAATTTCACGGGTTCACATGCTGTCATTTATAATTAATTAATGTATCATTGTTTAAACCGTGTTATTACTGCCCATCCAATAAGTCCTGTGAAG
The DNA here is from genome assembly GCA_013396955.1 of Regulus satrapa. Lineage (NCBI taxonomy): Eukaryota > Metazoa > Chordata > Aves > Passeriformes > Regulidae > Regulus > Regulus satrapa. Next base: position 469,465 of record VWZN01003869.1, read on the forward strand.
GATTTCATTTATTTCCTTTGGCTTCATGGTTGCAGCCTATACTTGTCATGCACATATGTAGTGAATGAGGAGAGAATTCCAAGTGCTTAGCCATACGAAGAGGACAGCTTAATCAGACAACAGAGCAGTTCCTGGATATGTTTGAGAAGCACAGAAAACCTGCAGCAAAAGTTTTTGCTGAGGTGTGGGGATCCTTAAAATTCCTGTTGTAACTGTACAGCCGGAGAGGTCCTCAGCTCCTCTCAGAGCCATTATCTTTGCAGGCAGTGATTTTTCAGACTCGTCACCTCCTAAAAGGATGTGTTTACACCATTTCTCTAGCTCAAGCTGGGAACCATTGGGGGCAAATTGTAGTTCGAATATCTGACAGGGCTTCTGACAGTGAAAGCTCTTGTGAGCCTCAGGATGGTTCTTAAAGTCAATTTAATAGTTAGATGAGATTTCATTAAAATAGAAAATCAGAGATGTCTGCAAATATTTGAGTAGGAAATGGTATTGTGTGCTTTGTACCATCACACTGATGACACTCATTGTTTAATCTGTCATAATTACCATTGTAAAGTATGTTTTTCAGAGGTTTGGTTTTTGTTTTTGTTTTTGTTTTTTTTTTTACAGTACAGCTGTTCTCTTCACTGCTCATTTTCAACCTCTGATGTTTTCCTTTTTCCCTTTAAAAACAACTTAAAACCGATTTTACTGTTTTGAGAGCTCTCCTTTAGAGAGAGCAAAATAAAAAAGAGACAGGCATGTTGCTGTGCAGAACTGGACCAGATCCTCCTCACTGGATGTACACGAGGCTGAGTTATATCCATGTTCCTGTGCCTGGTAGGAAATGGACACAAAAATTCCATCCCACTTAGTGAATTGGACTTACAAAGCTTCTTGATGAGGTTGCAGAAAGAAGAACCAACAAACCCTGTATTTTTTCATCTCCCTTCTCTTTTTCCAAGGAGACATGATAGAAATCCCATGGTTCAGTAAGGTGGATTGTGAGAGAGATGGATCTGTCCTGAATGTTTGTCCCTGGCTTGCCTGACAGTGGGATTTTCAGTCAAAAGGTGAGGTCCTTTTCTTGGCTAACATATTCCAGGGATCTCAACTGTGGTGTCCCTCCCTCATGCTTCATCCTTTCTAGCTTCTGTCCTTACTCTCGCTCTGCCAGGCAGCAAGTGTGGAGTACTTCCCACTGGTGTCCTGCTAATGTCTGTGACTTGCTGACTCTTTCTCACCGTGGAAGTGGCTGTGATGTGAAACTTAAATGTATAGACAGGGAAAAATCGTGACACATTACATGGCTTTTTTTTTATTAGAAAGAAAGGATAGTCTATTTTAGGATGATAAATGTGGGAATCTGTAGATCTAGCTTTAACTTTCTCTTTTGACATAAAGCTCTTTGGGGACATTTTGTTTCCCTGTGCTTGAATTCCTCTTAGAATACATGGCAGGTGTTTCAAGGAAGTGCTGAGTGCATCAGTACCCCCTGCAAGGGAACAAATACCTGATTTGGTGAAAACGCAGCATCCTTGCCCACCACGCAGGCCCCTTACCCTGGGGAGCGATAGCAAGCTGCTGTCACCTGGATTGTTTCGCTTATCCCTGAAATGTAGCACCACAGCACAGCCACCAGCCCTTCTTCACCAGCAGCGAAGAAGCAGCTGGGAGCGAGCGATTCCTTCCTGCAAGACCCGCCCAGCTCTGTCCCGCGTTTCAGAAGCGGCACTGCAGCACAAGGGCAGCCACTGAGAGGCGGGTGCATCGGCGAGGTTCCCCGTGTTGCCACGCAGGGCTCTTAGGCACTGGAAATGTGGCAGTCTGCCTGAGCTAATTATTTCCCCAGCTCCTGCGAGGGCTGGTCCGGGCGCAGCAGTGTGCTGACACAGCTGCGCTGCTGCCGCTTCCTCAGCTGGCCCCGGCTGGGGATCCCGGTACTGCACTCCCGTGCGGAGTGTGTAACTCTGCCTCTAGGGATTTTTTACAGGTAGTCACAACGCTGCAAAGTATTTAATTCGCTGCAATGCAAATAGCCCTGTGGGCTACAGCTAGGGAGGAAAATCACTTTTTTCTCTTGTGTTACGCTGTGTAATCTTGTGTGGCAGGATGACAGAGTGCTGTCTGTTGTAAGCCCCTGCCACAAGGTCAGACAAAAGCTGTGCCAGTGCAGAGGCCTGGCTGGCCAAACTCCCTCCTTGCTAGCTCCGCCGACCTTTTGTGAGCTTTTTTTGGGATGTCTTTGGCCTTGTAAGTTCAGCTAAAGCATCTGTATTGCCCTAGCACAAACCTTCCTAGTTTTGCTGGTATGTATTTTAAGCTTATTGCTATTTTAGTGCAGTTTCTTGCATTTCCTATTTGAACAGTTCCTGTCGGAAGCATGTATTGTTTGGGAAGATGTGGCATTAATTACTGTGTGAGTTATTTGTTGTGTGGGTACCATGGAAGAAATACATGGGAACTGTTCCAAAGAGTCTTTAATGAGTTCAGTCATCCAAGATCCTGATTTCCATCTCATAAATAATAAACTGTCCTCAATATGCTAATTTAAATTTGCCTTTAAATTGCTTATTTTAATTTTGCAGGGGAAATAATCAAGAAGAAAAAGTTCTGAAAAATGTAGGCCTGTTCTGTTTGTGTACTATGTCACTCAGGGGTGCAGTAACTTGCCCTCTTCTCTCTTCTCCATGCTAAATTCTGAGAGAGTCAACATGTGACTAGGCTGGTAATGATTTCATGTGAAGAGTGAAATTCAAAATGCAATGAATGAAGATATATATGAAATGTTTGGTCCACAGAATATAACCATATGAAGCAAGCTCTTTTCCATCTCCTTTTGATGGGCTCTCCATTCTCAATTTCCCTACTGCTTGTTTGCTGTTTGGGCCAATGGAGGCCAAAACTGTTGCCCTGACAATAGGCCCAGCCTCTGGCAAGGTAGTAGTGTGTGCTCAGCAGTGACCCATCTGCTTCATCAAATACAACATCAACAGTCTTTTAGATAAGTTTCATCCAGTCTTGCAGTAGTGGGAAGGTTTTTCAAAAAGCCTTCTTATATTTGCGGACACTTGTTCAAGGCATGGATGTACTGGTAACTGGACTAATTATTTCCCACTGTGCTGACTATAAATAAAAATGCTTCTGCTCCAGGCAGGCAGATCATTACACTCAGGGGGTTTAGTACCAATATAACAGTTACCCAAGAGATTTTTTGGTTCTGAAAGCATCCTTCTAATTTCTTTTTTTTCTTTTTTTTTTTTTTTTTTTTTTTTTTCCCACTCAGCCTTTTAGCTTCAGTAAACACATATCATGATTTTACATGAACCTGTGTTGTTTGGGCTCTGTAAGTTCAGACTAAACAGTAGTGCCTAGCATAGCAGAAATACTTCAAGAAAGGAAAAACAATTGTATTTTGCACATGTTCTAGCTGATCATACATCATTAAGATTTGTTAAGATTCAATACCAGATAAATAGAGAGGAATTAGGTTTGGATGATTGTGCAAACACATCTTACTAGAAACACAGTCACCAAAATTACATTTCAACTGTCAAATGAGTGAAAAACCCAAAGAGCTTACTCTCTTTGCTGCCCTGGAAGGAATAGCAGCTTTTAAAAACATTAATATCCTCAGTCAGACATCACAAATATTAGTTCTCACTTTGTTCAAGGGGTAAAAAGAGATAAAAATAGAAGCCACTGTGAGAACTCCCAGAGGCTGACAAATGCATTCATTCATTTTCTTATAATGACATCTTTCATGAAGGCCTTAACACTGGAAATTCTCAGAGGAAGATTCCTTCCACCTAATACCTTCTCACTTCTGTTGAAAGCTGTCTGTATCATTGCAAGCCGGCAGTGGGTAAAACACTTTCTGAAAACTCATCTGTGCTTCTGTAGGCTGATCTTAAACAGGACAAGGTCTCATTCTGCTGAGTGCACCGGGCAGGTGGTGCCATGACCTGTAATGGCACCACCTGCATGGGGGTGCCTGGCTGGGATGGGAGGGCAAGAGAGGGGGTGGCTGTGTGTAATCCTTAGCAAGAGAAAGATACTGAAGACTGAAACCCCTTCATCTCTAATCTATGTGTGGGAAACACTGCACAAAACAGATGTCAACTTTGCAGTAGCTCTCATTTCACTCTCTGCTCCTCTCATTTGCATGTCTGCCCCATTTGTTGGTCTCCACTCTGAGGCGTTCATCCTACTTAGTGGAGGAAACCTGGCCACATTGGCCCTCAGCTGAAAGGGATGAGAGGCTCTTCCAGAAGTGTCAGGTCTTCAGATTAGCAGACTGTCTCTCTGAGTGGCCTCCTGCTGTGTGTTGGTTGTACAGGAGCCAAGACATGTTTAGCTGCCTTGGTTAAATGTCTGCAATTGGGTGGGGTGATTTTGAACTCTACACATTGATCTTTGATGAGGTTGGCAGACAAGCAGAGTGGTCAGTCGCTTTGTTTCCCTTGCACTAGATTTTATGAGTATTTTTCATGAGAGTGTAAGGCAAAACCAAGCACAGTGATGCTGAGAGTTAGAGATGGAGCCTGAAATGGTACTGTTATTTCAGGTGGCGCTTACCTGACCAAATGCAGCCTGAACTTAGAGCTGAATAGAGATGAACCCCGAAAGATTCTGTTTCACTTGTTACATTGTAAATGAACCCATAGCAAATAGCTCAGGGGTATCTTAGTTATGCCCATCTAGGATTGCATCCACAATTCCCTGCAGAGGTCTCTCCATGGGAGTCTTTCCAGAGCATGGGATCACCACAGAGATAAACTGAAGACACAGGACTGAATGGCACCACCCAAGTTGTCCAGTCAGTGCCTCTCCAAATGCAGAAAGGCATGCTCGCAGATGCGCAGTCACGTGCTCGGTAGCTCATACCACCCCGGGATGCTGTACATTTCCAGGCTTCTCACAGCAGACTCCAAGTCTGTGCTGGAAGACAAAATGCCACAATAATTGTGTCACAGGAGGAGAACAGGAGAGATCAAGGGCACTTCTAAGTCCTCCCGACTAGCAGGAGATTTGCTGGGTGACATTTGCAGATGCTTCTGGACCCTGCACTGTGCTGCAGAGAAAGATAAACAAAACCCAGCAGTCCCTGTTGAGCTAATCTGAAAGGGGGTTGCTTTCCAGTTCCAAATCTGGTGATTAGCTCAGCCCTGTGCATGAAAACAAGCACAGACAGCTGATGGATGCTGATACCTCAAGGAACACTTGCATCTCTCAATGACCATGTTTACGCCCTTAACTGACCCAACATGAAGTAAAATCCTCTGTCTTAAATTTCTGTGAAAAAAGATAAAGGGGATCAGGAAAAAGAATGTTGTTCAAGAAAAATGCCAGCCTTAATTATTAAACTATACTGCTCTAAGTTTACTCTTATGATTTCCTGTGTACAAAAGATCTTCAGTAGCAGGTTATTTTTTTCTTTAATAAAAAAAGGCTTTGCTTTGCAATGTACTGCAGATTGGCACAGTCACTGTATATCATACAAAGGAAGATCTTTAAACAGTGTGCTGTGATCTTATCTGATCTGCAAGCTGAATAATGTATCATCAATATAATTTGTGGCAGGATATTTGTATAGATGTGGTGAGATGTGTTGGAAAGTCCTCTGAAATCACACAGGCAAAAAGGAGACAATATTAGCTTAAATAAAAGATGCTATCAGCTTAACAGCTCCATGAATATGTGTTATTACTAGAATAGGAAATCACAGTTTGCAGGTATTTAGGGCCAGGTAAGAGAAAATACATTGCTATGATTTTCTGTCACTATAACATGTTGGATCACACAGGGAACCAATAATTACGTACAGAGATTTTCGGCTGTTGTTCACAGGTTTGTGTATGGCTCTGTAGTTCCATCGCTTGTATCCAAAGGGGTTTTTTGGCACCAGAGGAAGAAGGGCTTGAAGGGCTTGGCCCCAGAGAAGGGGGGGCCAAGACAACTTTAGTAGTTGAGAGGTGTCATTCTGCAAACAGTCACTCCTACCACAAACAAAATTAATTGGTTCCTCTGCTGGTATTCTTGAAAGGATGAATGGACATTGCCAGCACTGTTCAGGAGACAAAACGAAATTATTATAATAGACCCTTCTGGCCAAAAATTCTGTGTGTCACTGACAGGTGCTCCTTTTGTGTCAAGGGTCGAGATACTTAATAGTATAATTGAGGTACAAAAAGCTGGTTATGGGGTCAGTGTCTCTATTCATACTGTGGATGAAAACCTACTTTAGCTTTTGTAGCAATGATTTCAGCCACTTGCACATACTCTGTGTTTGCTTGAAGAAAAGAAGCTGTGCTCTACGGTTCATAATAGCGAGCTTCTCTTTCCTGAACACTACTTAAAATTGTAACCTAGCAAGAATACTAGGGAGGCTGGACACTTCAACTTTGCCCAGACAACCAAAACTTTCCTATTTACAGTGCCTGTGGTTGCACCTTTTAGAGCCCTGATGCTGTAATGGGGTGTGTGAAGGCTAGAGACAGAGTAAAGCTCCGGATCTGAAGCTTCCCCAGTTTGAGAAGTGTTGGTGTTGGTTATGCTTCCTGTCTAGCTGCTTTTTAAGTTGAGAAAGATTTCCATGTCTAGTATAACACTCTGTAAAACAAGAGCATGCACTGACTTCTCTCTTGTTAAAATTTCTTTGAGTTTCTTAGTTCTTTTTCCTCTCTTTATTAGTTAGGAATGGTAGAGGTCAGTGGAGCTTTGTAAAGTACCTTTTAATCAAGGGTGAAACATAATAATCATGCTGCAAATCCTGCCTGAGCTGCTTCTTTGTGCTGGTGTATGGGCCCATCAGAGCCCCAGGAGAGCTGTATGCACATGTGTGCACCTGATGTATGGGTTATCTTGCAGGGATGGAGAACAGCTGAGAGTTGAAAGAGTGAAAAGCAACAAAGTTCTGCCAGATGCCAAAAGGAAATGAGTAGAAGAAAATCCAAAGTGACACATTTTCTTTGTCACTTTCTTTGTTAACTCTTTCCAAAATAGCCATATTTTGGGGTTGTTTTTTTTTCTTGTCCTTGACTGTATTTGTATCTTTGCATTTATTGTCAAGTTTTGTCATGTTATCAGCCTCTAAGAGCAGTACCCCAAATCAGACATTTATTCTCAAAGCAGTAAGTCTCCAAATGAGACAAATTAGTTTGGTTTCTTCCCTTAAAGTTAAAAATGTTTCTTCCTTGCTCCTAGAGTCATCTTTGGACTGCTATTCTGGTTGAATTCAAGAGCTTAGTTCCGGAGTCTTTACTCCATGAGGGAGATCAGGCTTCTTCCTTTGAGAGTTTGCTCCTGACCTGAATAACAAAGGAACTGAAACAAGGGCAGGCTGTGAGGCTAAGGAAGGTTTGCTCACTGGTGTAGCTCATTAGGGGCCTTCGCTGCTTTGCTACCAAACCTTTTGGTTCTGCCAAGTTTCTTGACAAGGGCTACATGACTAACAATGGAAAAGTAGGTCAGGAGTAGACCTTGTAAATCTTCTCAAAGGGCCAAGAGCACAGTTTATGTAGCACAAGAAGAAAGAGAAAGGGGAAAAAAAGAAAGATTTTAGGGTGAAGAGAAGGACAGGAAGGCCAGAGGTTGGTAGAACTTCTTAAGTGAACCCTGATGTGTAATTATACATCTGATTACAGATTACTTTCTAATCGGGTCTGAAAAGTTCTTTGGTTTCTTCAGCGGCGCTTTCATTAGCACTTCAGAATCTTTTATTCTGCAATGGCTGTTAGCAGTAAGACCAGCCTGCCTGCCGGGATTTTGTCTCTAAAGTGCGTGAGCAGTATGCTGGCCTGCTGTATACACATTCAAGTGCGTAGCTGCCCTCCTACTGAGACCCAGGGAAAAGCAACAGCAGAAAAACAAGAGTTTTTCCAGGACTGGCCCTTTCCTTTGAATTGTGGTAGGTAAGAGATTTCTATAAATGGAAGGAAAAAATCGATAGAAGGAGTTTTAGGTTGGATAAAACACCATCCCCAGTGTTATCTTGGGGAGTGAACTTCAAACACATCTCAGTTTGGGCAATCATCACTGGTTATCCAGCACACACACAGCATAAACCTCAACTTTTTATTCAGCTGAACTTCTTGCCACACTGGTGAAATTTCTAATATATAGCTGGTGTAATGAGTTTTTTTATATTTAGGCCTAAATTCTCAGGAGGTTTCTGTAACACACAACCCATAATACACTGAAGTGTAATCTGATTTTAAGCAAAACCTGATGGTGGGTTTTCTATCACATCCATAATTCCAGATAGCTTCCAGCAACTATTTTATATATTTACATTGTATATATATTTCTTCTGTTTTTGTAATATAACTCTCCTTAACTGTTAGAGTTTTTGCTGTTCTTTTTTTTTTTTTCATTGTTTTAAACTTTTTACTTGTGTCTTCCTAGCAGTTTCAATACAAGCTTAAAAAACATGCTAATGTGGTACACCATTTCAGCTGAAGTAAAAGCCCTTTAGCATAGACATTTACTCAGAGAAAGTGGGAGTGAGAGAGCAGCGGGATTTACTGTTGCAAGTGTAATCCTTTCATGTAGAAATTTCCCCTTAAAAATGATTTTGCTTTTGGGACAGCTTCCTGTGAATCAGGCACTTTCTGCTTTTGGTGTTACAAGCCAGGATGTTTGCCCTCCCTCAGTCAAACTGAGTGCAGTGCTGCCTGCTGGTTTTCCCCTATCAATAATTAATGCATTGGTTGAGGGGCAATTAACGTTTTAGAGAGGCCATTTTAACAAAACAGAACAATGCCTTCCTTGCATCTGTCAATGAGAGACATTTTCATCTGTCTTCTACAAATTCTCTCATTTCCCTTCTGAATGTTGGAAGTCTTTGCCAAGAAAACACAAACAGGAGACGCTTCATTATCATCGTAACACAGAGCTTTGAAGGAACGCTCTCAACTTAAAAATGTCCATTTCTGCCTGAAATGTTTTACCTCCTAGTGTTTCAAGGACAAAATGGAACTCACTGAGAGTTTAGGGAGATAGATTTCTCCTTGTTTTCCACTTTTACTTTCTCTTTCTGACAGCTGTCTCACTACCTAGCCTCAAGGTTTGCCCCCAGTTCATCACCAAGCTCCCTGTCCTTGTACAGTAAGGGCACAGGCCACTTTTAATCGCAGAAGTGCAGAACTTTGGTACATGTGCAGGAATCACAGGTGTACAGCAACCAAGGTTGTTTTGGAATTAGGGTTGGGATTTATTTTGTTCTGGTTTATCTGAAAATTATGGTGGCTTCTCTTTAGATAGCTCTTTGTCTGGGAAATGGGTTTGATGTGGGCAGGGATGGTTTTCATCCACAAATTTCCTCCACCTGCAACTGCATGCTACAGTATGCTTTGGAGGCCTTTGTAAAGGCACAGACATACCAGGCAAGGATAGGGAAGTCATATACTGAGGAGTTTGTAATCTGCAGGAGTGGTAGTGATGGATAGGAGCTATTTGTATTTTGGGCAGTGACCACAGAGGTCCACTGTGTAGAGGCCTGAGACCACTGGCTGTGCTTTTTTCTGCACTGGAAGAGTCCCCCAGGGGAATGTTGTGAGTGACCTCACACAGTTGGCAGAACCAACCGGCCTTGTGAAAATCTTACTGCATATTCTCACTCTCCCTACTACAAGTGACAAAATGTACATTTACTCTCCTGACAAAAAGTTCTCTTCTGAAAATTTGAAACACTAAATTTTTTTGCTTGGCCATCCTCTGAACTTCGAGCATGGCCTCAAAGGTGACGTGTGTTCTTTTCAGATGGCCGGAAGTATCTGTCCCACCTGCCAGATTCCTTTTGTGCCTGCTCCACATGGTCTTGGTGTAGGGCTGTTGTAGTGGAGTTTGTTCCACTCTCAGCATTCCTGTGTGCAGTGCCAGTATTTGAGCTGAGTCACAGGTTTGTAGCAACTCTCAGTGGCTGAGGATCAGGACCATCATGTGCTGCAGTGTCCTTGCAGAAAGAGTGCAGTAAATGAATTGCAGTATATAATCTGTGCTTTGCAATGAAGGGTTGAAATAATTTATTTATTGGCATTTTATGTTTGATTTTTGCATGCTTTTCAAATCAAATATAACAGTTGCTGGACAACATCAGACTCTTTTCCATTTTTGTTATGTTTCATGTCTTTTCCTCACACTATCTTTCAATGGTTGGCATTTCCCAAATTTTTTATATAAGAGCTGTAAAATTTTAGTATTGTAGTAGGTAGATAAGGGTCGATGCAATTTTACACAGCTTGCTGTTTGTACTGTACATTCACCTAATGGTCCTTATGAATTACCAGGTTGTCTTTAATAATGAATTACGTGCGTTACTGAATCAGTTTTCTTTCCATGGAGCTCTATAGCAGGTTTTAGTTAAAGAGAACCTTGATTGTCCATTGTCTTTCTCCCTCTCTTTTGTACTTATCATTATAATTTCTAGGTTGTTTTCAACCAAAATTATGTGGCAGGACAGTGAGGAGTTAAGATTTAAATAAAGCAGAGCTGATAAACCAGCTACTATTTTGGGGATAGGCACAGAGAGATATTTGGAATGTTATCAAGAAGTTGTTATGCTCTTTTAACACCTCTAAGTTGGGAGTTGCTTGGGTAGCAGGACAAAATTATTTTTCTCCCCATTAGTGGGATGATGCATGTATACAGATTACTTACAGATGTATGAGCAGAATAATAATGGCCTTACTGTGTTCTCACAGAAGTATTTCTCAAAGATTTCCTATATACCTGTATTTTGGCCCTCATCCCATTGCTCAGTGTTTTAATTAAATTTTACCCTGAATTGATTATATCTTCATTTTCCCATTGGGCTGTAGATGTGAATTTGCTTTCCTTCTCCTATCTGTAATGCTTGTTGTTTAAATCTTTTCTCTCAGTCTTCCTTTTTTTTTTTTTTTTTAAGAAGATTTGCTGATTGCAATTTGATTACCTGTTCACCATTTCACAAATTACGTTAATCTAGTTGAGGGCTAGAAATAGAAGTCCAATAAATGGCTCTATTCAGAAATGTTTGATTTTAAATTATTCCATTCTGTTGATCTCAAAATTCCATGTTAGAGTAGATGATTCTTTTTCAGCCACTGGAGAAAGCATTAAACTAAAAATACTAAGGCAGAATACTTGCATTTATTCAGTAGCTCTTCTTAGAGACTGCAAATGTGGACAGACACTGAGTCTATTGTCATTTTCAAATAAGAGAACTGTTACCTTGATGAAAAGCAGAACTTTTAAAGAACAATTTTCAAAACAACTCCTGAGAAGTTTAGAGGCATGAGTTTCATCCAAGGGCAGATTTACACCAGTCAGAGATTCCTCTTACATGCAGGGGGAGGGGGCAGGGGGCAGGGGAAAGGATGTCATCAAAAGGATAGGCAAATTAACTTTGTATATGTCTCTGAGTGAATTTTGCTTGTGGGCAAATCTGGCTATCTGCAGCAGAAGCTTGACATTCTTCAGTGCCCCAAGCTGTCCCAAATTCTCATTTCAACATTAAGTTGTGCATAAATATTTGTCTGGCTAGAAAGGCTTTTCTTCACAGCATGCTTTCCCAGCACGGCAGTCCCAGCAGCGGCAACTCCAGAAGCGTGTGTCCCGTGTGTTTCAAACAGGCATTTCCATATTTATCGGGTGCTGTGGGACACCGTGGTGCTGGCTGTTCCATGGCTGTTCACCTTTCGGACCCGTGCTTCTCTGCCTTCTGATGTACAGTACAGAATGAATATACTTTGCTTCAGCTTAACTGAATTACTCTTCTGTCACCCAGGCTCTGTGATGCTATAAAGGCTGGTTAACATATATATGAAAGCCATGGCTCACCACTGCACTTTCTGTGACACATGCTCTTGCCAAAGGCTTTCATCACAAAAAGCATTTAAAAAGTCATGACCGCTACTGAGAAGATCCAGAAACAGGACTAACAAGTAAAGACGTCACGAAGTGCCCTACCCCCTTCTTCCTTGGGTTTTGAATGGGAAGAGAAATCTCTTGTTTCAGTCGGTTTTTATTTTCTGTGCCTCCTCAGAACACATTGCTACAGCAGTTAATGTCTCACTTGGTTCCCATGAAGGCCTCTTGCTGCCCAACACCTGCAATCAGCAGCTCACCATTTGGCTGGGAAGTCAAAGGCAAGATGCATGCGGTGCTGAAACCACATCACTCCCTTCCCTGGATGCTGCAAAGCTGCAGGACTCGGGGGGACACCCAGCAGTGCCTTAGGGTTTGTAGTCAGCTGTAGAGTGTGTTGCTTTTATGTGTGCTCAACAGTTATGTTCAGAGGGTCTCTGTGGAAAGCATTGCATCCCTCGGGATCAGAATTGTGTGCTACCTGGACAAGATGGTGAGAACAACCTTGCTGGAGCACACAGAAGGTCAGTTTGTAATATGTTGCTTGTGTTGTTCTCACGAACAATTATAGTAACCCATGTGTGTGTAAAACATGCTTTCTGTGGTTGTATCGCTAACCATAACAAGGTTAACAGTGTGCTCCCCATATGGGCTTCCATTATCCAGCTCAGCAGGGTTAGAGCACAGGACACACCCTAAAGGGGGGGGAATGTTCACAGCACCAGCTTTGCTGGTGCCTGAGGAGAACAGCAAGTTCTGTGAATGGGGCTTGCTGTGGAGAGACAGTTGCTTTGCTGGAAAGGGAAATAGGGAACCACTTAATCTGCTGCTGCTCGATTGCTGTGGAGGAAGTAGGATTTTCTGCCGGAGGTATGAATCCTGGTAAAAGGCCCATAAAGCCCCATATTCCCAAGGAGCAATGGTATCCAAAGGGCAGTGTGGGCAGAATGGCTGCAGCTGTATGTGGGAGATACTTGTTTGCTCTTGTATTCAGCAGTGCTGCTGCCAGTTAGGACCTGTGGAAGTGGGAGAGGAGACAAACCATGTTTTCAGGGTTTTATGCTCTTCGGAGTGCTGTGAACGCAAAGGGGTAGTTTTGAGGCTGTTAGTCACTTACACATATAGCAGAAATTCTAAAATGGAAACTTTAGATGGGGCTGGAAAGGGTCTGCCTTCAGGACTCTGACTGTATATAGAGTCTTTACAATCATTTAAAATGTAACAAATAATATTATTTGTAAACGTATTCTTTTCTCTTCTTGCAACTTGCAATGTTGCAATGGTTATTTTTTTCACTGAAGTAGGAAAAAGCTTAATACTGATTCTTTTACCTCCAGGTAAGACCCCATCAAAACAGTTTCTGTGTAAAGATGGTCACTATTTACTGTATTCAAAATGTCTAAGAAGATTTAATATCTTACCTAAGGGGCTACAGAATGCTGGGTCTTTAAATGAAATCTATGTGATGCTGAGGGACTTAAGACATTACTGAGCAAATGTCTTAGGCTAATAGAGTAAGAACAGGGATTGAATTGATATCAAAAGTGCAGCAAGACAGCTTTGCTCTCAGTGTCTAGCTTATGCTGCTAGAAAATTTCCATTTCCCAGCTGTCCTCCAATAGCCTTTATTGAACTGCTCAGAATCTCACACCTCTGGGCTTGGGGCTTTTCTGCAAGTGCCTGCTGGGGGATGATGAGCATACTTCCAAGTGCTCCTCACACCACTGGTTGTAGGGATAGCCACTGGATATTTTGGGGCTTCCTTTATGCTTCTGTGGCTTTCCTTCCTTACAGCACTGAATTAGACCATTCTCCTGGAGAATGGATCTCAACTGTCTTCTTTCCTTCCTTCCTACATTTTGGAGAATGCCTGATCTCACTGTGGGGACATGGACAATGCAGCTCAGATGGAGATACACAGCTTCATTCTCACAATATGCTTATTTGGCCCTAATGGTTAGTGGTAAGCTGAGGCAGTAGTCACTCAGGTAATTTAGGATAGAAGTATTGAGGTATTGAGAGGATGGACTGCAGGCAGACTTCTGGGCACAAGGCTGGCCAGCTTCCTACTTTTACCTCTGCCTCAAGAGGTTAATGATTTTCCTTAGATCACCTGCATAATATTTCTGTATGTGAGAGATATATCTGGCTTCATAATAAGAGTTGCAGTAGGTCACCAATTCTACATTGGACTTGTTGAGAATCACCAGCCAAAGCTGACTCTAGTTACAGTTTTAGGGAGATTTACACAGGCTTCGGACAAGATACCAACAGACATTGGGCAACAAACTTAGGATGTGGTGATTTCTTCTAAGGCCGTTTCATTTCTGACACGTGTGCTCTAGTGTCTTTGTGTTTGCTTTGTCTGAGCTGTTACTGTCCCAGTCATCAGCCCCGTTTCTCTGTCATGGGACATCACCAACACATCTCCAAGTGGTGTGGAGTGAACCTAGAGATCTGTAGCCACATCAGGTGCTACTGTTGGTGTTTCAGTGTTACCTGCCATTCGCCGCTGCTTTCTGGCGCAGGGTAGCAGGCCAGGTGCTCATCTGCTCAGGTGCTCAGTGCCTACTGCTACTGGCTGGGGTGAGGGGATTTATGGCAAAGGGCAGGGCTGGAGCAGTTTGTCCTGGTTTGGGGATGACCCTGTCCTCTAGCCTAGATGATGACATTAGCCTCAGCACAGTTTCAACCTATTGATTCACTCTCTTCTACCAAAATACTTGTGCAAAAATAAATTGGGAAGTTTTAATGGGCCTTTCAGAAGGTTGGTCACTTAGCAGTGTTATCAGGCAGGTGACCATGGACATGTTTGCCACTAACCCAAAGGAGGCAAGAGTCATCTTTCTCTCTCATTTAGCCTCCTACAGATATAGATGCTTCAGCTTTCCTGTGTGGCTGCTGCAGGAAAAGCACCTGAGTGCAGTGCTACCTTTGAGCAGAGCACTCAGAGCCTGGGCAGGGTGGCACATCTGCTTAAACCCAACCTGAGCAGGCACTGGAACAGAGAAGCTGTGGATACCCCCTCCTAGGAAGTCTTCAAGGACAGGATGGATGGAGCTCTGAGCAACCTGGTCTAATGAAAGCTGTCCCTGCCCATAGCAGGAGTATTGGAATTAGATGATCTTTAGGGTCATATCCAAGCCAAACCATTCTATGATTCTATGATATTCTTAACCCCATGCTGTGTCTGTTATGAGCAGCAAAGGGATTATTGATGAGATTCTCCAGACTGAGCTGTAGAGCTGAAATCAGTGACAGTTGCACGCCTAAGCCTGCCAGCTGGCTTTGGGAATGCCAGCTTCCCTCTGTTTATCTACTGGAGAGCCCTGCTGTAAGAAGTTATAAAGTAGCAGAGGATGCAGTAGTATTTAGTTGCTGCAGAACCTAAAGAGAATTAGGTGCTCTCTTTTTTTTTTTTTTTTTNTTTTGCCAGATTCCCCAGCTGTTGTAAACTGGCTGCTCTCTGCCAAAGTCAGTAGAGCTGCAACAATTTGCTCCAGCTCAGGATTTGACTCTGTGAGGCTGTATCAGAGCATGTGTCACTCCCCTTTGCAGGCAGGCGAAACAGAAATGAATATAGAAAAAGATCTTGCAGCTAGGGGAATTTAATAGATAAAAGTATATTAATAAATATCGGTGCAGGGTTGTGCTTCTGTCAGTATTTGTTCTGTGTGTGTCTGTCCCACCCCGTTCCTTCTTTGTTCGCTGTGATTGCATCTGCATCACTATGGTAACAAATAAATGACTATTTAGGTTACCAATCACTGGATGCAAAAGTTCAGTGTTTAACATATTCCAGCCCTGTCTGTCATACACATATGCACAACCATATACAATCTGTCCCACAGGAAATGTTATAAGTGCTTGATATTCATATTTTAAGCTAAATCTATTTACCCGTCTCTCCAAATGGGACATGAGAGCTTTATCTGCTGTGACGATGGCCACAAGCTAAACAGTATGTGCAGATAATCATAGTTGTATTATTTCACGTTTGCTGTCTGTATGTGTCAGTTTTCAGCCAGCACACCTGAAATAAAGGTAGCACCATTTACATCCCAGAGAATTTCAGCCCAATTCCTAGGTCTTAAGAGTTGTTTAGAAGTATTCAGAAGAAAAATGGTAGTTTGTGTTTTTGGGAGCCAATCTAAAACTGTTATTTTGAAGGAATCAAAGGGGAAGGACAACTGCTTTTCAAAGGGATGGTGTGTGCCTTCAGCCATTTGAAATCTTTAAGTAAAGGGTAAGTAATGGCTGGAGAAATGCTAGGACAGCTACATGCTCTTCTGTGGGGCTGACTGGGAAAGGTAGATTAGCATCGACTTTCATTGTGTTTTCTCTCAGCTCTTCACCTGTTTCAGTGATAAGCTGTGATAAGATGGAGATTTTCAGGAGATCCCTAGACACCCAGGTACATTTTTGCTTGAAGGGGACTCGGTTTTATTTTATCCCACAGAATTGTGCAGCTGACTTTTAATCTGAAAAGGGAATACATCCTCAGTAGAATGTATTCCTGCTACAGGTGAAGCAGATAGTTTTAATGTAGTTTCAATAAAGTTACTGGTTTCTTTTTTTCTTTCTCAGACTGCTTGATAAAAGATGTAAAAGGTGTAAAAGAGTGAAGGGAGAGGAGTGACAATATACATCCAGGCATGAAATACCCTTATGCCTGCTGAGCATTTGCAAGAGAAATGACTTTTCCCTCATGGAGATGATAGGACCTGAGACTTGACAAAGGTATCTTGCTCAGGGCCTGGGGTGGGAGAAGTTCACCTGAGCTCGAAGAGAAGGAGGAGATTTCCGATAACCTGGGAAGAGTTATGAGAAGTTTAATGCTATACAGTCCTCTAGTTCTGCTCTAGAGGGAAACCACAGCAAATTGGACTGCACATATACCTTGGTGACCATGAGCTGTGGAAGATAGTCTGCTTCTTTTGCTCATCTCTTGAGCCATCCTGGGATGCTCATAGGTAAAAAGTCAAGGCAGCAGGCAGTTGTTCCCACATCACTTAGCTGGATGTGCAGGTATGTAGGTATGCAGACTGTATTTGCAATGGCACAACTCAGAAACAGCTGGCTGGATACATGAAGCTTGAATCTTCTGCGTAAATGCCACTTTGCCCAAATCCTGGCCCCAAGAACAACTTTTGACATGTGGATATGCTTCATTGCAGTTTCATATCTGAAACAGCAGGACCAAGAACACCTAAATCATGTGCTGTTATTGATATATAAGTGTGCAGTGACCCAGACAGGTAGTTTTACTGCAGATTACATGAAGCAATAACTGGTTGTATGATGGCCATCGGTTAACCTGTGGTAAGGTACAAGCAGGGGCACTGGACTAGAATGAACTGTTATATCCCAAGGTTGATTTAAAGCTAAAATGGGATTCACCCAAATTGCAGAAGTGTGTGCTTGCTCTACAACAAATGTTTCATTTCATTGTCCATATCCAGAGAAGTCTGCCTTAAAAACCTTCCTTGTTCCTGAATCTGGATCCTGGTTGAACATGAAGCAGAAGAGCCCTGGTGAAAAGACTAAGTACAGCCCTGCAACTTCTTAGCTCATGCAGCTCTCTCCCTTTATGTCTATATTAATAGTGTAGCTCTCTTCCTTAACTCCAGGAGTTTAATTTAGCCTGGGCTTGACTGAGAAGCTCTTCAAATTCAGGGCTTCTGAATTTGTCCATTATGTGCTGCATTGCTGCTCACTTGGAAGCTATTGAATGTTCCAAAAGAAAATTACGGCCACATCACAGGGATGAGTCATCTCTTAATAGCTGGGTGAAAGAGGATTATCTCGTTGTACACAACTGAGGTCTAAAAAATCCCCAAGCCTTTTTTTGTTCCACATGGGGGTGAAACCAAGTTCCTTCTATATGGAAAAAAAAAAAAAAAGAAGAAAGATCTTCACTTAGCCCAGACAACAGTTCATTAATCAGCTCACATCAGGTGAAAAAGATTCAACATTGCCAGCCTCTCACATTCCAGAAACGTTTTCTGACCACAGAAATAGTAAGGATATTCTTCACAATTTTTAATTTTTTTTAAATGTTAAATGGAATGGTGCCAACCTGTGAAAGTAAGAGGCTGGCTTTGGTAGGCAGTTGATAGCTTGGTGATTGATAGTACCTGCCTAGAACACAGGGGTCCTAAGTTCAGGTCTGTGAGAGCCCAAGACTTTAGGCTATTGTTGATTCTAAGCCTCTCTTGGGTTTTGATCATAAATCACACCCTAGAGATGAAAAATCTTTTCTGACAAAAGTTTTGGCAATGCTGCTAAATTTGCCTGCAGAATGCACACTTGTTTCAGTCACTTGCCACTTTTTTCTGATGAAAAAACATTTAATTGAAAAACTTTATTAACTATCTCTCAGTGTTTGACAACATTGGGCTTTCAAAGTTTTCAGAAAAATTAATTTTACTGTATTTTAGACTGAGTTCTTTTGGTAGATTTCCAAATACCCTTGTCTTCCAGGGTGGTCCATTTTACATGGCTTGCTAGTATTTTATATGCATTTTTGATATCTTAGCTTTTCAGAGGACTTTGGAACACAAGATCGTGATGAACTGTGTAGTAAAAAGAAATAAAATTTCTAAAGCATGAGAAATTTACCCTTCCGTGTGGATGGAAAATGAGAGGAAATACCCATTTTCTCCCCTTTTTAATAGAGTGAATTAAGAGAAATCTAATAGAGTATTTGATGTCGTAGAAGCATTTGGGCTGGCTGATTACAAAGGGTAACTTTGTTGTTTTTGCTGGGATTCATGTGGGCAGATGAAAAATTGCACCAACTGTAAAAGCAGAGAGGCTGTTGTGGTGTATGTAATGACCTCTGGAACAGCACAGACCAGGAATTCTTTAGCTAACCTGGTTGGGAAAGGAGAAAATGGATAAACCTGAAAAATGGTAACTCTTTTTGCTCCTAAGCAAATGGCCCCACTTGTTTTCTCCCCCGAGAGCTCTCCTCTGCCTTCAGCAGGGATCTGCTTGGAGGACTCCTTTCTGGGATTTCCCAGCTCTTAAACAAATGAGAAAAGTTGATGAATCTTTAACAAATCATTCCCTGCAACTCTTTGTCACATTGAGGTCATAAATAACACTGGCAGCCCCATCCCAAGTGTTTTTGCCCAAGACAAATCCTATCTCTGTTACTGAGAAATGGCATTTTTCATTTTGCCCAAGAGACTTACTTAACCCATTCTTGGCTGCTGGCTGCAGCCCATTATCAGAATTTGTGTTCCTGATTTTGACACAGAGCTGTCTGAAGGCTGTTAGATGGTACTTGAGTCTTACTTTTATGAATAAGCCTAGGAAGAGAAAGCATAAAGAGAATTTAATCTGCTTGTCTGCTTGTGGATACTGTACCAATGGGGGGAAAAATCAGTTTAAGTGGAACAGTGAGGATGTAGGCTGGCTGAATCAAGGAGCAGGAAAGTGTGGTCTCAGCAGTGCTGGACCTGAAGGATATTTCAGGACTGCCTTCATGAAGAGGTTTCAAGCGGTGAGCATTTCCTTGTCCCCACACTGAGGCTGTCTCTGGGCTGAACAGCAGCAAGGTGGTGCAGAGATGGCATGGTGCCTCAAT
This sequence comes from Regulus satrapa, assembly GCA_013396955.1. Classification (NCBI taxonomy): domain Eukaryota; kingdom Metazoa; phylum Chordata; class Aves; order Passeriformes; family Regulidae; genus Regulus; species Regulus satrapa. The sequence continues at coordinate 488,891 of VWZN01003869.1, forward strand.
CCTGCATCTGGGAGACATGCACTTGGCTTGTGTCAGCCAAGTGCTTTAGCAGATGCTGTGCTCCCTGTGCTTTTGTTGGCTCTGAAGCTCGCTCAGGCATCTCTGCTCCATACCTCAGCATTTCCTTGGGGTTGAAGGAAAATCCTTGGGGGACTGCAGCTTGCATTGCTTAGGATATTGCCTGCATATACACATTGTTCATGTGTATATGACTGTTCCATGTGTAGCTAAACTATTTTGTTCCTTGAGATCACACCTGAAGTGTCATTTCTGTGCTGTTGGTTTCTTCTCGGGTTTGAAAAAGAGTGAGCTCATTACCTTACATGTTTTTTTCTTTACTTAAATATCCCTAGAATAAATCTTTTACTTAGCTATCCTTACTCAAAACTCTAGTGGTCATGGCCCAAGTCAGCATTTTTAGTTAGTTTTCTACTTAGGAAGTGCTGATACAACATGAACAAGGGCATAAAGGTCTTTTCCCCTTCTGAGTACTAGCTAGCAGAACTAGGCTTTGTTTGTGAGCTTCTGAAGTAGCCAGGGACACAGGAGAAATGAGTGCACTTTAATGTTGTTCCTCTCAAGTGTGTCACTTTGGGGTGACGTCTTGCTTATAAAACTGCTTGGGGTTCTCTCAAGCTAAGATTGCTCCAAGGCAACACTTTTGATCAGGCGTGACAGTGAAGAACATCCACCAAGGCAAAATGTTGTATGTGTCCTGCACAATAAATAGCAGTTGGATACAGGGACAATCCATGGCAAATCACTGTGGCTATCACACACTGCTCTCCGTCTCACGGGCATCCCACAGCAGTCAGGATGTGCTACTGGCCTTCCCCTGTGCCAGTTGCCAGACTGGGTGCAAGTTTCAAAGGGAAAAGTAGAAGTGTCCTGAAATGCTGGTCACATTTTGTCTGTCTGTTGGACTTTCATTTATTTCTTAACACTTCAGCAAGAAACAGCTTTGCTTTGATCTTCTTTGCCCATCGCTGGCTGGCTGTTATTGCCTGCAGTGAGTATTTTCAGTACTCTTTCCTTCTTCTTGCCAAATACAGTAACAGGGAAGGAGGAACAGGCTTAGGCTCTTAGCAGTCTCTCTGAGCCTCCACTTCTTTGCAAAATGGGCAAATGATACTTTTCTCTTGCCATCATGTTGAATCGCCACTCTATGCTGAGAAAAAACAGATTCGTAATTTTCCCTTTGGCTACAGCTGGGCTGTAATACAAAAGTGTAAAAGTCTGAATCTGTTTCCAAGTTAATGTGAAAAGGAATGTACTGTCCAACCAGGATGATGTGTACTGAGCACAAATAAGGGTCGATGTACACTTTAAACAGTATATTTATACATGACTTTCTGTCTGAACATCAGGAAACACTTTTTTAATGTGAGAATGACTGAGCACTGGCACAGGTTGCCCAGGGAGGTAGTGGAGTCTCCACGCTTGAAGGTATTCAAAAGCCATCTGGACATGGTCCTGGGTAATCAATTCTAGGTGGCCCTGACTGAGCACAGCATTTGAACTAGGTGACCTCCAGAGGTTCCATCCAACCTCAACCCTTCTATGATCCTGTGTTTATGGACTTCAGGTTGTTTTAGCCATAACTCTTTCAGGTCAGAAGGGAGAAAAGGTTTGTGAGTAGAGGAGTTTTATTTTTCATTAGACCAATAATGTTACAAAAAAAAAATGGCCAGAGCTTTGAACAGACACTTTCATCACATTCTGTGCACCTAAAATCATAGGTATTTTTATAAATATGGTAGATGTTTTAATAAAAGATACTGATTTTATCCACACCATTTTTGGGCTTAATATAAACACATATATACAATGCTGATCCTGATAGCCCTCAGAAGTATAGAGAAAGGTGAACTCTTTTATAACTTAGGAATGTGAGCCATGTGCATGCAGTCGAGAGCGACCTCTCCCTGATACCAATAGGTCCTTTTTCCAAAGGAAAACCCTGAACATTCAGAAGTGGAGATGGAAAGCCACAGGAAATAAATTAAAAAGGGACACTCTTGCCAATCCGAGTTGCTTTGGATTAATATAGTCTATTATGATGACATATAAATGGTCTGAAGGAGTAGGAATATTTTTAGCAGAATTGTTGGATTAGTCTTTTTGAACCAGCAGAGTAGATCCTGAGGATGCTCACGTGACCAGAAGGATACTCCAGTGAACAACATGAATTACAAACATGAGGACCTTGCAAGTTCTAAGTGAGAAGCTCAAATGCATAGAAAGCAGGGGCAACATTGTACTTTCCAGATCAGTGCTGCTGGAAATTGCCTCACTACAGCCAGCCAGTGATTGTAGTCTCCTCTTCCTTGGCCTCGCTGTTTAGTCCCATAAATACCTACTTGCTGTGCTTCTGGCACATTTCCACAATGTTGAAATAGCACCTCCTCTTAAATATGACCAGTTTGCAAGAAAGGAGTGCCTCCCTCCAGGGAAAGCTGTAACTTGGTGTAAAATAGATTGACTTGAATGAAATGTACCCAGAGATGCAGAAGTATAGAAGACAGGAATAGAGAAAAGGTAAATAGGCCATTTTGTGACTTGCAGATTGACTTATTTAATGACATTTTCATTAACAGTTTTTGCTGGTAAATGCCATGGGTTTCTCTCTTTAGAGCTGTCTACAATAATAATGAGTGACTCCATTGGGAAGTGATTTACATAAAACATGCTTCACTTGTTGCAGACAGGAGCTCTGTGCTGGGCTAGAGAGGGAAGGAGAAGAAAGGTAAGTGCACTCTGTAAATGAGGGGCAGTTTCGTAAGTTGAGTCATGAGCACCCATGAAAAATCACCCTCCTGTCCATTACCACCTTGGCCCGAAATGTCTCCCAGCTGAGTCATGGCGCTGAGGTGAATGTTTTTACGCAGGTGTGACATATACTACCGCGGAGAAAAGGTCAGGATGAGCTGATGCAGATTAACTGTGCAGAGGAGCTGTCGACAGGAGTAAAATCAGCTTTCCCTCAAGGGTTTTCTGCACATTTTGTACCACTCCTGTGCAAAGCCTCTGATCAAAGCCTTTTGCATTTCTCCAGATTTAACTGTCTGAGAGATAGATCCCTATTGTGTGTCCCTCAAGTTCCAGACAGACACCAATGTGAAAACATGACAAATAGAAAACAGAAAAATGAAATACTTACTTTTTTGAACTTCATAAAAATTTATTTATTTGTTTTCTTCCTTAGTAAGCCTGAGACTTTACATTACAGCTTGTTCCTTGGAGTTGGTTACAATGTTGTCTGGACCATTTGTTGCTAAGTCATCCTCCGTGTGTTTTTTTCTCGTGGAGGAAACAGTTTATGTTGGCTCATAAATATAGATATATAGTTTCTTAGCTTCTTCCCCCAAAATTGCAGTAAATTAATAGAAAACATATTGCTGAGATGGTGCTCTCGAAATGGATTCCAGTTAAAGCAGATAACAAGTGACGTCTCAGTTAAGTTGAGCTTTCTAAGAGTTACTCATCTAAGCTGTCCAATGCATACTTGCCTAGAGGGCAAACTCCAAAATGGCTTAGGTCCTTTATCTAAGACACCTATTTTAAGATAAAATTTGTTTTCTGAAGGTTCTTATCTCTCTCCATTGACTATGGAGAAAGCTTAGTGACTTAGATCTGAGGAATTTCGAGGACTATTTTGGTAGCTGGAGACATGTTTTTCTAAGAGATGACGGAATAGTTTTGAAATGGAAGTATAACTGCCATGAGTCTAGTTTAATTTTATATTTCAGTTTTTATATAAATATAAATTAACTATATGCAAATACAATTTATACACTTAGCATGCTTCCAAATTTTTTTCACAAAAAAATGTCCTTGCCTAGGAAAAAATTATCATCTCTTATGTGGTAAACATTTATGCCACTGAAATGAGGTTGTAGATACAGTCAAACACTTTGATTTCTGAAAAAATGTAACATCTCAGACCACTGGAAAGTTACTTACAGGAAAATAAGGCATAATTAAATAAACACTTCCTGTTTCTCACATCTCCATGGAAATAGACTTGTTGTTCAGCTCATTAGAAATAAACATTCTGCTGGTACTTCAGCCAGGAGGACAGCCTGACTGGGCTAGTAACAGAGAAGAAATCAAAGACTGGCGGTAAGAACTTTTACTTCTTGAACTTCTTGTTAATTTGATAGTTTGGAGTTAAGGACTGTTAATGGAAACTTACACGGGTATCTGTATTCATCTCAAATAAATTGCCAATAAAAAATTCATTCATCCTTTTTAATGATAGATTTTATTTGGGAGTAGTTAGGAGGGCAGTCTTGTGTTCCCAGTCACGACTTCTTCTATGAAACATCAGGCAGACTAGAATTATTTGTCCTCATAAGTTTATTTGCTGTGTTTGGGCTGGTACTGAATCCAAAATATTCTTTCAGCAGAATATATTATAAGAACTGAAATTCCAATATTTTCATATTTTGCCTTCCTTTTCTTTACCTATCTTTTATGTCAGCTAAGAATATCAAAATCTAAAAGGTTAAAGTATCCATGATCATCCTGGAAGATTATGCTGATCAAAACTTATGGGAAGTTGACTGAAATATAATGTAAGCTTTTGATTCTTTAAATGTCCTCATCGAAATGCTCACAGTTCTTCTGTACTGTATCTGTAAAAAAGTGGGAAGATTAGATGTGAAGTTTGTCTTGAGAAAATCATATTGTAGTCTTTTAAATTAGTTCTGCTGTCGGCACAGTGCCTGTAGTTTTCTTAATCTGTTAAACCTTTTTAATAAATTAATATTTTGGATAATGTTGAATATAAATAATTTACATTGACAGCTTTCATGTTGTATGTTCACTGAGCTGGATTTACAAAGGCATCAAGCCAAGATCTAATTCTTGGCTTTATTAGGTTATGAAATAGAATCTAGCCAGAAGATATAATGTCCTTAAGCTGTAACATCAGCAGCAACAGACAGACCTTAATGCTGCTGGACCTAATGGAATTAAATTTCATGTATGCTTAATGAATGCAAATGCCACTTAATTTTTACAGCCTGAGTTGTAATATGCTGCGTGTGACATGTCTACTCCTTAAAAAATTATTCAAATGTGTGATTCTTACATCCAGTGTCCAATTTCACCACTGTAAAATGTATCCTCTTAAGGAAGAGGAGTGGAGAAACATGCCAGCAATAGTACTGCATAATTTAAAGCAGCCACCAAAGAGAAATGTTAAAATATGCACCAGGCAATTACAATTGTTGTATATGTTTTTATTCTCCTTTGCTGCTTTTCAACAAGGAGCAGTAAAAAGATTTAGAGCAAGTGGCAACCATGGCAACAAGGAATTTTTGGTTCAACCTGGTGATGTATAACTTCTGGCAAAGAAAGACATTTCTGGATACTCTGGGAAGTGTTGATTCTTCCAAAAGATATGTGCAGCACTTCATTTTTAGTTCTCAGGCACAATTCCTATGGACATACGTGAGAGCCAGTTTTGGTGCAAGCCCAAGCTGAAGCAGTTACAAGTGAGTTACATCAGAGCTGAGTGTGATACTTGTTCAGTGGTACCTTGGCCTAGTGAGTTATAGAGATAACAATAGAGATAACAATTCTCATTCTGCCCCCCATGAGAGAAGGGAAATAGAGGTGATGTGGAAGAAGGTTTCTATCCTTTAACAGTTCCTTGCTCCATCCAGCTGTGGCTGTAAGAAGTTCCAAGCAGAGCTTTGCCCCTCTGACCTGATCACACCAACTAGCCTTCTCTGAGAGGTGCAAAGACCCTGCTCAAACACAGCTCCTCAGGAGTGGTAACTCCCAGAGCCACTGTGTCCTTAGGCTTTTGCATTTGCTTGCAGACAGCCAGGTGGGCAATGACCTTGAAAACAAGCAGCAAAAATTCAAGGGACTTAAGGGGGGATGCAGAATCCAATCATGTATGCAGAGAGCCCAGAAAATGTATTCATTTGATGAAGGTCTGGGAGGTTTTAAAATATAGCTAGTGATCAGTCACTGTGACTTATACAAAATAAGTAATTTGTGTCATAATATTGAAGATTATGGCAGACATACTAGTTACAAAGAAGTCTAGCTACTGATTACAAACTTAGCTGTGCAAGGTCAAAAGGATCTGTGGCTCTTGCTTGTGTGAAAATCTTGACCTTCACCAAAATTAAACCTCCGTTGCTTCTTGTGACAAAGAGTAAATTTGCACAGTTAATTCTGAAATGAAAACAGCAGCAAGACGACAGTACAATGAATGGTACGCAATCTGAAAGATGTTATTGGTGTTATTCCAGAGAATGTGTTAGAAACAATTGTAATTGTGACTTTTTTCCTAGTTATTTTGGAGGCAGTCCTTCTACTTTACTGTATTAGGTTCTACACACTGACTTAGAGTAAGCTTAGGGCTCTTAACTCTGATTTAATGGCCCAGACACATGCTTCAGTAGATTTACTGAGGTACATAAGCCTCTTTCATTAATTTCCTTGTTTTCCTTAACCTTTTCTTGTGGTCACCTTAGGAAGATACTTTGCATGCCCCATGTCTACAGATCCCAGTCTGTACATGATGAGGTGCTCCTTGAAAGCCCCATAGCCAGACATTCATTTCTGCCTTGGATATGTTTTACAAGTGATTTGCCCATTGCTTTTTTTCCAGACATGGGGAGTTGAAGATAGATCCCACAGACAATGCAAGTGAAGTAAGCATGCGAACATTTTAGCTAACACTCCTTTGAAGGCTAGTTATCATGAAAAGCTATGATAGCACATAGATCTCCTCCACCTCATTACACCTTAATTTGGGAACCTGAGACTATAACATCGTTTTGTAAATTGTCTGGAAATAGCTATGTTTGACTTTGGATCCCACAAGGGGAAACCTGTGGCCCTATGGAGAGACATATGAAGTTACCTATGATCAAGGCAGTAAATTTTAAAATACCTTGTCTCTATATATGCAATCACTTCATCAAGTTGCAACTGTAGGAATTGGAAGAAAAGTACTGCCCCTTAGGAATAGAGATGTTTAGAAAGGAGGGAACTGAGGCAGAAATCTAGGATCTGCTACTTCCTTTTTTTTTTCATCCTGGGTTAAATTTTTTTTTTTTTTTTTCCCTTTGGTTAAAAAAAGCAGAAGTGGGTAGTATTACTTGAACAAAGTTCCCAGCAACTGTTGCATATGGATCACCTTTGTACTGTGCAGTTGATCTCCTCTACACATGTTTTGTTTCTTGCATTGGAGCACTTAAAGCATATCCAGCAGAGTTATAAATCTGCATAAATATTTGATAACTCTAATTGGGCAGCCTCCACCATGCTTTCACCCTTGGGCATTTACTGAAAATAAATGTGCATGGCACCCGTACATAAAATGTTAAGGTGGTCAGGCAGGTGAGGCTGCCTGAAGCATCAATTTGAAGCAACAGCCCTATCTGGGCTGTTTCAAAATCAAAGGAAAAATATGTTCTTACTTTATAATTAAAGAGAATTGCTGTTAAAGGATTTTACATTATTTGTTAAATTTACATGAATATCATCAATTTCTCATTTTCACTTCCATTATAAACACATGTCCTCCAAGGAATCTTTCACATGTGAAAGAGTTTCATCTTTATAACGTAGACAAGATAATAAAGGGGGTTGTGGCATAGGGTGGTCTAAATACCATTTAGGTACTTAGTAAAAGCTTTGTTAGTAATGGATTTAATTTATTTTTAAAAGAGTTGAATTATAATTTTATCTCCTAGAAATACACACTTCAGGATATCACTCTTTTATTTTCTGCTAAATATAAATTTTAATCTTAAAAAAACAAAATAACCCAAAAAAAGTTTTCTATTCTTATTTTGAAAAAGCTGCCTCTGAATGTCTCTCAGTTGACTCAGATTTTCCTGAACCACTGACAGATTGAAATACTAATACTAAGGAAAAAAAAAAAAATCTCTTTTTTTTCCGCTTTTTATCCACATCCTTCTTAAATGCAGAAAACCTGAAGTCATTCTTATGGGTGGGCATAAGGTCAGGGTACTCATCCTGTGAAAAACTCTAATACTTCTAATTTTTCTTCTCTGTAACTTGAAATGAGAAGTTGAGACAGTTTATGGAAGTCCCAAACTTTCCAGTCTCACATTTAATTGTAGCACTTGCTTAACTGAAATAAAATGGTTCTTTTCATCATTTGTTTGGTTCATTTTTTTAGCTTCAATGTGTCCAGGAGGCTGAGAATATGAGTCTTGTGGGACTCTTCCTTCCAGCTCCTCTTCTTTCGGCATTTCTCCCCAGTATGAGTGTTTTGATTGAATTGAACCTCCTTGACCATGCCACAGCCACGCACTGCCCATCTGTGTGTAATGTTTTGGCCAAAGAGGCAGCACAAGAATGTTCCCCCAAGAGAATGCTTGTGTTGTGCTGCAGTCTAGTGAGCAGCACTGCAGCAATTCAAGTGGACACAGCTTAATGTTGAGCTGACACTCCACAAATTCATCTGAGACATTTCTATCAAGGCTGACATGATTCAAGGGCATTTCATTTCTGTGTCTAATGAAAAAGTGAAAAATTACTTGTACCCACAGAAATTTTGACTTTACGAAGAGCTGTATTTCCAGTAATAAAGACAAAGGTATTTCTCCTGAACAGCATAAATCAAAGTTGTTTTCCTGTTTACAAACAAACCCCAGCCTTGCCTATGGGATGTCTGCCTGTATTTCATTCAACTGGTCACCCTCAGCTGTCCTCATCAGCGTGGCTGAGTGTAACGGGAAAGGACCCACCTTTAAAAAGTAATGATACACACTTTCTCCTTTCCAAAAACAAGAAAATGTATGTGGAAGAGGGCTGTTTCTTTAACATGTCTCAGATAATCTAGGCCAAGCCCTTGGCCTTCTGCTTGCATATCTTCCCTTTCAATCTGCCGTAGCACCTGGGGCCATTACCAAATGAAGGCAGCAGGCAATCCCAGTGGAAGTCTTCTTGCTGCATGTGAAAGTCTCCAGGCTCTGTGAGCTAGGCCAATCACCCTGCATACCTATTATTGTTGAGGGAAGAAATAGTTTCTTTTATGGCTCTTTGCCAGGTTTTTTTGCCCTGTACTGGCAGCCATATCAGGACAGGAATATTGTGCCCTGCAAGTGTTCCTTGGCTTTGCTGTCTATGCAGAGACTCAGGGCAGCTCTAATAAGGTCTGTGTTTTGTTAAATTAGTCAAGGAGCCTGAGAAGATACCTCCTAACTCCAAACATAAGGAAGTATGGCAAGTATTTTAAAACTGCTAACAATCCATCATTATAAATGCTTCACTGAAATTGGTTTGTTAGTTGTTACACATTGTTACATTGACATTGTTGTACTCTTAGTAATATACTTTTTGCCTGAGAAATGTTAATTACTGTGAATAAGTGAGTTTTAGATCCAGGAGCCATCAGTTTATGGAAGTTAAATATTTGCCCTCAGCTTCAACAGAGCTTTTTAAATATTAAAAATAGCTGGATACATGAGGCTCAATATGCTGGAACACCCTTAAGTAGTTTTGGCAAATGTCTAATTTCTAAGTGACCTGGCCTGTTTTACATTGAGGCATCCAAAACTCATCAGAGCTCTTTCACGTGCATCCATAAATCTGAGAAGGCACATTTATGATCAATTATCTATTTGAAGTTGCTAAGATTTTTAATTTTCTTCTGAAGGTGAAGATCTCAGTGGCAGCTCAGAACTAAATCATATGAACGGAGGGGGTTCCAGGTTTTTGAACATGCAAATGAACTTAGCAGCTAAGGAAACATTCTTCTGTCCCTAGTGTAAAATTGGCTTTAAAATGAAGCAGAGGGAGAGAGGGTTTGGATATGGAGTCTCCTGGGATAGTTAGCAGAAATTTTTACAGCTAGGAGACTGCCTACTTTTCTTCACTGGAAGAAACAAGATGTGTGAAACAATTCAGCAATTTGCAATCTTTGACATGCTCTAACAGTATCCTATTTAATCTCTTACCTCCCTCTCCACTGAGCAATGGTCTCTTAGATGCCCTACAGGTGTAATTTAGATGTCCTAGGACGTCTGAAATGGTACTAGATATATCCAATCCTTTATACCTCACCCCAGCAGAAAAAATCCACAGCTCACTGTTTGAGCCAATGCAATGGCATTGTAGCACCTGTGGAATGCTCTTTTAAACCATGTGCCATCCTGCCCAAGAGCACTAATTTTTTCTTGTACTAAAAAAACCAATAAAAGGAAGTGGTGTTTCAGTTAATTTTTATACATATTAATTCTAAATCAAACAACGAGTGGACCAAATGTGCATTTTTGCTTGAAAATATATGGGGAAATATTAGGTTTGCTGTGGCAGAGGAAGAGGGCAGACAAACCTCTGAAGTAAAACAAACCATTAAAGACTTCTATTCAGTAGCACCATGTTTGGTTTCCTATAAAAGTGAACTGTGAGGAGTGCAGATGATAAGTAGGATGTTTTTAAAAGCATTTGCTGATGTATTGGAGCCTAATTTGCTGGGATAGAGTTGCAGTTCAGCACTGTGCTGCACCCTGCAGTGCACTTGGGTGGTGTTTGCAGGCCAGGCTGCCTGCTGCTTGCTGGGTGGGGAGGGTGAAGCAGAGGAAGGTGGAGGTCAGTCCTAACTGCCTCACAGCTGGATTTGTGACTGGAGTCAGCCATGGTGCACTTAGTGTCTACACAGAAAACATTTGAAAGAAATCAGGAATTTGGATAATTGAAATGTTTTTCATTAATTTAAACCATTGCTTCCTTGAACATATACACTTTAATTTCAGCAAAGGATTCCTGGGAACTGTCACGGTAAAAGGAGGAATTATAGGACATATATTGGAGCAGGGATTGTGGTACATTCCTGGAATGTAAGTGATCAATCTGACTGCTCTGAGTGAAGACCAGCAGTCTGATATGGAAGTACCTGATGTCAGCTGCAGTAAAGTAATATTTTGGCTGCTTTATATACTTGACACTAAACCTAGTTTTCGCCAAAGGCAGCCATGCTGCAGCCACCCTGCCTTCATAAGTGTTTATTAAGGACAGAAAGTGCTGCAATCCCAGTGTGTTTGTTGCTTTTCATCTCCAGCATTTGGAGAGCTTCCTCATATCAGCAGAAGTAAAGGCTAAAGTTATGCCAACCTCTGGCAGCCTGGCACACAGAGCAGTGCCTGCTGCTCTGGTTAAAGATCTCCAGGGGATCTGGCAGGCATCAGGAGATGCTTGCCTTGCCAGAGGTGTGCTGCCTACAGGCATTGGACTATAGCTTGTTCCCAGGTTTATTTATCCTGGTGCAATAGATAGCAAAGGAAGTGGCAAAAACTGACACAATGCAGTCATAGAGTCATTGAGGCTGGACAAGGCCTAAGGAGGTGATATTTTCAGTGGATATAGAGGTCTTAGTTTTGGAAAGGGGTCTTGGAAAGGGTCTAAGATTTTTACATGGTTTACATATGTGTGCCTGTGTGATTTGGATGAGTTCTGGTAGCACGTTTAAAAGGATGGGTCCTGATACTGGGGCCTGGGACTTTTCCTAATTTGAGCTGTCATTGCATCTTCATCTAGTTCACCAACATTCCTGCTTTTCCAGTCTTGGGTTTTCCCTCAGGTGTGTTGCAGGTTGATGAATTTATGGTGGCTTAAATGCTGATGAATGACTGATTGCTAACATGAAACAGATGCTATTTGTGATATTATGCTAGAACTGGGCCCCACTGTTGAGAACAGGATGAATGGATTAAGCCCTTTCATTACTTTTGCCCTCTTGAGAGATAAAATGTCTGCTTGTCTTCTGGAAGACTGGCCAGAACATGTGATTGCTTGTGACACATTGCTCTGATTTTTCTCACTGCTGCACTCTCACATCACTTTGTAGAGTTTTAGGTACATGTTGTTCTGTGCTGAAAATCTATTTGATTTGGGCAGGATGCAATAGAGGTTTACCACTGTTTTGTACTTTATTAGATAATCATTCTGGAAGGTTGCCATAGCTGCAGGTGCCACATAATGAGAGTTTTTTCCTTTTCCATGAAAACTTCAACTTCGTTGTCAAAAGAAAGGAAAGTTTTTTTCTGTCATTAAGAGCAGTAGTTTACATCATCATTACTAAAGAGTGTGTAGCAAGAGAGCAGGAAGTGATTCACCAGTGTGCAATATAAGAGATAGAAAGACTGTTAAGAAAACTGTCTGAATTACATAGACCAATGGAGAGATCTGATTTTATACTGTCCTATTTTTATTCTCTATTATTTTCAGAAAACACTTGTGTAAAGATGCAAGGCCTTCTATTCTGCTTTCTTTTCTTTATACAATGTTTTTCTCCAGTTCTATGCTGCACTAGTTTAATGAATAGTTCAGGTTTCTGAGGTTCATTTTGTTCTATGGACAGTGACAGAGCCATAATGATAACAGCCTTCTTGAAATCATCACTCTGTCACAGTTGCCTCGAGGGAAACACTTTGAATCAGTGACTGGAGAGGAGGTTTTACTATCACATTAACCAGAAAGTCACAACCAGTTTGAATTTCCACTAATGTAAATCAGAAATGAATCAGCTTTACACCAGTGTGATTTCAGTGCCAAGCACATTGTTAGTCAATGTTTCTCACGCTGACTGCTCTAATAATGCTCACTTATTTTCTTCCTGTAGTAAAATAAATCCACATTTCTCTAGGAAATCAGTTTGTATATACAGTTACCATGCAAAATATATGAATTTATAATGTGGATAAAATCAACATCTAGTCTTTTGCAGTTTGTTTTCCCTGAGACAGGATATATTTTTTACCAGTACACTCAAGATGTGTTAAAGTAAGCACTGTTGAGTAGATATAAGTCAAGTCTGTGCTCCAAACCAATTCAGAAAATGGGTTTTTAATACTTGATATGCTGTATTTTATTTAAAAAAAAGACACAGAAGTGGGTTTTATGAAGAAACCTTTTGCTAATGTAAGAAATAGAGAAAAAGAACTCCTCAGTGTCTCCAGGATTTGTAGAACAAACAATGGTAGAAGGATAGATATTATATTTTACTTTGCTCTGTTTCACTAGTTTTAGACAGCTGACTTAGATAACATCATCTTTTGTTAATGTTTCTGAAACAACACAATCAAGGTAGATTTTCCTTTTAAAGTAAACTTTACTACTTGTAGACCAGCAAAACCAACAGAGCCTTACTGTGGATGGTGATGTAATAATCTGGCCCTGCAGAGATTATAAAGATAAAACAACCAAAATAACAAAACCGAAATTCAAGTTCTTATCACACTGAAATAAGGAATAAAAACTCCTCCTTGAGCTGAAAGGAAAAATCATTTGCAATAACAAAGAAATTTCAATTTCAGAGTTTGTTTGTTTTGAATGAGTGTTCTCATTTTTGTTTAGTTATGGAAACTGTATCCCTGAGTTTCAGTGAGTTTCACCTAGGTATTTTGAGTCCTACAATGTATCTCAGATGGGAAGCTGAGTAATATTATATTGCTTGTGTCTGAGGTGTGAATTTTCTGCCTTTTTTTTTTTTNTTGTTTTTTTGAATTGGCAAATGTTAAACAATAGCTTAACATGAATGAGTTTCAGACTGGAGAAACCAGGCTCATCAATCCTATACTAATCAGGCATTGTCCTTGTGCCCTTGGCTCTCACAGAAGCCCAGTGCTGCTTCCTTAGGAGTGAGTGCAAAAGCCAAGCTTTGTGCAGGCTTTTCACATTCTGTAGGCAGCTTCTCAGAGACTCCCTCGTGGAAGAGCTGAGCCTGACTTTGGCTTGAAATTCACCAGATTTCCCTTCTTCTGTAAATCTGGCGATGGTGGAGCTTGCTGCTTTTCAACTTTGGCTTCAGTGTCTTTTTTTTCTGGCTCCTCAGCGATACGGACCCCTCTTCCAACTGCACTGCTGCTCCCTTGGGGTATTCCTTACAGACGCATTGCTTCTCAGGGTACCTGATCACCAAGACACTCCTCTCCCACTCTCTCCAAAATTCTAGCCTTCTCAGTGACCTGTCTACAAGTGTCCTGGCCCTCGTTAGGCTGCCATCTTCCTCCAGTTTCTGCCTGTGACAACTGTCTAAAGCTCCCTTTTTCAGATGACTGAAATGGTACATTTTCTCCAGAAACCAACTCATTGGTGCCAAATGCCCCTGTCTGCACACTCTAATTGCAAGTGCCGCAGGCCTGTCAAGTCATGCCCATCTGAAGCTTTGCACCTTGAGAGCTCTGAAGTGGAAAGAAACAATTCTGTTATTAATGGACTCTGCTTTCCCCTCCAGAGCAAATTCTTCTGGATGACCTACTGCAGCATTTCTCTAATCTTCCAGCTCGCCTTCATCGCTGGGTTTCAGACATGTGTATGGTTTGACTGGTACATATTTGAGACACTGGGTGTTTCTCATCATGCCTGGAAAGGAGGGCAAGAAGGCAATGAGCTGCAAGGGTAAAGAAGCAGGGATTGGAAAGGTAAATTATTACTTACGCTGATTAAAATGAGGGCAGGTAGTACTGTATCAATATACCTGGTATTGTTCACAGTCTGTGTTGTGAGATACAGAAATTTGCATGACAAATGTCTGCCCTCAGGTCATCAGGTGACAGCCACATCCTGGTGATGCCCTTTTGCTCTATGCATTTGCTGATAAATCCTGCTGGTGAGGGTAAAAAGGGAAAGACCTAAAAGCGGAGGGGACTGACTGCATAGCAACATGAACAGAGCTTCGTAAATCAATCTTTCCTCAGGAAAAAAAAATCCCTGCAGACTCCAGCCTGCTACAGAGGGAGCATAAATACCTTTTAAAAACAGGAAGCAGATCATGTTTCTGGAAGAAGCTTTACTCTCCAGAGTTTATATGTTACAGATCTTCTTTCACATAAGTTAATGTGAAGCCAGGCTAAAATTGTTATAAGTGAGATCAGGCCCTTTGTCAGAAGCTGAGATATTTATAAGCAGCTCTGTCTTCAAACAATGTGGGCCATCCATCATGTGTTTCAGCATTATAAAATAGTGCATGGTTCTGAGGAGAGGGACTGGAGTTTAGTTTGCTTTGAAGGAGGCAATGGTCAAAGAAAAATGTCTTCTTCACTCAGCGAAATTATTCTCATTTCCATGGTACCACACCAAGCATGTTCTAAGGGGATTGTTTCTCCCCATCAACCTTAGCCACTGCTGCTGCTTCATCAGCTGTGTGAGGGCTCTTATTACCTCAAATATATTAAGCTACATATTTCTCCCTGGCAAGCCCAAATCAGCTAAGAAAACAAAAGGAATTCAATAAGTGAAATTTTGAAAGGAAGAGTGTCATGGCCGTAAAAAAGAACTCCCTACAGAAATACACTTCCAGCAATAAACTCTGAGTGAGCTGTAGGAATTATTTATTAAATGGACCAAAAATGGTGAAAATTAGGTAGTGCCATAAGGCACTTTGACTGGAAAAATTGGTTAGAAATTAGAAATTAAAATATGTGAAAACTTCAATTTTAAATAGGAATTAAAGTTTTAAAATTATTTAAAAGGAAATCCCTGCTTTAAAAATAATTTGAAAATATTTAATCATCTTATTCTAGTTATATTAGAATTGTTTAGTATAAATTATTAAATGTAATGCTTTAGTATTTTAAATAGAAAGCCAAAATAATCAGGTAAATGTAAACACTTTAGCATCACAAGAACAGTTTCACCTTAACTGGATAGAATAGCCAATGTAAATGCTGTGGAAATTTACTTAAGCTTTCATTTACACTAGACTTGTCCCAAATCACTAGATTCCCTTTCAGAGTTTTGCTTTTGGAGAAGCTTTAAAGGAAAATTTGGCCACCAGATATTTTTTGACCATCACTAGTGTAATAAATGTGTCCCATCAGTGGGCTGTTCTTATGCACAATCTGACTGCTCATGATTACTCTGTGAAATGGTGTTTCTTAAAAAAGGACAAGGATTAAAGCACCTTCTCGGCAGTTTAAGATTCAGCCTCACAGCAGCCCCTCCAGGGCAATAAATCTCTGTCCAAAATCATTGGACTTTCTGCATTCTTTTCAGGCCTTCAAAAATGTGCATGCTTGCAATAACTGGATGTCCAGCTTGGCTTGATTCTCTGTGTTAGAACAAAACAGAAGCAAACCTTTCCTTTCTCTTAGTTAAATTTTACAGTTTCCTAGAAGTGTGACAATTAACAGCACTCATAGAAAGGAATCCTGCAGGTCACTGGGACTTCAAATAGTAAATGTGATAATCCTTTTATATTTATACTTCTCTTTCTAAAAGGAAATCCTTGAACCCATGGTGCTGTTCTAATTTTCCACACAGAAAGTGCAAACAGTCAACTAACCATAGAAGCCAGGTTCACAGAAATGACCAAGATAGACTTTTGATGAAAGAATGGGGTAAAAAGCAGTTTGAAATCCCCTCCTTTTCACACTTGCAAGTAAGAAAATTGAAGCCCTGGGATATATCTCCTCTGTTCTTTTCCTAATGGGAACAAATCATATGAGATGTAAAATAAGAGGATATAATGCCACTATATGTTCTGTTGAATATTAATATGCATCTTTTCACATGGATAATTTACTCCAAGATTTTATGGAATATGCTGTCTCTTTTTCCTTTTTTTTTCCTTTTTTTAACATGCCATAAAAAATAATTTTAATAGCATTGCTTTAATAGATTTTATAGCAACTTCTATAATAGAAATATTATTTCTTCTGTTGCATCATGCAGTAATGCTTTAGCATATTTTTTTCTTTTGCACTTCAGCTTTACTGCCTACAAAATTAAAATTGCAAGTTAGCTCCTATGAAAGGCAGTATACATGGAGCAGTATAAAAGATCACGATATTAGTGCTCTTCCTGTTTTTATCCTTTCTGACGCAGACGTTCAGCTAAATATAGAGTGTCATGATAAATTGTTCCCATAGCCAGAGAGAATGGTGATGGAATCAAGGGTTTCTTTTAATTTCTTCTTCTCTGTCAAGACAGAGTCTTGGTTTTCTGATGACAGAGGGATTCTGGTTGGTACCCTTGCCTGTGGTGTTGAGCCCCTTTCTGCTCAGCACGTAGGTGCAGAAGTTTCTTTGTTTTCTTCAGGACTGTGCACCTTGTGTTGTCCTGACTCTGATCTGGTGTTTCTTGGTAGCCTTGTCCCTCAGCTTCTCTATTTTTTTTTTTTTTTTTCACATTTCTAGTTGATACTCAAGTCTTTGCAAATAAAGAAATCATTTTGCACGTGTGTCTTTGTTTTGGGATATCTGGGCTTGCTTGTGGGACAGGGGATGCCTCGGACCCACTCGGCAGCTCCACTGGGGCTGTCCTCTGAACTCTGGTAAATGATGGGCAGCAGTTACACCCAATCTTTACCATCGTTTTAGGAGGATAATAACTATTGTGAAAAAAATTATTAGTGACACCGCTGCAGCATGTGATCACCTAATTGCATATTTCATCTTCTGCTTATATAAATAGCAGCCATGAAAGAAATATAATTAATATTGCAGCAAGGAAAATGTTCTAGCAGCTGTAATTAGGGCTGGATAAATTTTTAACTGTGAATAAATAATCCAAAGCATTCTTGATCTTTTTGGTTTGTGATTCAATTGTGAATCACTTTTCTACTCTTTCCCTTTCTTTTTTCCCCTAAAAGCAGCTCTTACAAACATGGCAGAAAATACCAAATTTCCACGGTGTTCAAGTTTTCTGTTTCATGGGGTAGAATTGCTTAACCAAACATCATGGTGCTGGTGGGTAAAACTTTCTGAAGAGCATTTAAAAAAATCAAAAAACACCAGTAATGGGAGAGGACAGGTACAAATTCTGACGAGGTGTGATATTTGAAGGTAGCTGAAGACATAACTTCAGAAGTCATTCTTGTCTTTGCCAGCATGGAGGAGTGAGCACTAGTCCATGTTCCCAGGGCTTCCCAAGCTTTGAGGTGAGTGGACTCTCTTGTGAGTAAATAGCAATTAGTAGCAGAGATGTGTGTGTTCAAGGTTAGCTATGCTTGGATTTCAGGTGAATGGCTATCATGGCAATTGGTCTGGATCACTACTGCTCTGTATTTTATGTCCATATTTCTACCAGCACAGAAGAGATCCTGTATGACGTTACAAAGTAAGAGAATAATTTTTACAAGTTTTCCTTGGCATAAATATCTCTGTAAGGTCCGTGACACTGAAGAGCTCAGCTTTGCCACAATAACATTTGCTTTAGGTCTGGTGTACCCAGCTTGCACACAGACACTGCACTGTGCTGGACTTTTAGACTCAGCTTACTCTTTTTCTCTGAGAATCAGAATCACAGGATATTCTGACTTGCAAGAGACCCACAAGGATCGTTGAGTCCAACACTTCAGTAAATGGCCTATACAGGGATTAAATTCGCAACCTAGGTGTTACTGTAACCAAGCTTTAAGAAACGCAGTTAAGGAAAAATACACAGAAGGGTACTCCAGATTTACTGAAATGTACTGAAAATGTTTCTAAAATTGTTATTGGTTTGCCACGCTGAACCCATGTCTCCAGTGGCTGCTCTGAATGGGTGATGGAAACCACTTAAAAGTTGCTTCAGAAAAAAATTTAGTCTGAGAATACTCAGTAAGTTATGAGTTCCTCATTTCCCCCAATTTCCCACAAAGGTGAGATTTCAAGCAACCTGTGCACAGCATTGGCAGAAAAGATCACAGAAGGCAGTTCACAAGCTCTGGCTGTCAGTTGGGAAAATTGGCTTGTCAGCAACCTTGAATTGTGAACCTTGTGAACCTTGAATTTTACTGTTGTTAAGTACCAATTGGTCCAGAAAGATGCAGAAGGCATGCTGAAACATTCTGTTTGTTATTGCAATTGCTGATGTAAATTGGCTAAACCTCTAATTACCCAAATCTTGGGACTAATAATTTACATACTCTATTTTCCACTCAGTAAAATTTATTTGAGACCCAGAGGAGCACAGATTTTAGCTACTTAAATGCCAATTTTGAAAGCCAGAGGCTAACTACGTATACTTCAACATATGTGCAGGAGTGTCAAAAGCATTTGGGCTCAGCCTTGAGCTGACTACGCTGACTTTGCAATTTAGCCTAGAGCTTATCTCCTGGTTTTGGCAGAAGTGATGAAATTTATGATCTGTCCTGGTGACATTGGAAATGGCCTCATGAACATGTCTGAGTTGTTTTGTTAGCTTTGCAAATTCATGGCAGAAAAGATCAGGTCTCACCTTGAAGAAAGACTTGAATATGTCCCATTTCAAGGTTCTGTAAAAATACCAAGAAAGTTTTTTTTTGTTTGTTTGTTTGGTTTTTTTTATTTTTAACTGCGCTGGTAATCTGGCAAGCCATTCTGCTGAGATAGGTAGGATGTTCTCACACAGTGGGCCAGGTGATGAGAGATGCTATTTGTATTGATCAAAGACACTGTGACAGAGAAAACCAATAGAGCAGTCTCTTTGCCTGACCTGTGTTCCTCCCTCCTTAATCTAAACCACCAGCACTGCTACATTTGGTATTCAGATTTGAATGTTTATTGACTCTGACATGATTACGAGCAAGGGAATGGTTTAAGACGTGACCTTCGCTACAAAGGCTGCTGGGTAGTTCAGTCTGAGAGATCCATCATGTATGCTTTTAAGCCTCAGCCACCCTGCAACTCACAGTGAGGCAACTCAATGAAACAAATGAAAAATAAAGTCAAACCAAGAGCAGAGAGGATCATTAATATAATCTTCATTTCCTTTACATGGGCACTATTAACATATTTACATAAACATGCATTCATTGACATTCTAAATAGCATCTGAAAAATATCTCCTGGGTGGGTGGGTAGCTGTACTGTGCAAACAGAGGGGTGGCAAGCTACAATACCCACATGTCACTCATTTGTTCATCTTGTCCTTCTCAGGTGCGTTGGCTTTGCCCTTACTTGTTGTGAGGGAATTCTTTCATATACCATCTAGCATGGCATTTCTATCAGCAGGGAACAAATTAAAAATCCTACCATGGCTGACAATTTTCAGCCATTACTGCTATATGAATATCTAATGTACTTTCCTGGGAGGTTTGGGGGTGTGATGCCCCATATATGTAAGTGTGAGTGTGTTGGACATAAAACTGCGCTGGTAATCTGATGGGATTTTGGTCTCAATGCTTCCTGGACTGCTATAGCATCACAGTCCAGGCTCCTAGCTATTCTTCCTACCCCAAAAGTCAGACATTTCATGAATCCATCTCATATCTTCCAAGATTAAAATTTCTTGCAGCACTTTGTAAAGAATGCATATCAGACAGTACATGTGGTTTTCTGCAGAGGGATTTTACAATATTTGCTGATTTTTATTTTTTTTTTCTGAGTCTATGATACTGGTTTTCCTGCCTTGCTTCTAGCTTCCAAACTGAACCAAGAGAAAATTTGCTATGGTTGAATATTTATGACTTTTCTATATTAAAGAGTTCTTGAGCTGACATGAAAAAACCACTCCACAGTTATGAACAGGAAGAGGCAATCTGTAAAACTGAAGGTGAAGGAAAGGTCTTTTCCCCACTGTTAAATTCCAGCCTATGCAAAAGGTAGCTACATTGGAAATCAATAGCAAATCCCCCATAGACTGTGATAGGAGAACAATTAGGTCACTGTTGGTTGTCTTTGAATTGCCACACTGGATATATATTGTTTGCTTGGCTGGCATTGTCTTGAGAGATCAGCTGACTTTTTTTCCTTTGTTTTAGGTTGCCTATATACATTAACTGCAGCAATCCTTATATTAAGGCCTACTTGTAATGGTCAGGAATAGACCAACTTTAAAACTGTATGGGACTTGTTTCCTGGTCCTTTTGTGGTTGGAAAGGCAGCCAGCACAACAAAGTGTTCATGTAACACCTTATACAGAGTTAATAAGCAGTTATTTGAACTTTGCTTTATATTTCTGTATAATTATTGTGAGAAGAAGAAAGATAATAGCAGTTTGCTATGAAAATATGACCCTCCCTTGAGGCACTCTTACCACTATGTGGTGGTGATTTGCACCAACTTAGGGTATCTCACAGGTTCCTCAGATGTAACTAAGAATTGAACCAATTATTTGCTCGTCTGCCCTAAAACAGAGGGTTTGGTGACCAAGGCTGTGCTGTGTCAACATAAGTACCCCTGCTCTGTGAACTGCGTTGGGGAACCAAAAGAGGTGACAACATTTTATTATTTTATTTTGGATCTGTCTGTTCCCTCGGTTGCCTTGCAGCCAGATGATCACTAACACCAGAGAGGAGGAAGAGGGAGATGGGAAGAAAGGCGGGCTCACCCCCTTTCACAGCAGTCCTAAAGCTCAGGTAAGTTTTTTCAGGGATGTAGGAGCCTTGGCACCTCGTGAGAGGGTGCAGGAGGACTCTGGTCCCCAGTGGAGTGGCTCCAGCTGAAGAGAGAGCCCTGCTGGGTGGGGCAGAGGCTGCACCACGGCGGCTGGGGGTGAAGAGACCGCTGCCTGCTTGGGCTCCTGCCTTGGTGGTGGGTGACAGCTGAGACATGATATCCTCAGCTGGCCTAACCTGGGTCAAAATCAATAAGTCCAGAGGAGTTGCCCTCTCTCAGTGAGCTCCTTTACGGCTGTGTGAGACCCAGCGCAGCTGAGCACCAGGAGGAAATGTGAGGGAGAGGTGGTGTCTGCCCTTGCATAGGTGGAAGGCACATTTTCACGCATAGGTTTCCCCCTTTGTTTAGTGGTCTGATCTAATGGGGTCCTCTAAACGAGGGGTAAACTGCAACACCTTTGTGTTTTGTCAAGGCAAGGCTTTTTTATTGTTGGCTCTGTGGGTGCAGTTCCATGGGGATGAGACTGACTGTAACAGTGTGGGTAGGCTGCTGGGTTCTCATCTCTCTAACATGCATGTAGTTATTGTTTTCCTTTTTGCCTTGAGTTTTTCTCATGTCCTGTATGATTTTTAAAGCTCACACAAGGCCTTGTTCTATCATTGCCCTGGAATTAGGAAAGAAGATGAGAGCTTTCTGTTCAAAGATATAGATATTGATAAATGTGCCTCGGTGTGTTTTTCTGCACAAGATCCTCTTTCTATGTGTGTATTTGGAGAGGCTGTTCTTAGTTTCTCTTTTAAAATGCTTCCGTGCAGCATTGCTGATGCAGAATGGCTACCATGTCCCTGCAGAGAGGACTGATTGATCCCCTTAAATATACTGTTATACTGTATATAATCTGTTGAGTGATTCTTCACAATAAGAGGCACTTTGCAGAAGTAAATTATTATTACTATTGTACCATTACTTTTCTCCTTTGCAATAACACCATTCCCCCCCTCCACAAACTATCAGCATTCCCTGCTAGACAAATAGTAGTGCAGATACTTTCAGTATGAGTCACTAGGCTGCAGCTCCTCCTCAGATAAGAAACACATTACCAGTGCAATGTCTCCAGTCACACCTGACTCAGAAACTGGAATCCCAATGCTGCTTTTGAATCCACATTGGTATGATGGTCACTACTCTGCCTTAGCTTGCCTGAGGTTTTCATTTATGATGTCAAAGCAGCACCTGTGTCACCAGTGGGCTCCGAATGACTACTCTAACCCATTATCCTAGTGAAAATAATTCTAGGATGTGCTGCCAAAGTTGTGTTCATACAGAATCACCCCATGGGTGAAATGACAAGCTGAGAATCATGCTAAGAAAATTAATCTTGAAAGTCATACTTTTACATCTGGTTATATAAATAAGTGTTTGTTTGGAAGCTGCCAGTCCTGGTAATGGGGTGCCCTGGCAGCAGCTTGGTGTTCTCACCCCCAGATATCCCCCTAAGGAGTTACCTGCAGACTCATCATCAGTTATCCCGTTCTCTCAAAGATAGGCACAACTCATAGCTATTCCTGTGCCTCATTCAAAAGAATTCAGGATGGTTTGGGGATTTCTTCCTTAAGCAATCCTGTAGCAGTAACATGTTCTTTAATGTATAGTGAAGAATATCTTTAGATCTTCACTTCCTCCTGACTTCAATGACCAGAGCTTTGGCTGTTGGTCATTTTCAGGTCCTTTTTGTTCTTGGGGAAACTGTGGATTGAATTAAACTGGGAGAGCAAAGATGCTTGTCTGAAAGATGCCTACCTTTTTCACTGTCTGTAGTCACTGTGGTGTATGGGACAGTGCACTTTGTCCTGTAGTGGCAGGGGTCAGTGCAGTTCGGTGTGCTGTGGTGCTTGAGCTGTGAGTGGCAGTCACTGATCTGTGCCCAAAGGCATTGGCAGACAGTGGTTTGAAGACTGGGTGCCAGTATCTGCATGTTTGCCTCCTCTGGGGTGTGATAAAGGACCATATCTCTACATCAAGGGCCTTGTCCAAGTCTGTAATGAAAATTGCCACAAAGTATAGAACAAGCTTGTTCTGAGGAGTAAGGCACACTGATTCTTGCCAACCAAACTGCAAGAAGGTTTGAAAAAACAGTTAAAACCATATTCAGAAAGCAGTGGTAAATATGAAACCTGCTTGCTCTTAGGAATTTGGCTGATTTCACTACCTTGATTTAAGAATCAGCAATAAAAGAGAAAAGACCAGACCTGCAAGATGGCACAAGTCAGTACAATTTCACTGAACTAAATGGAGCTGTGGTGCACCACTGAGTCATACAGTTCAAGGTCTTAAAAGCTTGAAGTTGATGGATATTCCCTGCTGATGGCTGATTATTATTGGTACACTTTGGTACATTGCCTCTGAAGTGCAGTACTCTATCAATTCAGCACATTACATGAGCCTCAGGCTTGCTTCACTTTTGTTCAACTTTTTTTTGGGCACCAGAATTCACTCTCATTTTACGGTGATGTAAGTTTGGAATAAAGCCACAAAGCACTGGCAGCACTCCTTCGTGTATGCGTTTGTGCAAACAAGAAGTATGTTTGTCCCAGTCTGAAAGTCCTTGCTGGTTTAATAAGTTGGATGTTTCTTAGGTTATTTTTATTTCTTTCTTTTCTTTTTCTTATTGCTCACTTGCTAGAGCAAAAGGGTTAGCCATTCTTAGAGTATATAGAGATGTATATGCCTTGGTCTCGGATTCCCTGCAGGCAAATGATGATAAATGTGGGGGAAAAGAAAGATGGCTTTTAGAGAATGACCTTAGGAAACAAAATCTGCGAAAATAGTTGCTGTGCCTTGTGTTTCCCCTGTGAATACCCAGGGGAATTAATTGAAATGCAAATGGGAAATGCATCCATACCTTTGGATAGAAGAAATTGAGTATTTTTTGCACAGCAACTGGTTATTTGGGGCCAGTCTTCTGGATGTATCCATGGTTTTCTCCATTATTTCTTATTACCTGTCAGGCCTCCCCTTGATTTTAGAAGAGAGTGTCTTTTGAGGTCATTCTCCTTCACAAAGCAGTTGGGTTGTTTGTTTTATTAATTATTTTCAAGACTTACGTCTTCTTTTTCTTTCTGTGAAATGCATTTACAGTGTATTTGGCCTGACTGCCTTTGGCAGTGATTCTGAATGGTACGTGACCCAGCAGGACGGTTGCATCATTGGACATTTATATAAAGAATTTATATTTGTTTCATTAGTTCCACAACCAATGTTTGGATCCTGGAGTAAACCTACTGTTGCCTTTGGGTGTTTCTTCCAGAATCTTTCTATGCATACAATTTCTGACATTCTCCTTGTAAAAAAAGGAGAAATGGAAAAGTGAAATAGCTACTGACAAAAGCCCAGAAGAACATTTCTCTTGAAATCTCACTTTTCTGTAGGAGCACAGTTGTTCAGTGAAGGTTAGCTATGCACTCAGGGAGATAGTTCTACCTTGCTCTTTAGCAGTGGAGGCAGAAACACTTTCCTTTTAATTTCTGCTGTCACTTGAACATTTATAATTTCTGCAAATGCTGCCATTTTCTGATGACCATTTCTTGCTGAGGCTGAGGGTTATTTGGCAAAAGCACTTTTGAATCTTACGGAAACTTTTCAGAAGGTGAAGAAGCAGGGCCTGAAAGTCATGTTGAGGGATCTTGAAAGTAGGAGAGGGAGGAATACTAGGCAGTAAAATGAAAGCCTTTTCTGACCTTCTTTTCTAGCTTTTTTTAGTTACTTTGACTGGATATAGTCTGTTTGCCATTGGTCATATAGATTGGATGCTCGTCATCTTTAAATCCACATCACTTTACATGTGTCTGTAGGAAAACAAGTTCCATCTTCTAGGGAATCAATCTCAACTTGTGCTGGGCTATGAGAAATCAATAGATGTAGCTCATAAATTATGCTAGGAAAGAGCTACTCTGAGTAGGCATCTCTGAGTTAGTAACCTTAACTTCTCTTTAAAGTCAAAGAAGTGTTTTCCTTTCATGTATCCAAAACTGCTTGGATGACTCATTCCCTAAAACTATCAATTTCTCTCCAAAGCTTATGAAGAGATCCTAGCTTAGCTTAGCTCAGTTGTAAATGTATGTTGACAGATGCCTTAAGGTCTGGTGAATCCCACTCTTGATAGCTCCAAGAATGCAAAGGGGAGCTGAGGATACTTGCAGTTTGTAGGAAGTGCCAGCTCCAGATTTAGAACGAGGGAATAGCTGTTGAAATTAGATACAACTGACAAATCAGCCTTAATTCACCAAATTGCTAGTAACATCACACTCAGCACTAAAAGAACATGATGTTTCCTGCTCTCTGTAGGCTTTTTTAGACATGGGAAAAATTCTGATATTGCATAAAATTGTCACAGAAGACTGCATATGCCCGATGCCTTACATAGTTTTAAAGGAAATTCCCATGACCGCATTTGACCTCTTTTTTTTAAAACACAATCACCATACATAAAATCGTGCACCTGTGTATTGTCATGTATTTTGCACAGGATGAAGCTGCTGAGTTACGTTAAAATTGACAAGATGAAAGTTAATATTCCCACCAAGGCAGGAGAAAAATAAGTTGTCCGTAAAAAAGACTTCACTTTAACAAAGCTGGTTCAGCTCTGGCATAAAACACTCACCAGAGTACTGAATAAAATGGTAATTTGAGTCAACACAGAAAGAGTACCAGAGTGTGTTTTTGGAAATACACACTCTTGATGCAATTCCCTTGCTTAATATCTTCTTCTGGGAAATAAAAAGTTGATGTACATGGTTCATTTTTCTAGCAACTCATCTCATTTATTTACCCGAGTTTTATACAGTTCAGTTTTAATTCTGCAGGAGGAAAATTTACCATATAAAGGGTGGGCTCTAAGCTACTGTTTGACTACACAGCATATCATACTATATCTTGAATAACAGATTTTTTTAAAACTTATTGGTTCTTTATACTTCAGTGAAAAGAGTAGATGGTATGAATAGTTCTCTTGATTTTAGACTAGGGACAGAATGCCCAGAACCTTGTGGGGTTGAGTGTCTAAGAACCAATCTGACAAGATTCATACCACCAGTTAGCATCAGGCACTGTGCACAATCCTATTGACATCTCTGGACACAGATGCCCAGATTACAGTTAAGAAGGCTTTGGCCAGCCAGAGTTTTAGCTTCCAGGTTGATAATTGTTGGTTGATAACTTAAAAACAACACTGAACCCCACAAAGGCTGGATTTTAGTTTCCTTTCAGCTCTACATTATGTGGTATTTCACCTGGGGTGTGACTCATACCTTAGAAGGAAAGTGTGCCGTTTAACCAAATTGAGCAAATTGAATGTCCAGGATACAATGTACTCAAAATACAATAGACACTTCTATAAAAGCTTTGAATTTAAGTAGGAATAAGTCACACATAGGAATCAGTAGGCCATTTATTTGTTTATTTATTGACAGGGTTGAATTTTTGCTGCTGAAGAGTATAGGTCCAGACAAGTGATGCCGCACTTCATTGGATTTGACAGACATTTTATTTCTAAATGCTTTACTAAGTTTTCTTGCAGCTGCAGAATTTATGACTGAACCCTGAGGACACATCTGGTCTCAGCTGCTGCAGTTTGTAGTGGCACTGTCATAAAAGAAAGCATGGGCAAGTACATGTTGCCAGTGTCATGCTCATGTTTTTGATCTTTAATGACATAGGATCAAGAAGGAGGATCCTAAGTAGGATGGATGACTAGTGGCAAAAGTAGGATCTGAACTTTTTTCAAGGAAAATACAAATGTGATTCCAGGCTCTTGTGGAAGAGTTTCCTCCTGGGGGAAAAAGGGATCTAATCTCACCTAATGTTAGACAGCTGCCTTTGGGATAAGTTCCTTCATAAGTGGAGTGAAAGAAAGGGCTAAGAATCATAATGATTTTCTCTGTCCTACCCTCTGTCTTAGGATGAGACTCATCACAGCAGCACTTACAAAAGCCTACTTGTCCATTAACTACAAGAAACCTTGGAGGATAGTTGAGGTGTACATGTCTACACTGCAATCCTTTATGGTTAAAGGAGGTGAATGTTACCCCTGCACCTCTTGTTCCAAGACCCTTCTCTAACCCTGCAACTGAGTAAGGTAGCAACATTCATCCGGTATGAAGTACTTCCCTAAAATTTCCCCAGTCCTTCTGCTGAATTTTCCTAGCCAGCAGGTGACAGGAAAAATGCTTTCAAGAGGCCCCAGTTTAAATGAGGTACATAACTTAAAGCTAGGCATATATTGAAATTACCTGATGAACCTATGTCTCTTTGATTTAGACATGACTGACTTACCTTTAAGCAGACTTTGGAACAAAGCACTCAGACCCAAAACCTATCAAACACTCATATGTATATAATACTGTGTCATAGGTAAAATAATTTCAGATTGTTGCAAGCAGTAAGTAGAAGGTAGTTTTATCTACTGCTATGAAGAAACTGTTGAAACAAGTTGTGGAAAGCCTTTGTTGTATCCACACTGCATTATTGTTTTCCGTGAAGGTGACAATGAGGATGCAATAATGCAAATCTTTTGAAAATGAAAAATAACACATAAGATCATTGATTCTGTGCCCTTTGGTTGCAAAGGCTAAGATAAAAATCTAATTCTTCTTCCTCTTCTTTTCAGTAGCCTGTCTCTTTGCACCCTTAGTTTTATTTCATCCTCAAGTTCATAAATCTCATGCAAGTAATTTTAAGGAGAGGAAAATCACTCTGTCAGGTAGTTTGCATCATTCCTCCTCGCTGTCCTTATGCTCAATTATTTTTATTCTTAATGGTCTTGTTTTCCCTGTATATAAATCAAGCAATATATATGTGTGAAATTAAGTATAGAAAAATCAGCTGCTTGCTTTATTGTGTCATGAGGATACGCTACAGAGGTATCTGATGCTCCCAGAATCCAAAGAAAAGTACCTGAAAAATAATTACCATTTTGTGCAAGATTTTCTTGATACTATATGCACTTTCTAACTTACATCTTTAAAAAGAGAGTCAATGGGTCTGTGTATCAGTGGGTACTTTGACCATGCCAGGCGAAGCTGACAGACAATAGGCCAAGTTCCTTAACCTCTGTGTCTCTTTCTCATCCAAATGCTTGCTTTTTAAAAGTTTCTCATGTTTCACACCTACAACTATTTTGCTATAGCGTTTTTTATGAGAAACTTAATGGACAGCTCTAAGGAGAACAAAGATCCTAATTTATCTTTTTTATTCATTAGTTTTTCACTCAATAAGTTGAGTTGAAATGTAAAGTTATGCTCTTTGGTTAAGTGCATATGATTCCTTAAAAGAGCTGGCAAGTTTTCCTACTCCACTTCATTTTACCAACTGGAATGGTGTTTCAAACTTAGCATGAACTGTTGGTAAGCTTCCCAGTTCCCTGATTTGAACAAGCCCAATGGTGTTGCCTACTCATTTGATTGTAAGTTTTTCTGACCCATTTCCTTTTCTTGTACACTTAAAAGCACTAAAAAGAGTAGGATTCTGGTTCTGGTAAAGGGCCTTGGGCATTGCTGTATGAAAATCACAATAAATATTCAACTGCTTCAATCCTTCAGGCCACCACAGAGTAAATCAAATATTTGAACTGAGGTAAAAAATGTTAAATGACACATTGATTTGGAAACTATTTGATAGTCTGGAAACAGAGCTGCATTTTAACTAGTGTTAAGTCATAACTTTTTTTGAGGTCAATGAGTCTCATCCTAATTTAACTATTGCTAACCATTTGGAATGGTTTGGAATAAATGAGACAGCTAAAGATGATGCCTCTTCTACATGATTTGGAAAAAGCCAACACTTAGAAAGAAGGAAAGGCAGAAACCATAAAATAACATGGGCATGAGAAATCAAAGCATGCATCTCAGAGGGAGAAGAGGCTGAAGCTGGAGGCTCAAGATTTGTGCTCAAGTTTGGGATAGTCTATTTAGAGAAAGACAAAATGGTGACTGTTTAGCTGTTTGCAAATCAACGAGGTATTTTTTATACAGAGATCTTGACAGCAGCCCTCTCTGAGTCAAAGAATATTTGTTTACTAATTATTTTTTAAGAAATAAATACTTTTTTTTTCATTGTTAGTGCCTAACTATCACTGCATGCATTTCTCTTTGGAAGCTCACTCATCTTTGTCACTCACTGGCTTTGACTTGCATTCTTTGGTTCTTTTATTTTAATTCTCCAATTTTTCTTCTGCTGGGGTGAACTTCATGCTTGTGCTTCCTAGTCTAAGTTAGTGATCTTCTATTTATGCACAGAAATCTGTGACAGTGGCCACATAGGTGCAGGCTTCTATGCTCCATCCTGGCACTTTGGTTTTGGTCTCCACTTTCCAGTTATCTACGCACCTCTGTCCTCTTAAGTGATCATTTGACAGTAACACAGAGCACCAGTTGTGACAGCAGTTTCTGCATCTTGACCACTTATCTACTTCGTATTGGATTGACACTACCAGTTAATTTTAGGGAAGAGCTTCATGTAGGCATGCAGCAGTAAAAATACACTGAGTTTTATTGCTTTGGGGCTGTGACACTGGATAAAAGAGTCTGTAAGCCAGTAGGGCCATCCGTACCTTTCTCCTTTGACTGAGAGGTGCTGGTACAGTCAGCACCAGGGAAGCTGACTTAGGCTGTTCTCTCTCCACACTTCCCTGCTGCACTGATTATTTACTGGGGTAGCAAAGTTCTATGGATAAAACACTGGACCAAGATCCAAGAGAGACAAGTAACTCTTGCCTTGGCCACAGATGGTCCCTCTAATCTTGAAGTTGTCAGTATCTTGTGACTGTTTATAAGAAATCTGCCCCATCTCACAAGAGTTTTGACAGAGGTTTAACTTGTTTGTAGCAATTAGAACCTCCTGAAATTGTGCATCAGCTGAGGTGTAGAAAAAAACAAATTAGAAAGAAGGCAGAAATTGCTGTAAGGGCAGTCTGAACACACAGGCCCAAGGCAACCAGGTTACATCGCTTGGTTTAATAAAGAAAAATTGATTAATCTATATGAATTGCTGAGATATGTAAAAATCCATAAACAATCCCAAATATAAATACACTGAATAACAGAATATCTGCTTGCACTCCTATGTAAATCCCTGCCATTTGTGGGGGTTTTTTTTGTTTTTTTTTTTTTTTTTAAACTGGAACCTAGTGTTTGCAGCAGTTTGGGTTTTTTGTTTGGTTGGTTGGTTTTGGGTTTTTTAGAATTTTTTTTTGTTTTTGTTAATCTGCAGAATTACGTAGTGCAATATTCAGAGCTGGGAAAAAATGTTAAATTCAAATATACCTCAGGATTGAACTTTTTGCTATAAAACAGATTGAGCCGAAATTTAATTGCATCCTTGGAAGCTAATCTAGTGGCCATTTGCAGTGTGGGGGCACATTAGGGAGTTTTTCCCATCCACAGCTTTCTTTTCTAATATATATTCAAATGTAAGAGCAACTTCTTATTTTAGAAATACATTCAGCAATAAATCCTATTTCACCAGTACAGTAACAGAGCCAGGTCAGGGGAGTGAGGAGTTGCACTTACAGTTCTCCATTTGCTGCTTTTGAAGATGTCACCTTCACACAAAGCATCAATCTGTTCCTCACTGCAGAATGGCCTTTGCTACCTGCAAAACACTGCTGCTGATTTCTGTTTCTGCACTAATCAAAGTTCTGATTCCTTTAATTGCACAGGTGAAATTTGAATTAAAATGGATGTCTCATTAGTTCTAATCCCACTGAATTAGCCTACAACAGGATTCCCTCAATTTTTGGAAGTGCTCAAAATCTTTTAGGCTCCTAAATGAGAGAGCGGTTCTTCGACAGGCACTCCTCAACTAGAAAGAACAGTGATGGGGTGAGTGTTGTCTGCATTTTTCTGAACATCCAGCGAGAGATATACATGGAAAAAAGTCATCTGCCTGACTAATAAGGAAAGCAACCCCCCTCAGTTTATATTTAGTTTATGCTTTTGATAGTGTTTCTGGGAGGTGATGTACGTAGAGTGGCACACTAATAACTTGCATCAGTGACTTAGAGGCTTTGCAACTGTGCTGAAGTTTTTGTAGCCTGAACAGACTTTGTAGGTGGATGCCTGGCTGCAAAGAACTTTTCAAAAGTGCTCTGAAGGCAAGAATTTCTTTATGCTGGCATAATACAAGTCAGTGCTTTCACACTAAGGACGGACTTGGGTCTGTAAGTGTTCTATGTCCTCAGCCTTCATAACTGAAGGAACCAAGGGTGGAATAAAAGGCCATTAAGAAAGAGGCCCTTATTCACCTGGCAGCTTCTGTAGGAAGCAAAGGCAGGTGGGGGCCATGACCATGTCCATGTTAAAGAGATGCCAGGGACTCCCTGATTTCATTGTGCTCTACTGTGCTGAGATGCAAATGGGCCTCTGTTCAACCTTTCTCTCCTACCATCCCCCTTTATTTCCTTTTTTCCCACCCTCTTTCTCCTTATTCTCACAAGTTGCTTCCTCATCTGCTCAAAATCTGCTTGTCTCATCAAGACACCTCTTGGCAACTCTGTGTGAACAGCACAGTTACCAGAGCACAGACACAAAATTTGGCCTTACAAAGTGCTCTCTGGGCTTGTACTCCATGCCCAAAATATCTTGTAATGCCATCACAGCTTGCCATGCCAGAGAGCAGAATTAAGCAGGGAATGTAAAGATAATCCCTCTACTCTCATTAGCTGTGTTTTCAGAGAATTAAAATGTGTCCACTATTTAAAATCTTTTGCTCATATATGATAATCTCATCTGCCCCATTATTTATTTCTCTATATTGAAGAAAACTAATTGTTTATGAATTCAAATTTGCAGAGGCCAAAGAGCTGAATCCAAAGGGCTTTCATTAAAAAAAAAAAAAAAAAAAAAAAAAAAAAAAAAAACA
>VWZN01003869.1:521071-535088 GCA_013396955.1 Regulus satrapa
AAAAAAAAAAAAAAAAAAAAAAAAAATCAATGTTTGCATCAAAGGTCAAGGGAAACGATCAGACAGATCATCTATCTTAATCAATCCTGTCCATTTTGCCCTGAGAAGATCAAATCTTCTCAACACATCTTACTTTTGACTTCAAACTGGGCTAAGATCCTAATATCTACCTACTTATTCTAGGTAGAGAGTAATAAATTTTGTTGCTGTAACACAAAATAATCTACAAGTTCTTCATATAAGACCTACTGAAGGCAGGCATAAGTCCTAAGCCTTGTGGTATTCTGATCAGAGGAAATAAGAACAACAAAGGTTTAAAAAGGAAACCAAACCAAAAAGAAAAAGGAAACAATCAAAGAGCGTCTCTTTAGAGTTACAGACACCATTTTGATAAGATTGCATTTTACACAGATATGTGAATGTTTCTCTTTTGCGACCACTGATACTTTTTTTTTTTTTTAATTACCAAAAAATGTTGGTCTTCAAGTAACTCTGCCCAAAGCATTGGAAATATTTTTGTCCCATAGTGAGAAAGAGCCTTACCTCCATCGGAACTGGTGTCTCACAGCCCAGTGCTGTGTGCCTCTCACCTGGAACAGATAAGTCTACTGCACTTACTCCCTTTATTTCTGTCCTGTTGATGATGACATGAAAATTCCATGCTTTTCTTTTTTCCATGAAAGGAGGTCAGTTTTAATTGTCATCTTGAATGTAGTTGCAAATTCCAGCTGAACATTTGAATACCTGTTTTAGACCTTTCTCGTGAGTGAAGAAAATTTCACAGCCCAAATTTCTACTGTTTTGACACTATCTTTTATGCAAGTGTCAGTCTCTGACTTGTAGTGCAATTATTGCAGTGACACCGACACCTGTACACTGTTGCTATTAACACTTCCATTTCATGTTGTCTAGATAAGAGCTGGCTCTTGGAAATCCTTCGGTTGAGTTATTTGCCTCAGAATGTGCCTGCAATGCCAAGATAAACAAACCATAGGATTTCTGCCTTTTTAAAGCCAAAATTAAAATCTTATTTGTCTTTATATGTGACACATGCAGTGCATGCTAATTTATAGTTGAAACTACATTTTTTATAGGTGTTACTTAATGTGTGGTGTTGATTGAGAGACACAAAGGACTAGAATAGTTCATATTAAATCCCTGCAGGAAACCCCTTTATGAAACACAGGAATCAGTTCAGATTTTTGCAGGTATTTTATTTGCATTTTTTTTTCTAGGTATAGAATTGGGCACTTTCTGGCTAACTAGCTCTATGAATTTGTATGTATTGTTTGTAAATATGTATTGTGCTCAATACAAGCAGCTGCCCTGGAGGGGAGAGGAAGAAACATCCTTGCCATNATCCCCGCAGGAAACCCCTTTATGAAAACACAGGAATCAGTTCGATTTTTTGCAGGTATTTATTTGCATTTTTTTTTTCTAGGTATAGAATTGGGCACTTTCTGGCTAACTAGCTCTATGAATTTGTATGTATTGTTTGTAAATATGTATTGTGCTCAATACAAGCAGCTGCCCTGGAGGGGAGAGGAAGAAACATCCTTGCCATAGAACTTCCAAAGGCCAGAATTTCTCAGTGTCTCTAGGACACTGCTAAAACTATAGCCACAAACATTCTCTCAAAAGCTAATAAAAAATAACAGTACAAAAAGTTTGCATTTCACTAAAAATAATGGTTGTTTTAATCTGAAATAAACTGTGCGGCCATTTGTGCTGCCATTTGTGCTGCCATGAGGTCATGTTCCATCTCATAACCCTCACTAACCACCTGTGCCTGCTGCTGCCTCTTTTGTGGTGACATGAGCACTGATATGATTTATGATGAGTCAGATGGGAGAACAGATGGAACTGAAAAGTGCCTCACCTGCAAATACAATCTGCTGGGTCACTTGCACATGCTTGCCCAACAGTGGTGTTGGTACAAGGGAGGCACTGAGACCAAGGGGACAGATGAAGAAACTGATTGGTCTTAGCCTTGGTTCTGTGCTACAGAAAATAAAGCAAATGTACTTCTATCACAATATTCTCAGAAAGGGTTCAGCTGGTCCTGCTGCAGAGAGCAATTTGGGTACAGGATTGGTTTGTCTAGTCAGAAGAGTGGGTGAGGAAGAATCAAGGATCCTCAAGTCCAGATTCTCATGCCAGTTCATGACTCAGATACACAGAGATGTACCAAGATCAGCATCAAACTCAGACTTTCTCATGCTTCTCATCATGATTCCCAGCTTAGTTCAGTCTGAATCAGAAACAACTCTTTCATAGTCAGCAGAGTTATGCTGTCATAATACCAGCATGACAGGACAATTAAGCCTTATGTCAATAATTACCCAGTTTCTTCACTTTGAGCATTCCCAACCATTTTAGCAATGCTTTCCACATCTTCCCCTTGTGTTATGATCTTGTCTGGTAGACTCGGGTTGCTTGATTTTCCCTTGATGCCAACCATTGGCTTCAACATGGCTTTTGTGGCTTTGTTTGAGGAGCAGAGAGCTGCCAGTGCTGTGAGGTAGGTTGGCATCCTCCCCCTTGTGCAATCTGGGAGAGTGGATAGATGATGCCTTAGCCACGGCGCAGAGGAGGAATCCTGGTGCTCACTCCTCTGCTCTGACAGGCACTCCAACGAAAGTCTTTTAATGTTCTCTCATCTGAGTTGTCCTTTTGAACCCAAATTTCACTAGTTTGGAAGTAGTTTCTGCATTAATTAGTAGGTCTCTGCTCTTGAAATTTTCAAGTCAAACAATTAACAACACACACACACATATAGACACAAGTACATCTATGCTTATTCATTGCTATTAATTTTTTTTTTTTAAAATCTGGGTAAACTGCAGTTTATGTACATGAATAAGGTACCATAAAAAGAGGATAAATTAGTAGTCCTAGTATAAATCTCTTTTGCAGTAAAGTACAATCCTTCATGCTGAGAGCTGCTGAAATAACAAGTTTTTATAAGCTTGCATCCACAATTTTTTTCAATATATCTTCCTCTTTCCACAGGACTGGCTGTGAGGCTTATTTAACAAAATGTAGCATGTACATATTATTCTGCACTCCTTGCAGCCTTCTGGCAAAAGAGCCAATGTTCGTCTCAGGAAATTCAGAGGTGCATAGAGTTGCTAAAGGGTGTGAGTCAACTTTTTTTGAGTTCATTGAACAAATATTTTATTTACCTGGAGGAGCCATCAGATGTAACATAGCAGATGGCTAGATATTAGTGCTTTGCCTATAAATATTTTAGAGACAAAAAACAGTACATAGCTTTTTCTTAACTTTTCTTTCCCTTTTTTGGGCAGCTTAAGCTACATGAAATGATTGTACCACTGTGGCTTCCCATTGCTGTCAGATGACTGAAAAAGAAAACTTGAAGCTAAATTTGGGTGTGCTCTCTCTTTTGGAATACATTTAATATGCAGTTCCCTTTTCTTTCTCAATTCAAACACATCTTCTAAGGCATATCTGTGAATCACTCTTAAAAGGATCAACCACAGCCATTTCAAAGCATTGCTGCTCAACAAATTCAAAGCAGATTGACCTGTTTGCCTATGCT
Source organism: Regulus satrapa (assembly GCA_013396955.1). NCBI lineage: Eukaryota > Metazoa > Chordata > Aves > Passeriformes > Regulidae > Regulus > Regulus satrapa. The sequence continues at coordinate 524,634 of VWZN01003869.1, forward strand.
AAAGCAGTTTAACTTGTTAATTTTAGGTGATGTTTCCAGACAGTAGCTTTCTTACTTCTAGAGCCTGATGGATGTGATTTTGATGCCCTCAAGTCAGTAATAATTTACCCTACATATACTAACATAACATTAAATATGAAGAAGCGTGTCACCATCAAGCCTTACATAAACTTGTTTCGTGCTCACTCAGTACACTTAACTCTGCTCTCTCCCTATTCTCATTTCTCTATTCCCCTTTGATTTTCTGATAGTCTTGTCTGTTGTTTCAACAGCATATTCTGTCCTCTAGAACAACTCTGTCACTGCTCCTTGCCTTTCCACATCATTCTATATGGGGTCTTACTGCTCTTATAGTAGGGAAACCTGTTGTCAGGTGTAAAATTTAGGTACTGTTAGAGAAACAACACATGTTGGTTTTACATCACCCTGAGGTTCCTCAGTGCTGGCTGATCTTCCAGTGTCCAGAGCCTACAGATGTGAGGCTGGCAGAGTTGTGGGAAGTTGCTCATAAAGATGCACTATGATAGAAATAGAAATTCCCAAGAAACTATTTTAGGTACTGAAAACAACATAACTTAAAAAAAAAAAAAAGGCAGCACAGAGCTCGTCTGCTGCCTAGACCCATAGGAAACTCCACTGGGTAGGGCATCATGGCTCTGCAGCTTTCTGGGCCCAGCCCTGCCCTCTCCACAGCCCCTGCTGTAATCCCAGCCCTCTAGCCTTAGGGTGAACCACTGGAGACCTGCATTCAATGCTCAGCTGTGACAGGGATTTACTGTAACCTCGAATATGTCCTTATCTTCTGTTACTATTTCCATCTGTAAAACAGGGAGAACATATTCCAGCTCCTCATAGAGTAATTGTGAAAGTAAATCCAAGAAAACATTCAAAAACTATTATGATAAATAATAATGGTGATAATACTTTTTATGAAGGGGTGGAACTGAAGTTCCTATTTTTATACAGGACAAGGCTTTTTCCAATTTCCTTTTATAGTATTCTTTACTTTTCTAGAAGTGTTTCTGGTTTCCTAATTAAACCGTTTCATAAAGAGAACTCTTCTCCTTTGCTAGTGCATTGTAAATTAACAGTAGAGCACTCTCAACGCATTTGAGGCTCCTGGGTATCATCTATTGGTCATGGATCTCTTGTGCTTCCACTTCAGGCAAGATATGTGTATAGCCATTTCAAAGAAGACCATAATATGAAAATAAAAAGTTGCATTTTGGGGTCACTGAAGATTCAAAACATTACCTCTGTCCTGTGTTTGATCCTATTCTCACCAGAGATGATAGGAGCTTTGCTGCTAATTTCACAGGAAATGGGTCTGGGGTGAAAGAGATTTAAAGAGAAACGCCAGATAAGTAATAATGTCCAGAGCACTGGGAAAGGCAAATGTGTTTTGTATGTTTCTGTCTGAAAACACAAGACTCTGACTAGTTCACATGGCCAGGGGCAGATTGCAGAATTAACATCTCCCGTGCTGGGGTTTGTGAAGCCATTCTGCAAAAAGGCTTAAATCCCCTAGAGGTGCTATTTTCTTCCTCTGTGTTCTTGTCTTTCCTTCACCAGTGCATGGCAGGTTGGCACCTGAGCTGCCACATTGCATCCAGTGAAAGGAACTGTGCTTATGGAGGTAGCCAGAGATGGCAGAGCTGAAACCCAGTTTGCTATATTTAGCACTTAACCAGAATGAGCCTCAGTTTGCATGAGGAAAGATGGATCTGCTCAGGACAGATTTAGGAGTATGCACAGAAGCATTATCTCATGTTACTATGTCTTCATTGATTCAACAGTGGCCTGTTTCAACTGGCTGTAAGACAGCACTTCATGAGGCATTAGGTGTAATTAAAATTAGCTTTTGGCTGCCAAAATAAATAACCAGACTAAATGCATTTTCTTTGAGTTGTCTTTGTTCCTTTGCTGAGTGCTGCAGTGGTCCTTCAGAACTGTTTTCTCAACCCTTCTCAAATTAGAGTAATCTGAAGCAGAGACCCAGTGATCACCTGCAGTATCTGGGCTTGGTTCCATTCACAGTAAGAGCAGATGCAAAATGAGGTGGGAGTTCCTGTTAGGGGAAAAGAGAAAAGCCCAATGCAAAAACAAAAGCCAATTTACAGCTTTTCTGTAAGTCACCATGGAGTGACATTGTTTTCACAGGTGAGCAGCAGTACAGCTCACTATACTGAGGGAGATTTGTGAATAGCCAGAATATCCCTTTGTAATGTGTTTGTGAAAAAGAAAGTAGGCCAGAGGAAGTCTCCCAATACAGTCATTCTTGCTCAACAAAATTTAGAAGATAGTATTTACCAAAATTCCAACCTTTCAAAGCAGCAATAATTAGGAGATTACCTGAGTATCGCTACTTCATTTAACTAATCTGTGAAAAACTGGAAACTCCATCCAACATGCCTGCTCATTTTTGACTATTATGCTGAAAGTAATTATCAACCAACCAGTCAAACAGGCAAAAATTGTGAATTTTTGGTGAATGCCAGTGAATCCATGGTGAATGCGCCCGTTTCACGGATCTATTTAATGAGTGAATGACCTTCTCATTTCATTGGTATCGAACTTGTAAAATGAAGTAAAAGCAGAAAAAACATGAAGAAAAGGGGATGGAAATGTTTGCTTTGTTCTGAGGTGCCATGCAAAGATGCACTTTTGACCAAGTTTGCATGGAGAAATGCATGTGACTAAATCCAGCCCTTCATGGATCTCTGGAAGCACCACAGCCCTGTGGTTGTTACTGTACCAGACTGCAGAGATGTTTCCCTCCACAGGGCTTATTTTGGGTACTGCCCTGCACTGCCTGGCTGGCAAAGCTCCTGCACTGGCAATCAGGCAGCCTCCCCAGGTTTACACCAACTCCATGGTGATTTGTAAACGTACCCAAGCTCTGAACCTGTGTGACAGTTATTATGCAAAGAGGAGAAGAGAGGAAAAAGACCTATTTTGTCTGATACTTGAAAGGTGTGTACCTTACTTCTCTTTTCTGTCTATCAGACTCTTGGTGTAAGACTCCAGTAGAAAATGCACTGAGGAAAACAAAAACAAACAATGAGCTTTCAATCAAGCCAAAAGAGCAAGGTTATGTGGTTTTCTGTTCCAGTTCTCCAATGTCCACGGTGGCAGGCTGTCAGTATAGTAATCCACATTAAATAAGCTTCTAGCAAAAAATGGAAAAAGCAACAGTAACAAATGGTAAAACCAAGGGGGAAAAGAAAAAAACCCCAACAAGTTGATTTGTTCTTAAGTTTCTCAATTACCCAAGTAGTTAGCGATCAAGTAGCTACAAGTGACAATATCACGACTCAGCCTAAGGCCTTGTGTGTCTGTCGTAATTCCCCCGTGGTGCCCCACTAGTGGGATCAACCAGGCCAGAGAACCTCTTTTCCAGGCCTGGCAGAGGGTGTGTGTGTCTCCTGGTGGCTGGATCATTATGCACACTGTGGCCACTGAGTAGCTGTGGGTAGCAGACTGAGCAATAAAGCCTCTGCTGTAATGTTCCCTCTTGGTCTGACTACCTCAGACTCTCACTGCTCAAGCTTGTTGTTGTCCCTGCAAAGGGAGTCTGCCCAGAAGAGATGCACATCTGAGCAAAGCTGATGTTGCCCTGGCTCTCCTGGGGTGCCAAGAGTAGTGCAAATAATTCATTGGTGCAGAAGAAAAATTAGCTCTGAATCACAACTTAAACTCAAAGAAGCCGGAGGGTATTAGCAATGTTTCTTCTGTTCATTTCTGAGCAGAATGCTCAATGAATTCCCAAGTTTTAATGAAGTGACAGAAGAAACATAAAGGTAATGTTATACTACTCCGAGTGCCAGGTGCAGAGTCATAGCAGAAAAACAAACCTCACCAAACTGTTAGGTGACTCATGATAGATGAGTCAGAAACTCTTTCTTTCCTGCTGTACTGTTACCAATTTAGCAGGCTGCAAAACGAGAAAATGGAGCTGTGGATGACAAAGAAGAGATAATTTGTGAAAAATGCCCACAGCTTGTGGGGTAGATGAAAGACAAGATACGGCAATTAAAAAATACCAGGAGACACACTATGTGGGTACAGGGTGTGTCCTGGTTCTTCAAGCATTTGAGCATTTAAATCCAAGTTCTCATTCTTTCCAGCTGTTTTCAGTGAGCAGAAGCAGGTGCCCTCTCCAAAGACCAGTAGTGGGTACATTAGGCACCAAATTAACAGCAGACATGGATTATCTTGTGATCCTCAGTTTGTATCCTTTGTGAATTTTAGGGGCAGAAAGTGTTTTCAGCTAGAAAACTGTAGAAAACAGTGGATCAGTGGATGTGGTAGCACTGAAAAAAAGTAGAAGTTCTGAGGTTATTAGGAGGCCCAGAACAGTCACCTTTTCTTCTCTCATGTGGGCCAGATTAACTGGTGAAGTGTGTTTCATGTGTACGTGATCCAAGAAAGACTTCTTCACCTACCACATAGCACCAAAGATAAAGAGTTAAATACAGCTTTGGGCCACGTGAGAACCATCAAAAGTAAGTGAATTTGCATTTTGATTACATTAGAAATAGTTTGGTGAACTAAAACAAATGACTTCTCTGAGATTTTTGATTCCTCCTGTGAATTAAATATTCTGTATTTCCACTCCAAATGGTGGTCAGCAGAACAATGCTATATAATAGGCCCACAAAATAAGTCCTGATTGTTTCCTCTCATTCTGCCGTTTCAAATGGAATACTTTAAAATGAGAAATGGGAGCTGTGAGATGGAATAGGAGCTTAGATTCTAATGGCACAATTTAAAAGTAACAGAAATGGTTCAATACCAACTTAACGAAGACCTTGCTTGAGAAGGCATCTCCCTGGGGTTCTTGACAGTATGGCATCTACATTCTCCGACATTTCAGGAATTTAGAACGAGCTCAGAGGGAAAACAATTCAGAGAAAAACCACGAAACTTATTATGGGAAATGAAAAGCAGATCATAGCAGAAAACTCTCATTGCTGTATCTATTTCCTTTATAAAAGAACGTACTGAGGAGTAACACAGTTACTGTCAGTAAGTACCAGCACTGAGCACACAGCGTGAATGAACTTTTCAGCATAGTGGACAAAAGTATAACAAGATGCATTAACTGAAAGATAGACAGTTCAAACTAGGAATAAGGCACACATTTTTAACTGTGAAAGTAATTGAAACAATGTACCAAGGACTTCACTGAATTTTCCTTTAGTGAGAATACGTATAGAACGACTGGAAATTTTTCTAGAAGACATGTAATTGAAACAAAAATTAATTCATAGAAGTTCAATGACATGTCATATACAGGAGGTCAGAGTAGATTATCAAAAATGGGCCTTTGGAGCTTTAAAGTCTAGGACTTTATGGAACATTGAAAAAGTATTAGCTAATTTTCTTCCAGTAGAATGTCCTTAACAAAGATCAATTTCTCTATCTATCAATGGATTTTCTATACTTCTCAGCACTGTCTTAAGTCTTTCCCAAATAAATTAGTTTGGTGTAGTGAGATCAATAGTGATTTCATTGTGCCTTCTCTTCTTCACCCTATCTCAGTTATTGAAAGAACTATCTAATCTAAGTATATACAATTTTTTTATTCAGTTTGAGAAACAACCCACCCAATTATATCTTATTATGGCATCTTAAAATGAAAATTTAGCAAACATAGTAAAACTGCCAACTAAGAAATGCCAAAACCTTCAAACTTTTAAAAAAATTAGCTCTGAACATTCATCTATTAAGAGCTAAGTATTTTTTTTTAAATAATTTTGTTTAGGTTCTAATTTCAGATTTTTTTGAGTTACTTCAAAAGTTTTGGTCAGGCCATGTGGAAAATAATCTTTACATGCTATAATTGCTCTGCTGATTTTCTTTCATCTTTCAAAACTTGTCATGTGCTAATACCAAGTCTGGAAAATGTCAGTCCCAGAAGACATGCTTGTCAAATTAATGGCAACCAAAAAAAAAAAAAAAAAGAGTGGTCGTGTTAAGATGTTAAGAACTGAACTCAGTGATAATTATAATGGAATTTTAGTGCAGATTATCAGTTTGCCTGACCTAAGATGCAGACATTAGGAGAGCTGCCAGCAGAAGTTGCCCTGGAGATGTGCTGAAGCAGCCTGTCTTTTGATGCCTAGACTGTCTTTTCTCCCTGGCTGACTTCATTCACACGCCTCGTCATGCCAATTTACTCCAGTTCTTTCCCCTCCCTCCTCAGCAGTTGGATGTTGCAACCTATTTACAGTGAAGAGATTCCCTTACTGAGTGAACTTTCTGTTACCTGGCGGGAGAAATTCCTTGGGAATTAATGCGGTCTCAGTATCTGTGAAACAGCTAAGGGATTAGATGTCTTTTCAAGACACTGAGGGTTTCTGATAAAGAACACAGCAGCATACTGCCAGAACGGCAGAACAATACTGATCCCATAAAAAACTGTGGGAGATTTTGCAAGTAGAAACTGAGCATCCACGTTAGCTATTGGTTAATATTGCTCCAGTCTCAGTGAAAAGGGATGTACACAATGGCTGCAAATGCCACAGGCTTTATGCAACTCTACTCATGCTGCTGCAGGGAGTTTATACTTTACCCAGCATGACAAAGCATAAAGAATTTGGACTGGGAATATCCAAGGTACAGTGAGATCAGCATGGTGCAAGAAAAAAAACGCCTTTTTTTTTTCCTGCTTCTGTCTGCCTCTCTTTTTTTTCACCTATACTCTTGAGGTTTTGTGTCCCTTAAAAGACCCTCAGGGAAAGCTGAGGTAAAAATATATGGAGCCAGGCACACGCTTGTCCCACTGCCACTAGAAAGAAGCCACTTGGTGACTTTCCAATAGCTCCTCAGCAGAACAGTGCCCACAGCTGCCTTGCTCTAAAACAGTCTTACCCTTGGAGATACTTCTGGTACACCCTGCTTCCACTTCCTATTACATTTAACTAGGGTGAACCTGAATTACTGTCTGAAGTGCATTTTAGTGAAAAATACAATGAAACAAAATAGAAGGGTCTGACACAAGTGAAATAGTTCAGGAATTCGTGAAGTATTGTGGATTTATAAGAATGGTTTCTTTCCACAGTGAATGGAAGCCAAAATGGATTTCAGCATGTAGAAAAAAAAAAAAAAAGCTGTCAGCCTGGTTATAGTAAAGATGATAATATTATGTTGTTTAATCTTATCTGGCTATGTCCCCTCCAGTGGTTTCCTGCTGGTAAACCACAGAGAAGAGAGGCAGTAGTAAGTAAACTAGAGGAAGTGAGATGAAATATAGTATGCTCTTTTGGTTAATAAGGGATTCATGTGAAGAAGGATACTGCTAATTAAAACCAATGGTATTTTCTGCCATCTGGGCTTTCAAAACAACTTTCAGAGGATACAGAGGATGTTTTGTTTCACTGAATTGCTTGCATCTTAGGGAAGCCACTGGGATGAAATATTAGTATTGTGGTAAACTCTGCTTGCACTTTAACAGAAACATGTAAAATAAGCACTTTAGAGAGTGTAAGTACACAGTTTCGCCCACATAATGTCCAAATGAAACGGCAACTTGGGGTTAGAAGAACAAAATCCACTCAGCCTACTCTGAGGTACAAGAAACTGCCAAGTTGTAGTGGTTACTGGAATAGGAGCTCTTGTGTTCACCAGGCTATACAAGTGTGGCTCCAGGGCTGCTGGGTCTATGGAATCATGGAGTCTGGGGATTTGCCTGCAGTGCTGACCTCCTGGCAGAGACCAGCCTGTGGATGGCATCATCATTCATTGTGAAGCCAGGGGCTGCCTTGCTGCTACTGCTCACAGCTTTCCTCTCGTTGACCAGAGGGAGTTGAAGTTGCTCCAAAGACCTAGCAAGAATTCCCAAACAGAGCACCTCACCTCATTAACTGCATCAGGAAATTCTGAGCAACCTCAGCAAAAAGATTTGTGAGTGAGATGACATCTTTATGCATCGGTGAAATCTTGTGCTCAGCACGCGCTTACTTCATCTGAATTCTAGGCTTGTGCCCAAGGCTGAGGAAACAAACCTAAACTTTCTTCAGCTTGCCTATTCCTGAGTGCCTTGTGTCAGCAAAACGAGCCTTGTCATGTGGCTACCGGATGTCTTTTCCACCTCCCACACCATTTCCAAGGATCCCAGTCGGACCTACTTCCCTAAGAATGAATGAAAAGGTCCACTTTTATTCTTAGAGTTGTCTTTATGTCACTGGAAACAAACAGTTTGTAGGCGATGTTGGAATAATTTCTTGTGTGTTAACAGTGTCTGAAGACTAGCTTCACATGTGGCTGAGCTGGATACTTTGAAGTTAAAGACGAACAGAAGAAGTGAAGAAAATGTACTGCAGGAAAAAGTTGGCACCCATCTTAATCAGCACTGCCCAACCTGCAGCCTGTGTGGGATATCTTCTTTCTAATTTCTGCTTGCATGTTATTTGTGTAGTTGAGCTGTTATAGTACCTTCTGGGTCTATATTGCCAAAGGCTGAACTGTCCTGCTGTGATTTATCCCAAATCTGCAGCGAGTGTCCTTCACTAGGCAATTCAAATAAATACATACATCCTGCAAGAATTAGAACATGAATGGAAAGTCAGTGTCCTCTTTTCTTCTACCCATTTCAGTTGTATATTTGCCAGTTTCTAGTTTGGGCAAGACACTCCTTTTGCCCCATTTGCTCTTGTGCTCTTGAGGCTTGAGCATTTCTTTATTATTGCAAGAAACTTCTGTTTACCTCTTTTCACCTGTGTTCTGGTTTCTGGCTCTTGTTCTTCTCTTGTTGACTCCCTGAGGGTACACAGATGGTAGCCTGGAAGCCAAAAGGAATGATACTGGAGGAGTGAGAGAGCGAGAAGGAAAAGGAGTCAGAAAGAAAGAAAAAAAAAATTAAGAAAAGAAAAAAAAGAAAAAAAGAAAGCAAAGCAATGATCATGACAAGATTCCAGACTGTCCTAACAGCAAAACCCTAATATGTATCAGTGTGCTGGATCTTGTCAATGCACAGGTAATGATTATTTTTGGGAATGCAACCTAAACACCATTTAGTGTGTTGGCTGTAAATGTTTAGACCTGTTAAGTAAGTCGGTTATCACTGTTCCATCATGAAGTACATTCTGTCAGCTGAGAAATACTTTCTTTTACAATTCACAGGCATTATCACAGTTCTGTCTTTAATGATGGACGTCAGCCCCAGAGGCACCACATAGGAGAACACCTGAGCATTTCTCACATCCAGATTAAGCCCCTTTAGACAGGACAGTATAGAGAAGGGTGAATGCACCCTATGTGCAGGAAGGAGTTAATCTCACCACTGCAATCAGTAGGGACTGAACAGCATTTTTTTTCAGAGGATAAGGAAATGCCGTGACTTCCAGATAAGATACCAGGGTTTTTAAGCATGGTGTTCTTTAGGATATTAGGTGAAACACCGAAATATTCTTAGAGGAAGCTGATTTGCATCCAAAGTGCTTTATAAAACGAGCTTTTAAAGGAAAACAGAGTAAGTATATGCAAATATTGTTCTTAGCATACAAAATATTACAGCTATTAATACAGTGCGCTACCACCTTCCTGAGTTTGCACATGAAATGTAGCCAAGCTTATGAAAGAACCATTTAGCTGCACTGAGGGTGCAGGGGGGAGAAAATCAGCCGCAGCCGAGCTGGGTCGGGTGGTTCAGCGCAGCGGAGCGAGAGTTGCGGCTGCCAGGGGACACCTGGCGGCGGCGGGCGGCGCTCCCGGAGCCTCGCACCGGCCCCACGGGCGAGGCGCTCACCCAGCTCCCCTTCGTGCCCCGCTCCTCCAGCCTCCCTTCGGCGCAAGAGATGCGGCGTGCGAGAGGAGTGACAGCGGGGAGAGAAAATTCAGCAGTTCCTGCGGAATCCGTGCTCGGAGTGAGGGGGACTCATGGGAAGAAGCAGCCAGAGCCCTCTCGCACTGAGTCTCGGTCAGTTTCTCTCGCTCTAGTCTCCAGAAATCAGAGGCAAGCGCTGCTTGCCATACTCTGTGCGCGCTCACACCTCTCCCGATTCCCTCTGTTTCTATCTGTCTTTTCTGTCATTTTGTCATTTCAATCAGTTTTAAAGAAATGAGGCTTCCAGGAAGGACACTGCCTGTAACAGGGTAAAGTGTAAGATACACCGCTCCTTTTATTTGTGTTGCATTTTTCTGAGGGTTTTTGTTACTACAATAATAGTATTGTTCCTGTGGTCATGTCAGTACAGAGACGGTCTGCTGCCTAACTGGACTAGTGATTTGGGGTAGAAATGATAACATTCTAAAATTATATTTTAACCAAAACAGTAACACTGAAGCAGGCATCCAAACCCTAACTAATGAATGTAATGCTTGCCAGTGCTTTTAATCTTGACACCTCAAAGCTTGTTTTAATAAGCCTGAATGAATCTATGCTTGGATTTATGATTGTGGACTGTATTTTTTTTTTTTTTTTTTTTTTTTTTTGTAAAAATGGTATAAAAG
>VWZN01003869.1:536787-561477 GCA_013396955.1 Regulus satrapa
CGCCTTTATAAATAGCGATGCTGTCCGCCCCGTAGAGCATGGCCGCGGGGGTGCCCGCCGGGTCGCCAGTCACCTGCGGGGCGACTCTGCCCGAGCGCCCCGCTCCCCTCTCCGGGTCTCACTCCAAGAATAATGGCAATTACGGAGTAAGTCTGCCCGGATCTGACATCTCTGCGGAGAGCCGCTCTTCTGAGCGGGGACGGTGCACCGGGGACCGCTTGGGGTAGCAGAGGAAAAGCCTCTTCAGCCCGTGCAGTTTCCTTAAATGATTTAAATCCCCTGTTGGTTTTTTTTTTTTTTTTTTTGTTACTGGATACAAGGCGCAGGCTGCATCCTTTTGCACTCTTTGTTATCTTGTAGTACTCCGAAAGCCGTTCAGGGGTCCGTTCTCCGAACTTGACGTTCGATTGTTTAAATAGCCGCCGGCTCGGCTCAACTTTGCCTCAGGTTTTCTGCCGGCGGCTTCGCAGCCCTTCTGTGCCGGGCGGCAGCACTGGGCTGCGCTGCGAGAGCCCCTGCGAACGGGGAGGCAGCGTCGCGCAGGCTTGACAAAGGCAACTCCGAAGCTGACAGATTTCAGATATGGCTGTTAAGGTTCACGAAGTAGGTCAGCAAACTACCTTAGTACTTGGTGCTGCGTTATTTTAATACATCGGTAGTTTGAATACTTGATTTCAGCCTGGCTTTTCTAGAGGAAACGAGTTGTTATTTTTTGAGGTTTTTTTTTCTTTTTTTCTTTTTTTAATGATGCAAAAGACATGCAAAGTTAAAGAGAACTGCACATGTAAATGTTCCCGAGCTCTTTTGTGCGCAGTTTTCACTTCTGAAAGTTAACACTAGATGGCTTTCTTATATCAGCTATCCTGCAGTGAAGGAAAGCCTATAATCTGTCTCTGCAGCCTGCTATTTCTGTGTTTGTCTATTTTTTTTTTCCCTTCACGTGAATAGTAAACTATCTTCTGCTCAGTTCTGCACTGATTATACACGAGCGGATCGAAGCTTGCTTACTTGCTGACATAATTTGTTGTTTTGATTAGCTCATTTTGCGGCTTTAGACTTTATTTTACATGTGTGTTACTAATATCTAAAGAAAGTTTGTTTAGTTGGAAGGTAACTGTGCATAATATTTACGTTGCTATAAAAGAAGACATCTGGATAATGCAGGATGTTTGAAAATGGGAAAAAGCCAATAATTCAGCTTCAGTTGTTACTTAGTTTGATGGACTTCTTTTAAAAGGGACCAGAGTGCATTCATATTGTCTGGTCGGCTATTTTTCCCTAGATTCTGTACCTAGCTGCTGTAGACTGAAACATTTTGGAGTTGAATTCAGAAACATAGTGCTCCACAGCCTGCTGGAAATAGAAATGCCTAGGCTTGATGTTTTATTACTCTATTTCTTATGTTTTTACAAAACTGTGCCTTTTGTTAGTGGAGATGCATTATTTGCCCTCCATTCACTTCTTCAGTGGTAGCTCTGAAATATTTCAATCTTCAAATTTGATCTTTGGAATATCTTTTATTATTAATGCCGACATGTTTAAATCATCAAGAGTTCTAATGCATTATAGATACTTAAACATCACTTAGAGTCCACAACTGTTGATTTATAATTTATGTAGGATTCATATAAAGCAAGATTTAGAGGGGTCTCTGAACGTATTGTCTTGGTTTTGCATGCCCAGTGGGTTACCTTGGCAGGTCATGCAGCACTTAGATGTAACAAGAAGGAATGCTTGTAAGGATGCCAGGCTGTTTCACCAATCCTATTGGATCAATTAAAGATCATTTCATTCATATATGCCAAGAATATAATGTGAAGCTTAGAACTAAACAAAACCACAATTCTTTGTAGCTGATATTTGCTTATTAGAGAATTTTAAAAGGTTTGTATTTCATTTTCCTGAAAGAAAGATGATAATGGTCTTCTTTTTGTAGGCATTTACTGACATGCCATTACTCAAGTGCATTGTGAAATACTCTTGCAAATGAAGAGAGTCAAATGAGGAACTAAGCAAAGCAGTGGTCAAACAGGCAAAACCATCCTTTTTTTTTTCTTTTTTTTCCCCTGCTTTTGACCTTTATGACTGAACCGAGGCAGTTCATTTTTCCACTTCCAGCTTCATACTGGACATAGGCAGGTATTGGACCTAAGCTCTTTATCTGCAGATCACCCGTTCGAACTGCAGGAGAAAGGAAGTATTTTCTCCTTGCCTTGGCTGGAGTTACGATTATATTTAGATTGTTGGATATTAAAATATTTTCCGTAGGTTCCTGCCTTTTACTGCTGAGGGATCTAGTTTGGAAATATAGAGGGAGAAATGCTATGCTATTATGATAATACAAGTTACAGATTGTGGAAGGAGGGTGGGGCGCTGGGTTATCTAGTTTCTCACGTTAGTCATCCAAGATTACCAACAGTAGCTGTTTTGACAGCTCGAAATGAAATCAGGATTTGACAAATGCTCTTTCTATTTCCATGTAATTTTTGCTTTGCAGTTTAAAATACTTTGCAGTTTTAAAATGTTTGGGTAAGTTGGGTTGTGGATCAGTGAAGTGGAGGTGGTGTCATGTTTTCTATGTGGTGCAATACTCTCCTAAGAGTAGAAAATGTCTTTGTATTAGGTAGCATAATTTATATTTGATTCTTTAAAATGTTACCTCTTGCAAAGTCAAGACCAACTTCAGTTTATCTCTTTATTTTAAGCACAAATTTCATCATTTTGTAAGTCTGAGCAGTTAATGAAGTTAAAGGCAGGGGTGCCCCTGATAGTCTTTTTCAACCCTGTTTTTTCTACCTGAATTTTCAAAGAAGAGTGTGAGGAACTGTCTACCGACTCAAATAATCCAATAAGAAGGATATATGAGGAAACTTGTATTTAGTGGACTGAAAAGTATGCTTCACAGATGTTTGTTTGCTTGTTTGTTAAACATCAGTTGTTTACATAAATTGCATTAAGAACAATATTAATTCCTGATGACATTCAGTGCTGATGGCATAAACTGGTTAAATTTTTAGGAATTGTCAGGAACTTACATGAATAGCTTTTTATTTTTTTTAAAGTTTGTTTTCAAAGAGCAAATTTAATGTTAAACTGATGTTAACTTAATGTTAACTGATTTATCCTGACAGAAGTAAATGAGAGAGAACCTGCCTTCCTTTGTAGTAAAGCACTGACCCTGGATTTAAAGACACTTTGAGGCGTAATTGAATGAGCAGAAGATTGAAAAGGATTATTATGATTGGTGATACTCTTCTAGTTTTTAGTTAAACGGGACTGCAGTAGGCAGAAATGTCATTGTGATTCGTTTGCACCATAGTTCTTACTAGAAGATATGTAGGCTCTTGTTTGGATCATGAAACTGTAATTACATCAGCAGTTAGCTACTCAAGATTTTAAAGTGGATTCTTCTGATTTTCTGGAATTCCTTAAATAATGAGCAGTGCATACATAATTAAAGGTTTTGTTTGGAAAAATGTCTTGAATCCTTATGGAGGTAACGTTCTGAACATGTAATAAATGTAAGCAGCTGCTCTCCCATCTTTCTGGGTGTGCATGCAAGCAGCTTTATCGGATTCAATGCTTGTAAGAAATTTTAAGAATAGTAGATGTTTGAAAAGAAGTGGACATTTATTTTAGTGCTGTTAACTGAGAGTTCTGTGTTACTGTGGAAAAAGACCTGTAGCTTTTTTTTGTCTTTTTTTTTTNTGAAAGTGACAGAATCTAGGAGGAGGCTAGAGGAGCAAGTAAATTGGGTTGTAGTAGCTGGGAGGCTGGAAGGTGGCAGTAGCTGAAGTTGTCTGACTGCCCTTCCCCCTCAGCAGCTTAAATAAAATTCTGAGCACAGGACTTGGAGTTTTGCCATTGAGTTTGAATCTTTTCTTATATAATGTCTTCATTTTTTGTTCTGGATCCTGCCAAGTTGCATACCCAGCTCTGCAGATATTTGTGTAATGCTCCTGTGTTGTTTGCTGTTTCTCCTTTCCTCCCCCTCTTGCTTTGCTGCCTGAATTCTCACTGGCATAGTGGCTGTGGATTGTGATAATGCCTGCCTGCATTTATGTGTATCATGTATCCTCTAACATAAATCCCATCAAATCTTTTTCATATAACTTACACCTGAAAAGTCATATTGTGAAATACTTATGCTTCAAAGACTGCCTAAAAGATTAAAGATACAAAGCTCTCATAAAACTCATCAATTTGCCCTTCCATTTCCCTTTAGGCTCAACAACTTTTTTTTTTAAACCTGATACAAACTGTGATGAAATGATAGAAAAGTTTTACAAATTACAGGAACAACAGATTACAATACTTAAAACGTTTTTTAAGTTATGTAAGGTACTCTGTGAACATTAGACATTCTGTGGCATGTTGATTTAAATGCAGTAAAATGTGTTTTAATACCTCTATAAAATCTTTCTAGTGGTTTGATAGTTTTTTGTGTTTTGTATTGAGTTTTTTATTTTACATTTGTTTGTTCCATATATATGAGATGGAAAAAAGATTCTGGGCCATATTATATTTAATTTTGGATTTTTACAATCACTTCAGTCAAATCTGATAAATTGTCACAACTGAAGGGATGTGACAATGAAATGGCAATTAAGGTGGGTGAAGGTGGAGTGTAACACATTATAATGTGTTATAAGTGCACATAGTGTTAAAGTATTTTTTGCTATTTTTTTTCTCTTTCATATGGGAGAGCAAATAGACACTGTAAAAGAGCAGCTCTATTTCTTATATTTTGTGAAGAAGGTATTTGTGAAAGATAGGATATTTCAGTCAGTCAGAGTTTTTCCAGGTTTATTTTGATTTTTTTTCCCCCCCACCTGAGAGTTGCTAGTTATTTGACCATTCTTCTTTGGTTGCTCTCGCTTGTGACTTCCTGTTCAAAAGTAATTTCCTACTTTTAGATACCTAAAGTGCATTAAAGGAAAAGAGTGTTTCTCTGCTTCCAGTGTTTTTCTGGCTTCTTAGCACTGAAAATGAGCACCTGAAATATTTTAGCGTGAAATCCCATTGTAATACTAGCATGACACAAACTGGAAAAATAAGTGTGAGGGGAAAAAAGAGCAGAGGAGTGTAGCTGTATCTGTTCATACATTCTCATGTCTAATGTGCATATCATCTACACTGTGTAAGCAAGCATATGTGTTTTGCTGTGCTGGTCTTGTGGTTTGCAGTGCCAGCTGCTCTTGAAGAATTAGGAGCAGTTTGCAGTGATCAGGTTGTCTGTAGTGCTTGTAGTAAATTAAGCCTTGGTTTTACTTTGTAACGTTGTCAGGACAACAGCTTATTATTCTTGCTCCTCTTGGTGTTTCCCTAAAGCAATGGAGGGAGTTTGTTCAAAGGCAGTGGCTGCCTTGCCTCACTGGGCTGCAGGATTGCCAGCTGTGATTTGGGTTCAGCAGGATGCTCTGGGTTTGTTGTGTAAAAATTGTAATTGATGATGAATGCACATTCAGCGTGAGAATAATTTTTCTTCATTGGACTAATGTAAAACAACCCATTGTATTTACAAATCCGTGGCCTAGTTTCTCTGCAGTATTGCCATGAATCTTTTCTTCTATCTGAAGCTCAGAGAAAAATGTTTGAAATTTGACAGCATGGAACTTGTGATAAGAGTTGAGGCAAGGTAGGAATTAGTTTAAAGCTATGTTGTGTCAGTGTGCTACAGTCTGACACTGGAGCTAACAAGTGAAATCAGCTGGGGGTTTCTGTTAGGTTGAGTTTGTGATGTCTTTGACAAAACCATCAGATGAAGTTGGTGTTCAGTGATAAGCCACACAGTAACTGTTGAGGTGTTGGCATTTTGAAGAGCCACTGTTCTGTTTTTGTTACATGGTAAATTAGAAAAAGAATGCATGTTGTTAAATACAGCAAACTAAATGACTACAAAGTCATTCTCTACGTATGGTCATTGTATGCAAGAGGTGCAAATATTTTCAACTGCAATAACTCTTAGATTGTTGGGATATTCAGGGGTGGGAAACTTTTGGGATGTTCAGCAGGGAGGGTGGCATGAAGAAAGCTTTTAAGTAGCAGAGGATTTTTAAAGTATTATTTCATAAAATATGTTAAAACATGAGACTTCTTTTGCCACTTCCATAGCCTCCTTTATATTATTGCCATAGAGGGATTCCTTAGTTTGGTCCAAGTTCTTTGATCTGGGTTGAGCTGTAGCAATCATTTAAGTGATGTCCAGGTACTTAAAATCCTTTTATCAAAACTTTAACCTTCTATTTTAAATTCCCTTTTCAGACAACTGAAACAACAGTCCATTCACAGAATAATTTGGCAGAGCTATAGAGGCATCTGCATTCAGTCCTGGAAGCTGCCTGGCAGAATTAGAAGCTGTTGGGATAAGCCTGTCAGTGTTCAAAACGTTTTCTCCCTTGTCTGACGACCATTTTTTTGAGAATAGGCAGGTATTCCAGAGGTGGGTTTCTTCCCCCTCTGATTCTCTGCCATTTCTATCCCCTTCCCCCAAAACTTGTTGTAGTATCTTTGTACATGTCTTTGAGTCACACAATCTTGTTTGCATAGGAAACAATTTCAAAAGGCATTTTTAGGGTTGGTGGGATGAGGTGGAGTAAGTGCAGTGATTGGTATAATCCAGGACAGTGTGTGAACAGGATTGTTCATTTCCACTTCTCCCCTTAATACAGAATTTGAGCAGTTTGTTACGAGAAGGAATCAGGATAGATGAGATTATCTAAATTGGTCAAGAGCTGTACAGGTGGTTTCTCAGTGCTACACTGAAAAACTTCAAATATAAATCGAGCTTAAATATTTTCTATATAGGATGAAGTTTCTACTTATAGAGCAGAGGGTTCTACTGGCTTTCTGAGCCAGACTGCTTAACCTGGACCCTAGGAAATCATTGCCTCTGGTGGAGATTTCTGAGCAGAGGGCAAGCACCTACTTTATTTGTCTGTGAGATTGTCAGATTTGGTAATTTTATTAATGTCTGCTTCTGTCACACTTGGAATGCTTTGTGCTTTTGGTCTGCAGTTGTTTAGCCTTTGCAATGAAGTTTCTAGGAGCATAACTAGCCTTGAAACTTTATCTATCAGATACTGCTGAATCAATTATGCTCAAAAAAATTTGAGATGGAGGGAGGTGTTGCACATGTATGATGACATAAACCTTATTTCCTTAGGAAATAAAAATTGGTGACCATTCTTTCTGTTATACTGATCTACAGCAAATAGATACTACATTTGAAAAGCATTCTGTTTTTACATTGTATTTTACTGCTGTATTTTTCAAGTATTGTTACATATGTAAGATTACATTAAAACTATCAATGTACAAAGTGTACTTTGCACAAATTGCTAATTGAGTACATACCCTTGCTTTGTGAGGCTGAGTGTCAGAATAGAATATTTACATAAATGCATAATAATAATTCTTTCTCCTGAGGAAAATAGATGCTTAATAGCAATGTTTTTCTCTTTCTCATGTAGGCTGTACCCAACAGTATCAATATCCCTGTCCACTCATTTTCTGGTATTCAGTATCCCTGTAGGTCAAAGGTGTTTAAAGTTGCAAGTTAGAAATTTTCTTTTTTTCTATGTCAGCTGTCTCAATTGCATCTCTCAGTACAATTGTATGTATTCTTTATGGCAGCTACAGTAATCACTGCAGGAACAAGTAATAAGAAATATCTAAAATTGGTTAGGTATTTTTCTCTGTGGCTTAACAAACAGTTATTAGACTGAAAAAACAACTCCACAATATAAATCATTCTCAGCAAGTGTTGTCTTCTGCTCAAACACTTGCTCGTGCTCAACTAGAAATCCCCTAAGTAGGGGGCAGTGTATCTGTGGCAGCTGCTAATATTAATCAATTAAATTGATAAATAAGTTTAAACTTTGTTTAAGAAATTATTTGTATTGCTTTGTTTGTTACAGTGTGAAGTTTGTCCTATTCCATGATTCATGTATAGGGTGGATAATGACTTTAGGTTTCCTTGGTTGGGTGATAAAATTAGTTTTTATTTTCATGGACTATGTTTACAAGATTCTGAAACTTAAACCCATTCATTATGTATGTTTCATCCATAAACATATTTATTTATGTGTTTTTTTCTATGTTTTCTTCCTTATTAGGAAGGAATCTAATGGAGTTATTTTTGGGTTTTTTCAGTTTTCTTTTCTTTTTTTTCTTAAGCAGTAATTAAAATAGCCTTATGTAACATTTCTGAGCACCTTTTATGTACTTATTTGTAGTTGTGGGACCTTTCTCTGTACTACTGAAACTGTAAATGCCATCAGATTAGATTTAATATTGCTTATGGCAGTTGGAT
The DNA here is from genome assembly GCA_013396955.1 of Regulus satrapa. NCBI lineage: Eukaryota > Metazoa > Chordata > Aves > Passeriformes > Regulidae > Regulus > Regulus satrapa. Next base: position 545,102 of record VWZN01003869.1, read on the forward strand.
CATCATTCCTCTTCAGTTTATCCAGGCTTTTAGCATGCTTGTCAGGCTCCAAACACAGCACGTAATGGTTTGTACTCCACCTGGAGGTGAGTTACAAGTGGAGTGCTGTATCGGGACCTGTTTTGTTTAGTACCTTGACCAGTGACCTGGAGGAGGACATCAAATCTTTGTGCGACATCACGCTGCGGGAGCAGTTGACACATTTGAGGACAGAGCTCTGCAGCTGAGAGAGACTGGTGGAGTGGACCATCATGAACCCCGTGACGTTCCACAGGGATAAATGCACCTTCTTACTCCTTGCCACAGGACGGGGCGGAGAGTGACTTCCTGGGAGACAGCTCTGCTGGAAGGGACCTGCACGTCTAGTGACAAATGCCAGCAGCACGCTAGGCTGGATGAGCAGAGGCAGAGCCAGAGGATTGCCAATACTCAGTATCTTTAGGCCACCACTTTGGATATACCCCATCCAGTTTTGGTTCCCCAAATACCTTGAGTAAATTGAATATAATTCAGTGGAAAGCCAGGAAGATGAGGGGCTTGGAGCACATAAGGAGAGGCTGAGAGAAATGGTTTTGCTCAGCCTGGACATCAGAAAGCTGAGGATGCTTAAATAACTGCCTCACAAGGTGATACCTAAGAGGTTATCAAGAACACTTAGCCCTTTACAAGGCGTACGTGACAGGAGGCACAGAGACAGTGGTCACAGTCTAAAACAGGTGAAGTTCTGATTTAGGACCTGCAAATAAAAATTCATCCTAAAGATGCTGAGGAACTGGAATGGGGTTGTCAAATTGACACCCTTTCCATTTTTTTTAAGACTAGGCTGGGCAAAGCCCTAAGAAAGTTAGTCTGAATATGTTGCTGTTGTGGCTTCCAGTGTGAATTAGCCTATAAAATATCACTTTTTCTGTGGTACCAGTTGCTCTGATGATTGAGAGTTTTAGTTCATATTCCAGCGTACTCTGATTCCACTTTATCATATTACAGAATTTGTACAGAATATTTCTCTATAACAAAATTGTGAAGATATTTTTACAAGACTCATTATGGTCTTGTATTATATGCTCATGTTATATATTCTTTGTTTAAACCCGTAGAAAAGAATTCCCAAATAAATTATTGGCAGTTAAATATTTTGTAACTACAGAACAATAAAATGAATTCTTAAAGACAATAGCATGTGTTCTCAGGTTTGGTTTCAGGTATACTTTGCTGACCTTGTCACTGAATTTTAAAACATGAATAGCAATACTAGAATTTGAATGTGTGAATTTCTGTTGAGCAATTCCATTGGATCCCTTCCAAAAGATTGTTTTAGTGTTCAAGAGCGGGATATGAATTTGAAATCGTATTTGGTTCTTAGGCTTTGGCTACTAATTTTAGTACGGTGAAACTTGCGATAACCCACGCTAGAGGGTGTTCCCATGTGTCTGTGATTTGTCTGAGGTTTTAAAAATACGAATTAAAATTGTTCAGTTTGAAAACATCTTCTGTTTGCACCTTTTTAATGTTCATCCTTAATCTCTTAGTTTCACTAGCTATAAACAAGAGCCAGCAGAACCTCAGAAGCTTCAGACAATTCATGCTCTTGCTCATCCAGCTTCACAGTGGTTATGCTTTTAAGTATTTCTGTGTTTACCAAAGCATGAACCAGATCTTTAGATCCCTGTTTTGGTTCTTAGAATCCATTTTATTAAGTGTTTGAAATTTCTGGCGTTTGTATAACATTCAGCTTCAGTATGAAAGAGGTTGCAAATACGTGCTGAGATAATCAAAACAAACAGGAAAGGGAATGGAAAGAATTTCCTTTAGGGTAAAATGCCTTAAAGTTGAAATAACCCTGATAGATAGCGCTTGTCAATTGGCAAAGTTGGGACTTGCCTTCTGAAGATTTTATTTTGCTGAAAATGGAAAAACATGGAAAAGCTCAATCAGCTGTCCTTTTTAAGCCATACTTACAGCAAAAATGAATCAAAACATTAATTCTATTAAACTTATGTATCTCCAAAATTGTTGCATTAAGACTGATGATAGGTACAGATAAGCATCTTGTAAAACCTTCAGAACTAAATAATTCATTAATGAGCTTAAAAAAATCTGTTAATTGGCCTTTTATTTTCAGAGCAGGACAAAGCTTTTGAAATTAATCTCCTGATCTTTTGATGTAACAATATTTTGTTTGCGTGATGGAAGTTTTGGAAAAGGTAAAATATATTTCTTTGTCATGAAACTAACTTAGATAAAATGTTGACCTTAACATAAATTCTGTTTGTAGTTCTGAATGCTATACAATGTGACGGAGTAATTGAGAAATGGAAGTGAAAAAGAGCACTGCTGAAGCTCATATGCTGTACAAGAATTTAAGGTGAATATTTGAGAAGAAAGCAAATAGCAAGATGAAACAAAGTTTAGGGAGTAAACACTTACTTCTCAGTATCCAGGAAGTAAATATTTTCTCTAACTTGTTATGACTTGGACAGAATTATAAAAATATTGCGTCTTCATTTTTTTTCAAGCTCACTCAAATTGAGTTGAGTAATCTGAGACATGGTTACTCAATGGGAAAGGTACTTAAACAAAATAAACAAAACCCACCAAAACCCCCACATTATTAAGGAGAGTGTTTGAGAGCTGTTGTTCTGCAGATTTAAAAGCGTTACATTAGCTGCACCTATTTTGCTCTTTAGGGTTTTTCAGGTTTTTTTTCAGGTTTAGCTTGAGGTGAAAAAAATACATATCCCTTGGGCTGTCCCCTCTTCTATGCTCCCTTTTCTCCTCATGAAGGCAGTAGGGCTCTTATATAAATTCTTAATGGAGGGATCACAGATCACTGTCTTGTAATGATGACACTTGGAGTGTTTAATTTTTATGGCTTTTACTTGCAGTAGTAGTTTGGCTCACAGGTTTGATCACATACCAGTATTTTGGTTACTTGCTCCAAAATAAAAACACAGCTTGCTATATTTACTTTGTGTTTTTTTTAATTTCTTTATTGCTGTGGTTGTTTTTTTTTTTTTGTTCATTCAAAGTAGCTTTCAGCAAAATTGCAACTAATTGCCAGTAGCCCAGCTGATTTATAGCAACAATATAAGAATTCTCATAGTCAAGCTGACCACAATAAAACCTTGCAGTTATGAGATATTATGAAACCTAAAATCTGAGCTTCTAATAAAATGTTTATGGCCTTCAGCCTTCTTGGCAATAAATTAAAAAAAGAAATCTGTTTAGAATGCATTTTTCCCTAAACTATAATGACATAATTTCTACTCTAATGCTTTTCTCCTCCCATATAGAGTCTTTAATTCTGCAGTAGAAATTTTCATGCCTTTCACTTGTGCTCTATTCTGTCTCCCGCAGCCCTCTACTGACTTGCCATTACCCACTTGTGGAACAAAAAATGACTTTTCTTTGTTCAGAAAGCGTAGGCCTGTGGTACAGCTGCATAACTCACTGAAACCCTGGGTGGTTAACAGTGCCCAAAGGGGCCTAGAGTGTGGTTTATCTCCTTGGAGGCTGGAGGCAGAGCCCACCTCCTGGTGAAAGACAGCTGGCTGTCAGCTCCTGGGCACCTTCTGGCTGGGAAGTGTGTGCTCAGGTCAGCATCCTCCCATGAGGTTTCACATTTACTGCTGCCAAGAGGATGTGCTCCCAGCCCCTGAGTAGTCCCACACCACAGGTTGCCACTTGGCGGGCAAGCTGGTGAAATTCCTTTTCCAGCTGTGTGTTTTAAAAGAGTGGAGTATGGAAGAGTAGATGGAATATGTTTTTTAAACACAGAGACTGTTCTGTCCTTTCAAACAGCTTGGACTATAAATTATTTTCTATCTCAGCAGTTAGAAGAAATAAAACATTGCAGGAGGTTCCAAAGACCAGAAAGTCTGTGTACAGTTCACAAAGATGGTGATGGAGGAGGGAGCTGGAGAGGGTTTGTTTGTTTGATGGACTTCAAATGCCTGAATACTTTTCAGGATACAGATCTTGTAATTTTCTTTTTTTTTCTCCTTATTTAATACCTATTTAATAATATTTTCTTTTATCATAAGGATGAAGTAATAAAATGGATCAACTATGTAATGTTTGGGTATGGTGGCAATGAAAGCCTCTTAAGCTTCTATGTCATAAATATGTTGAATACTTTGACAGAAAGATTTTGTCTCATGTAGAATCATGTTTTTTTTCTTATTTTAACTGAATTTAATTAATTTTATCTGAAACAGTGTTAGTAGGTACACTCTAAGTTTTTAATAAATTTAATGATAACTTCTCTGTGTTTGACAGAAATTGTTTCACTTGGTGTTTTTCTTCTCTTCTATGTGACTGCCATAGCCACTAGTCTGATTTAAAATTATCTTTGTAATCAAATATGCACAATTTGTAGAATTTCCACTGTATGAATACATGGAAAAACTAAGTTAATAAAGATGCCCTTATCTTATTAGAAGAGTTGATAACACTCATGTTTAAGAGGCAGGAAGGTGTAAGGCAGCGTTTTCTGTTGGAAATTAATATGTTAACAGCAGTTTCTCTCCACAAACTGATGGTTTGTAGAATAGGTGGATGCTTTTGCTTTCAAGGTGCTCTTGAGGGAGAGTGAAAAGACCAAGTAAATGAAAACATATGGGAAGTATGAAAATACTAATTATGAATGCCTTCATTTATAAAAATGCTCTCAATTTTTTGTTAGATTAAAAGAATTGTTAATCTGAAATAAAATAAATCACTTAAAGCTTCAATGTTATACATTAAGCACTAGATTAGGTGAATTTAGATGGTCGTTTTGGATTTTTTTACCTTGTATCCAATGAATCCTATTCATTTCTTTCCTGACTACTCTTTGATAACTACAGATGGAGTGCAGCTCTGTATATTTTGGTCATTGATATTTTGAGTAGAATATTTGAGAATTTTTGATTTCTATTAAGCAAACCTCAGGCTTCCTTTCTATGTCTTTTCCCTATGTTTTTTTCCAAGACTAATTTTCCATTATTATCTTGTGAGCAGCTTATAACAAAATGATGGCCTGTTCATGTAGTAGTCCACAAGTGAGTAACTTCTGTGAATGCCTTAACCTTATGGCCTTCACAGAACAAAAAAAAGTGCCTGAAACTTAACACTGTCTTTTGTGATAGAGGGATATATGAGGAAAAAAAAGAAAAATGTGCAAAATGAGTCTCTCTTTGTGCAGAACTGTCACTGCCCTGCTTGGCTGATGCAGATTCTTTTCAGCTGTCACTTTCAGTACAAAGGGGACAAAAGCCTGTGCCTGGACTTACTCCCACTGTCTTAGTTTGATTTTTATCTAAAGCAGAGTCTGAGGCCTGCAAGATTATTGACCATTTGTCCCATCAGAGTGCCAAGGTCTAGAATTCTGACCTTTCTGTGTTTTCTAAGTTCATGGTTGGTTTTTCAAGTACGTTTGTTTCAATAAACAACACTAGATACTATTTTTCTTCTGTGGCAGGGGATAAAAAAAATTGTCAAGCAATAAGATCCTGTTTTCTTCTTATCCAAAGTAGATTAGATGGTCTTTTATGTGCTTTTTTAGTTTCTTTGTTTCTTTTTGTCTATACTTCTTAAATGTAGGTTAACCTAGAAATACTTTGGTTTTCTGCAAAAAGCAGTTTGAGTACCTGATTTTCCTTAAAAGTGCGAGCTGCTTAAAAATCTTACAAATAATAATCATGATTGAAACAAGAAATACCCTCCCTTAGTGGGAAGGGGGAAGACTTGCTGATTGATACTTAGGATATTTGTGATAGAGGCCAAGTGTGTACTCTGCTGTTGAACAGTTGTCTTGAGCATGAAAAGAAATAAACCAAAGCAACAGTAATGATCTGGGGTTGGGGAGTAGGGAAGAGCATCTTTGCCACTTTTGAGAGGGGTGAGTGTCTTGGCCGTGTATGTTTGGATGCCTGTGCATGCAACTGAAATGTAGAGAGACAAGACATGAGTGACTGGTTCATTGTCTGTTCCAAGTGGGCAAAAGGAGTAAAACTCTCAGGTCCAAAACACAGCACTGGTGAAATTTTGTTGTTGATCTTGAGTTTGTAAGTCAATAGAAGGAGGCAGTTTTTCCTTGCTCTTTGATGTTTATGATTTAGATTTTTTTTTGATTGCTAGATGTCTGCTCCTGGTAGAAATGTTATATGCTTTGGCTGCAGGTTTTTATTACTCTTTCACTTTACTGCAGTTTTTAGCATAAAATAAATCATACAACCTTAATAGGTATAAATTTTTATATAAACACATAATTTTTATTGAGATAAAGCTGCATGGTGGCAAACACAGTTTCGAAATATTTGTGAATCAATTCTGTCTTCTTCTTAGGAGCAGTTGAAGCTTTATAATAGAAAGCTTTGTCTTTGTTTTGATTCAATGGCTGAGATAAAGCATTTTAGGTGTTTGTAGAACTTAGCAGCCTTGAAAGTTTGTTTCAAGTTAGACTAAATTTCTCTGATTTACTGAATTTTTTTAGCAGGACCAAACATCTGTGCCCAAAACAACATGGCAGACAAAGGTGCTATGAGGGAGACTTGGTTTTGAGGCAGAAGATGTGGCATGGCCTGCTGCCAAAGCTGTGCTCTACCTTTACTAGGTAGCAGAATGCACAACAGTGCACAGCCTTGCTGTCATCCTCAAATAAGCTATCTGTACATTTAGGTATAAAAGACAGCAGGAAACTTGGTGTCTTTTTAGGTGCCAGTTAAGGTACACAGCGTTCATTATTTTCATTTGTATTACCTCCTGTGCATGGACTAGGAGTGTGAACCTCAAATAGAATACTGTAACTAATGTTTGAGAAAAAAAAAAATTGTGGCTTCAAAAACACACACTGAGAGAATGCGTTTATCTCTTTGTATAAATGTGGTAATTAATTTTCTTTTGCAGAAAACTTTTTTGAATATATTGATACTATCCAAATGTAGGCTCATAGCTTATATTTTCATTTATTTTGGTTTTCTTAAATATGTCCAAAATCTGCCTACTGTTGGTTTATTTAGACATAGATTAGGTCATATCTGAATCATGTTGAAATCTGCTAAGTCTTAACTGGTGGATTTTAAATTAAGAGTGTAAATGCTTTTTTAAACACTATTTTTATTGCTTTGATATGTACTGATATCTAAATCATGTAATTGTGTGTAGAAATATGGGGAGGGGATTTGTCTTCTGGCCAGCATTTTTTCTATTCACTGCTGTCATAGGTGGCTATTACTCCAGTTTCTCAAATAATGAATATCTCTGGCTACTCCACGGTTAAGGACATTTATATAAGTTCAGAAGCAGATGTCCTTTTTAAATGCACAAACCCAGGGTCTGTCCTGCTGAAGGAGAAAAAAAATACTTTATGTGGCACATTGAGAAGTGAAAATGTTATCCCTGTTAATTATTCAACAATTTAGATGTGTTGTATTTTTTTCTTCTCCCCAGGAAGTAAAATATAAAAAAAAATCCCTGAAAAGCACTGCTTTCACATATTTCTGGTACAGCAAACAAACCTGGTTCTTGGCAATTTTTTGTTTTACAGGAGGCATGCTATTATCTGTGCCTCTCCTCATCTCTCTTCTCATGCAATAGTGCCTTTGGGAGGCTTCTAGTTTGATTGACAGGCTGTGGCATATTTAGGCACGTCTCAAATACAAACTGTGTTTTTTGTTCAGAACCGCACAAACTGTGCCATATTTGAAATAAGTTACTGATGTCTGATCTGCAAGAATAATGGCCATAAGAATTTAAACTGGAAAATTTGTACAGTCAAAAGTCTCTGGTGGATTTTAATTTTTTTGTAATAGAAGAGAGAAAGTATCTGTCAAACACAGATGGAAAAGGAATCAAAATTAGATAATCCCGACCAGAGCCTAAGTTTTAGTTTTAAGTTAGCTTTGGTTTGTCATTCAGTAAAGAACAAAGGTCTGGGAAACAGCAGTAGAGGTGGTAATTGTAATTGCCCACATTCAAAATGTTTTGTGAAGAAGATTCCTCAGCAGCTGTATCTGGGAGATGGGGACGGAGAGGAAGAGAAAGGAAACAAAATGAAGAGCCCCAACCAAAACCAAGAGCTTCCCCTGCCCCCCAACAGGTTATACCAATTATTTATTTAGTAACAGTTCAGGAACTTTGGATAAGTGGAGGGGGGTGAACAAATTTTTTTTTTTTCTTTTTTTGATCATGCAAACAGAATATACCCTATGTAGGGTGTAGTGTAAGTATATTGGGGACTAGTTGTAAGTGGCATCAAAAATGTAGTAAAAATGTTCCTTTAGTCAAAAGTAATCAAAGAAAAATCAGTCGATGTTTTATTTAAGCATGTAAAGATCTGTGGTCCCATTCCAACTTCCCAAATATGTTTATTCAAAGCAAAGTTGTTATATAAAATTTACACTTTCATGGGCTTAATTTTTTTTTAATACAAGGCAGCTGCCATATCCTGAAACATCTGGTGTTACCACCTTCAAGAAAGGTGTTCTTTCCAGTTCACTTCATGAGTGAAATGATTTTAGTCAAACTTTCTTTGGTTCCTTTAAAATTAGAATAAATATGTACCCAAAAATCTGTCACCAAATCCTGTTCATCTGTGGGTATAGATGAATGTTGTCTGGGATGCTGAGCGTTTTGGACTGCTACCAAATCAGCTCCTCTTGACCTAAGAAGGCTAATGTTCTTGTTATATTATGTTATAGTGTACATACCTGCACAGGTCTTGGTAGAACTTGAAAGGATCTCTGTTAATTCTTTCTCTTCTGTTGTGTATTTGCCTTGTATATTCCTCTTCATTTTGCATTGTGTGTGTTTAATCTGGCCTTAAACACCATGTAATGAGTGTTGGCTATAAAAAGCAATGGTAGTAAACTGTAAGACTCATATTCTTGGAATGAATTTGATGAGCAATTATGCTATTTTTGCCTCTGATATTCTGAGGGAAATGGGAGACATCCAAATGCAGTTCTGGGCATTGTCAATCTTTTCAGTCTGGTTTCAGAGTTAAAGTTGAAAGAGGACTCAGGAATTTTGAACAGGATTTTCAATCAAATACTTAAGTTCAGCGTGCAAGGAAAACACTATGAGGCTATAATTGAATGAAGAATTAATTTCAAAATTCTGCAAAGTACTTTGTTTACATTACCGGATATTTCAGTGGGAGAGCTGGATGAAATGTTAAAGATCTTGATTTATATTAAATAAAACAATCCAATAAATAAACAAACAAATTAACAATCAAATGTTGATCCCTGCATTTCAAGGGGGATGTTGAGAAACTTGGCGAGCACCAGAAGAGTAGAAAGCCCTTGCTTGGGGCAAAGGAACTGGCAGGAGAGGCTGACAGAGCTAGGCTTGCTCACTGTGACAAAGAAGCAGCTACTGAGTGAGCTAAGCGTATCCCATAGCTGCTTGAGGGTAGTTCCAAAAAAGGATGGTGAATTCTTTCCACTCTTGCCAGATTGGCCACAAATTCTGATAGGGTGTGTTGGGGTCAGACGTGAGGAAGAACGCTGCCAGGAGGCCAGAACAGGCTCAGAACAGGCTGCCTGGAGACACAGCTGAATTTTCCACCCCTGGAAACCTTGAAGTCTCAACAAGACCCAGCCGTGCCTGGCCATTTCGGTTGCTGATGAGAGTCCTGAGCAGAAGATGGGACTGCATGACTTCTAGAAGTGTCTCTCAGCCACTCCAGAACTTAAACTGATTAGGTTTTTGTTCACCCTTTAGCCCTTTCCTTTTATTACTGCATTCTGAAATGACTGGCTCATGTGCATCTTTGAAAAAGCAAGTGATGCTGTCAAAAAGCATATCCTACAAACAGTAAGGCATTTACAAATGATATTCATAAAACTCTACTCTTTTTTTTGAGAGAAAATATTAATTTAAAAAATTCCTCTCCACTGATTGTGTTTGAAAATCATCTTTTTTTCTTGCTTGATGAAAATAGAGCTGATACAGAAATGTTTTGGGTTTTTTTCCATAGTGTTTTATATGTTGCTTTTTATTTAAAAATGACAAAAAGTATTTTTTTCCATCCCAGACAAATGTCATTGATAAATAAAATATTAAGCAGATCTGTGGAAGTAATATAAAAAAGTATCCACCTTATTTCTGTGAATAGCATTCACAACACTGTGGTTTAGTTATAGGGTTTTTCACACTCATTTTACGACTTATAGGTAATTTTTGTATCTTTCCTGCTTTTAAGCTGTTGCTGTAAGTCAGTTGCCATGTTCCACTAATCTTGAATTGAAATAGGTTCTATATCATCATCCAGCTGTTTGGTTTTTTTTTAATCTGCTTTTCTGTGGATGAAGTCAATAATTTTGGCCTTGTTTAGTAACTTCAGTTCCAGGCTGATAATTCTTCTCTATCATTAATATTTTCAGCATACTTATTTTCATGAGGTTTCCAAGTTTTTGTGTTCAGGTGGTATCAAAAGCCCTTTAAATGTCTTACTTCTGTATTTTGAAAATGCAGGGGAATTCAGAGCCCCTGTCTCTTTCACTGTGGGGTGTGGTACTCAACTTTGCTGTGGTTATACCAGACTACTCACATTAAAAACCCTCTATCTCTTCTGTGATGAAGTCTGGCATAATACAAAGTTAAAAAAAGAAGAAAAAAAAAAAAAGAAAAAAGTATTAATGCTAAATGTTGAGCCATACTATTAGCTCAACTATGAGCTATACTGTGTAATCTCTCTCATCTATTGTATTTTCTGTAATTTGTTGTCCAAAGGTGATATTTGGTAGTGCCAGAATGGATATTGTTTTGTGCTCACTTTGTGATCTTGCTTATTACATGCTTTTGCTGTGCTGTCAAAATGAGGTATTGCAAAGGGAGAGAACGATGCCTGGAGCTGAACATTGTTTCATAGGAGAAAAATAAAGGTGGGAATGAAGATGGTGTTCACATTATGTATGTGGATAGCAGTGTTTGAAGTGTCATGTTGAAAATATAAATTATAAAGATTAAGCTCTCCGTTTATTACCTTTTATTAAAGATACTTACGTTCCATATTAATTGCAGATTTATTGCAAGTAAAATGACATCTGTGGAAATGATGGGCGTTGTGGGGTGTACTGTTCATTTCTGACAAAATAATTTTGATGTAAAGCACAGATCCTTTCCCAGTTAAAAAGCCAGTTCAAAAGGTAAAGCTATCTCAAGCTTACCTTTTCTGTTTTTATAATAAAGAATGTTCTTGGGGTTATAGTCTAAACATGGTACAACTCTTCCAGGTCAGAGCAAGGTTAGTTGATTTTTTGTCATACTGAGGATGAAATTATGGCTGCCTTTGAGTGTATGTAAAAAAAAATTTGGATGGCCTAAGGGTAGATCAATTTTATATTACAGAGCTTGTCAGTAGTGTATATTTACTGTTCACCTTACGTGTTTCTTAGCAAGTGCTCTTTGTTATCTTTCTCAGAGAAAGAATCATCCAGAATTGCAGGTTCTGTAAACAATTCTTCTCAGCAGTCAATCTGAGACTTAAGCAGACAAAAGATGAATGGATATTGCTTTTCAAATTAGTGCTGCTGTGTAATTAATTGTGCTTAATTAGCAAATCTTACTTTAAGTATCCACAGTGCAGTGATGTAATTTGTTTTCCCAGGTAACTGATCACAGAGCATGGAAAGCTGCTTTTAACCAACTCCAAGTAATTGCATGTTTCACTGGAAGTGCTTTGAAACAGTGGTGATTTATCTGATGACCCTCAATCTGTCTTGGGCCCATCCAGTCCTTCCAGCTGGTTTACTGTTGCTTTAAGATTTGAAATGGGTGTTTGGGCATTGTGCTCCCTGGTAAATTAATGTTATTCCCTGTGCTGCTCAGCTAGAAGAGTTTGGAGGTGCATGCACTGGGAAGGCATCCCTCCTTTGCTGCCTGTACAGGGACTGGTATGTAGAACTAAGAACAGCGTTCACTGTGATGGGGAAGTACCTGTAATCTGACCTGTAGCTGGTGAGGTTCAGCCAGCCTGGATCAAATAAGGTGTCCCTTCCACAGAGAGGCAAATATAACCTTGTGATAACATATTTCTATATTATATAATTTTATATTGTGACAGCATTTGTGATAGGTGTGCTGTGGTATTGTGTAATCAAGTTCTCGGTTGGCCTATGAACTGGGTGATATGTTTGGCCTGCAAGATGATTAGTGCCCTCATGTGCTTGACTTCTTTTAGAACTTGAATTTTCCCCACACCACTGGGCAATAGAGAATTACAGATCTTTGAGACATGAATGTAATTCTTGCTATGATGGATGTTGGGATTTCTGAAATTGAAGAAAGTGTACAGATGGAGATGCCATGCATCTTGGACCAACACAGGTTATTTTTCATTGTTCTTGTTGCTTTGGTTTAGAATATGCAGTTCAAGAAGGATCCATTGGGGAATAGGGAATTCCATTTTAAATTGATTTTAAAAAATTGATTTGATTTGATTTTTTGGTTTTAAATTGATATTGTATTGTATTGATATTGATATTGGGTTTTAATTGATATTGCTGACAGTGTGGTCAGCATTGGTATTAAAATCAACTGCTTTGTCAAATAAGGGAGGAGTTTGGTATTGTTGTTGTTTGTGCTATTTTGGAGTTAGAATTTTTTTTTTCCCAAAGGTATCTGAAACATTGATCTCTACACATTTATCTGGCAAGCAAAAATGAGCTTAGGGATTTAGGAGGAAAACCTAGTTTACAAGTCCATGTGTAAAATTATTGTGGTGTCCAAAGCCAGAGATTTCACAAGTTTTATTGCAATGGTTATTGTATATCTTTGTTTTATTTCACAGTAAAGCATACTGCTACTTCCTTAACCTTATTGTTTTCGATTTCTCAGTCTGTATTTCAAAAAGAAGCAGCATGTTTTCTCCCTGAAATGAAGAATTAAAATAGATTTCTTGTATTAAACACCTGCACAGTAGGAAGTGAAACAGAACTTTTTAGCTCTCACTGTTTTATGGCAAGATTTCTGTTCCCTTTCCTTCCTGTAAACAAAAGGAGTCACTTAGAGAGTAGGAAATAAGCTATTTACAGGATATTTTCTGTATGAAAGGAAGGAAAAGGCCTTTACAGAGATCAATCTATTGTGTTGGGAATATGGAAAGTTATATGGAGGTAAATTGAGTTTAGTACTTAGAGAGGAAATACATGGCAAAATACATGAAATCCTTTCAGTCTTGACCTTGTAAAGTGCTAGATGCCCCCATTAGTTGCTGAAATCAAAGGAGGAGCTAGGACATGGAGTGCTGTGGTTTGATCCCAAATCCTGTGTGGAACCTGTGATCATTGTAAGAACTGGATCAGAGAGAGACCACACTAAGAGCTTATGCAGTATGGCTTTTATTTATAAACAAACAGTTTTGATTATTGTACTTTCACATAAATGTTCTTTTGTTACTCTCGCATGCCTGTTTTTAATCTGTTTCTTTGAAATATGGTTGTCTTTGTTATTAGACAAGTGCCATAATTGGATTTTTCATGGAAGTAATGGTTTCCAATGTCCTTGTAGAGTGTTTATATTTTCAAAATTCTGCTTCAAATATGAAATATATTAACTACAGTTCTGGTGTGAGCCAGGCAATCTTATTCTTGCCTATATTATGAAATTAATTTCTGTGAATAGCGATTTGATTTTCATTTAGCTTCTGTAGCACCAGTGAGAATCTTTATCACAAGTAAGAATTGTGGATGAGGTATTTAACTCTAAACTTTGCCTAAGCATTATGGAATAATATAGCTTTCTTGAAACCTTGGCTGTATGAGATGGTAGGGCTGACAAAAGCTTTGCCAGTGAAATTGAGCAGGGAGAGAAAAATCTTGTCATTTGTTGTATCACTTTTATCTGCAGTTCTTGTACTTAAGACCTACTTGAAAATGGAAATTTATTATAGCAGTTTTTCTCACTTCTTCTGCTCCACACATTAAGTTCAAGATTCCTAGTACTTGGATGTCATGAAAAGGCAGTTGTAATTATAGGAAAGAAGAAAGTAAAGAATTCTGTTTGCTTAATAGATACTGAACTCCATTTTTTCAAAAGGGATACTTAAATACAAAAAGCTTTAATAGCAGTATTAGCTGTTAAAGAAATGTGTTTTGGTTTTGGTTTTGTTTTTTGTTTGTTTGTTTTTTTTTTTTCTTGCATGATGGGTTCAGTTCCTCACACAGAAATCCTAGTGTTTGGGTATTTCAGCCTAGGTTGGCAAATAAGGCTGCAGTATGTGCATTTGTGTTTGTAAAAGGCAGCTGAGAGTGGTGTATCTTCTGGCATGTCTTGGTTAAAGGAGAATGTGCCCCATCTTTGTTCAAGAGAAGAAAAAGAAGGATTCTGTGGCTGCCTGTATTTGGATTTGTGCTCTTCTAGGCCAGAATTACCAGTCTGCTTGGTTTTGCTTTCTCTTGGTAGTTTTCTAATTCTTTGTTCAAGGCAGGGTACTACCCAAAAGGGCTACTGCAGTCATGGATGAGACTTGATCTAGGTGTAGAGGAAAGTGTAAAGTTTCTTCTTGAAAGCTTGGAGTGTTGAAGACACAAATGTCAATAGTAGCCCACATTCTAGAACAAATTACTTGTCAAGGTGTTATCCTTTGTGGCTCTTTGTGGATGCTATTTTTTTTTCCATAGCTATCCTCTAAAAAAATACAGCTCCTACAATGTAAATTGAGTGTGTCCAGGGTACATGGACTTCCCAGGTAGATCGACTGTGTCAGGTTGATATTCTGGGCATAGTGAACTTGCTGTGGAGCTTATCTCAGCAGTGACCATCTGTACAATGTTTTGGATCACTCAGAAGCTGCTTGGAGCTGGGCTTTCCTGATGAGGATGCTGCCTCTTTGCCCATTCTTTCGTCAATCAATTTCTTCTAAATAGACAAAACTTATTGGGTAGAAAGAAAACTTCCCCAGGGAAAATGAGAGATCTTGTACTGATATTATTCTCTCTTTCTGATTTTCCTACCAAAAAAAATAGGAATGGAAAATATTAATGATTGGGACATAAATAATACCATATATTCATGCAGAAAAATAGTTTTTTGGTACTTGAAAATGAGGTGCAGTATTTGTCAGGCCACAGTTATGAATGTCTGACATTTTGCCAAACAGGGCTACTAACAAGGATTGATTTTTCTGTGCAGGAATTATTTCTACCTGCATTTCAGGTATCTTTCGATGTGAGCTCTTCTTTGCCTTATCTTTGGCCAACTTGATTTTGTTGATGACAATTCCTGTAGAAACAAGGCACTGATTTTCAATTCCAGTGGACATTCAGATAAACGTTAGGAAACCAAAAAATGAAATCCATTATTACATCCTGGAGAATAAAACAACCCAGATATGAATCCACAAGTAGTAAAAGATGAGATGTCCAGGACAAATAGATCTTTGATAATCACCTAATGGATGGCAGTTTATGATGTCCAATACTACAAATAAGTTTTGAAGCACATGAAAGAAAACAGGCCTCATTATTTCTGATTTGTAATTTGTTACTTTATGTGAGTTTAAAGGAACATACATTATTTCAAATTTTGAGGTTTTTTTTCCCCATTTGTAGACCTTTCTGAACATAAGGGCAAGAGGTTATAAAGATAACTTTTGAAATAAACTGGTGAAATAATAAATTATTTTGGGAATATATAATGTTATTTTTTGTCTCATTTCTTAAATTCTTTTCCTGATTCAGTGTTCTGTGTAAGAACTTCGGATTAATGAAAAAAATTATTGTGTGGACAAGGCCTAGTGCTTTCCCATTTGGCTGCCTCACAAAAGAGCAACATAATCCTCTAAATCCTACTTTACTCTGAGGATCAATTGATTTCACTTTTTCCTCCCATAAACAGACAATTTAAAAATTATTTTTGAGACAGATATTTTGAAACTTGCTTTTCCAGTGATTTGAATATATGATTACATTTTTTTCTTGGGTGAGAGCAACAATGCTAATAATTATAATATTCTCGTATCTTTATTTAGAAAACTGGAAGCAGTTTCTATTGGAAATGGACCAGATTCCATGGCCATTCTAAAAAAAATAATCTTTTTCATTTCTGCAGTTGCTTTCTTCTCATGTTTTTACTTTTGACTTTCAGTATTTACTATGGCGTTAGTTTCAGATTTTACTGGAGTGAAGTTTATATGTGAAATTTGTCTTCATCAGGTGTAAGTTTTAGGTTAGGAATGAGAAATGTCTGTTTAATGTCTTGGAGGTTTTTAATTGTGTTTTCTGTTGGCAGACAGATTAGTTACCTGATGATACTGGTCAGCACTACTACTGATAGAGTTTAGGGCTTTTTTTTTAGCTTTCCCATAAAACTGCACTGGCCAAGGTGTGTACTCAAGTTTTAGGTTGTAACTACACCAGGAGTTGGGTTTTTTGGTTTTGTTTTTTTTT